>CM023485.1:48834138-48950195 GCA_013339685.2 Hyalomma asiaticum | reverse complement strand
AGGAATATTGGCTTATCATCCGGTCATTTTTACGTGGGTGATTCCACCTTTATTCGAACAAACTTTATAAATGAATTGTGTTGTCAAAGAGGGAAATGTTTGGCTCGTGGCTGATAATTGCTAATCCGACACGCTACCCTGAGAGAAAATGTCCAGCTGAGCTGCGATAAATCACGTGGCGTGTTATTTAAAGCGTAGAGGGAAGCTCGGAGAATGTGAAATGAGCCTAGCTTGCCATTGTTAAATTTATATCCGCTGTTTCACTGCATCAATGTCTGCTCGCTGCATCGACCATGAATTGGACGGGAATGAATGTTCGTTGAGCACTTGGACACTGTCTAAACAACATGTCCGGGCCGCGATCTTGAGCCGGTAATTTGCCGGCAGTACAGCTTTCTTCTGGAATACGAGCTAAAAATGCACTTGATGTTAGACTCTTGGCATACGTCAATAACAGAGAGTGTCTTGCATGAACAAGGATTGCTGTTCCTCCACAATCACCTTTCAAAGGCCTAGGGCGTCTCCGGAAGTGACGGGTTGAGTGGCAGCTTTAGTTTACGCATCCATAGAAAAATTTTCTGTCGTGTTAACTTACAGCGGAGCTTCTCGAAGTCTAGTCTGTGTCATGGGCTAGATGATCTCGTTGTGACGCATGATGGACAAGCGCATCCATTCTTGCCTTCAGCCCGCCTCTGCATGATAGTGATTATGCAAAGGCTAATGCGCGATAAAGTGTAAAAAAGGTTTAGCCCGAGGCTATGGGTTTGATTCCCTAAACCGCGGCTGCATTTCCACAGCGCGAAATCTAAGAAAGAAAGAAAGAAAGAAAGAAAGAAAGAAAGAAAGAAAGAAAGAAAGAGAGAGAAAACAGCACATGAGGCGAAGGATCAAGCATGGTCACAGATGATAAGGGTGGTATGACTAACTGATACGTCATGGCATCTATAACTTGACGCTCTTGTCAGTTACGTCAAAATTAACGATAAAATAACGGT
Organism: Hyalomma asiaticum; assembly: GCA_013339685.2. Taxonomy (NCBI): domain Eukaryota; kingdom Metazoa; phylum Arthropoda; class Arachnida; order Ixodida; family Ixodidae; genus Hyalomma; species Hyalomma asiaticum. Next base: position 48,949,200 of record CM023485.1, on the reverse strand, counting down.
ATCGCTGTTTGGACGACTTTCACGGCGTGGAATGGGCTTGATTCTCTTATTTTTCGTTGTTGCGCAGGCTTTCACTTGATGGTACCGGTTTGTGGTGCTTTCGTCGCGTAATGTGGTATTCATGTTTGCTCGTGTGCACTGTGGTAGCGTCAAGTTTTTTCCGACGAATTTTAGCAGCGAAGCTGCTTAAGGTAGCCGTAATTCGTCAGGTATCATCCAATACCACGTGGCATTGCGCTACGTAATCTGGTCAAGAACACGTCACGTGACGTTTCTTTACGCGATGCTGGCGGAGACATGTCACGTGACACTTCGTTACGTGATTTTGGCGGGCACATATGACGTGGCGTTGCGTTGCGTGATTTTGGGTGATCCCGTTGACATGTTCGCGCCAAAGGCGCGCAATAAAATGCCACAGGACGTGTTTCCGCCAATATCACTTAACCCAAAGTCACGTGACATGCTCCCGCCAAAATCACGTAACGCAATGTCACGTGGCATGTTCCCGCCAAAATTTCACATGACAATCAAGCGACACGCTTCAGTGAACTATCGGCCAGCTTCGCTGGGATCTGACATTGCGCGACCTAGCGGAATCTGCGTACTCTTTGCTTATTGGAGCGTGCATCAAGTTGTGATATTATTCAGGAGCGACCGAATCTTCGAAATAATAATCTTACTGATATTAAGCAAATGCCAATAATGCGACAGGCTGCCGCGGTGATGCGGTGCTCCGCTGCTGACTCGAAAGAAGTGGGATCGATTCCTGCACCGTGGCGGTCGTATTTTAATTTGTGTGGAGGAGAAAATTAGCTCTTTAGGCCAGTGTTGTTTACGTTATCAGTGCACATAAAAAAGAAATCAGGTGCTCGAAATCCTTGGAGCTCTTTGCCACGGTGTGCCTCATAACCATATCGTTGTTGTGGCCCATAAAAACCCCAGCAAGTATTATTGTTACTGTAATACGACGTAATTCCTCTAACTTCATTTATAACGTTCATATCGAAATAGTAGGATACACAGTACTCGCAGTGATTTGCGCGGAACTTGGACTTTGTGCTTTGAATTTCGTGCCCCATGAGAGTGTTGCCAGAAGTTGACGAAAAATTTTCCTATCCCTCGTACAATGCCCTGGTCAACGTTAGCTCCGTAAGTGTAGCTGCTGGACAAGACAACGACTGCCAGCCGAGCTGTGCGCCTTGTTCCCGTTCCGTTCCCCAAGCAAAGCTGCGCCGAAACACACGAGATATCTCCGCGTAATATTTGTGCCAACCTAGCTTATGAAATTTAGAAGGAATAAAACAGATATCGAACTGGCCTATCTGCATCTGCATGCTATCGAATTCCTCGTGAGCATTTAAAACAAAGATATCTCGATGCAGAAATATACATTCGGGGAACACGCAAATGACCTCAAAGCCGTTTTGTATACTACCATGCCAGAGAGTGTGCAACGCTTCAGGGCAACTTGTTTCAATAAAAAATGAGTCATAGGACACTGGATAACTTCACACAAACATGATTACGCGCTATGGTTTAACCAAGTAAATAAATAAAAAAGGAACACAGTGGTGTATTTACTGTTTCAGGGAAAACCACGAGCCTCGCATGACGAGTTCGATTTCAACTCGGTAGCTCAACAGTTGCCATGCTTTCAACTGCACCAACACTTCACTCTTTGTGGAATGCACGAACTCATGTTGGTTTTATGCGGGAAAAAAAGAGAAGATAATCACGGAACATCGAGCTTGTAAAATATTCCCACGTCCGTGTTCGAAGTTCAAGTCATACGTTCGCTTGTCGAATAGAGCTCCCATTCCATTTTTTTTTATTTACGCGTCATATTACGTCCCCTTCTTCTCCCTTCAACATTTTCAAAAATGCAGAAAAGAAAATGGAAAATCAATGGCTCGTGGAAGTGCCTTCCATCCTATGCCATTATAAAACAAAAGACAGCTCTCGAAGCACGAGTGGACAGCCCACAGCGGATATCAAATAGATCTGCTTACTTTCAGCGATACAGGATTTTTATTTCATTTTCTCTATCTCACTCTCTCTTACTCTTCTTAGGAGGGGGTCCACAGAATGCCACAGCACGTGCAGAGTTCTGCTCTCCTCTTCAACATCCTCTCCACTTCGTTCAAATAACTCGGGCGTTCCGTTCTCCCGTACGCACGACGGGAGGGGAGCGCCGGTCGGGGGTTCACTCGAGAGGCGCTGGCGCCGAAGAGTCGTCAAAATTTAATTTGCCGCGCGTTGCGCTGGCCAGCGCTCCCGCCGCTACGAGATTCGCTTATCATTCGATTTGTAGTTCAACGCCACTGGGCGCTCCCCGGCCCGTTACGCGTTCCGTTCTGCCGTGATTTCGCATGCGATTACTTCCCGCTACTCCCTCTGCTCCCCTTCCCTTTCCTCCGCTCTTCCTGTTCCCTTCACTTCGACGTTCTCCCTTCCACGCTAACCGGGTCTCTCGGCCCGAGTGCCTTTCCGACACGTAGGGCCTTGAGAGCACGGCAAGATAGCAGTTCGATAAAGAGTGACAATACGTGGTACGGAGGGGATGATGTAGCTTTAAACTGGACACGATGTGAAATTATTCGCTGGATTTCAAGCAACATAATTGTTGATCCTTTTGCCTTCGAATTAGTTACGAAGAAGTGCTCTCTCCTTGTGCCTTCGTTGAAGCACGAGTAGAAACTCTGTTGAGCGCACAATTCTGACTATTTTACGAGCCGAAGTAACGCAATGGTTTGAGAGATTAGATTTGTTGGGGATAAAGGAGTATTGATGTCTAGCTGTCTTGCGATTATCCTACGAATATGAATGCAAACGTTTCTCCTGTCTTTTTCTTGTACCGCTGACAATTGCTATTCGGTAGGAAAATGAAGCTTTCTTTTGTGTGTGTGTGTGTGTGTGTGTGTGTGTGTGTGTGTGTGTGTGTGTGTGTGTGTGTGTACTTCACAGACCCTAATCATGTGGGCATTACTCGATGGATAAACGAAATTATTATTCGGTGTTCTGTGTACTACAATTATACGACTGTGGGAGGCTCTTCCGGAAATATTATATGGCAGAGGAACACCCCATGAAAGACACACGCGTGCGCTCGTTTGCTGTTCTCCTCTGAAGCAAGCGCACATGCTTCAGAGCAGCGCACTTTTGCCGTTCACTCTTGATGCCTTTTCACATAATACGACTTACACGCGCGTACGCTTATTAAAATATAAAAGTACTAAACAAAAAAGTTCCATGACGCGGGCGTGTAATATAAAGAAAAGTTATACCCGAGCACTTCGCTTGCGCAGGGACGTTTCTCATATATACGTTGCTACACGTGTGGTGCAGTACCTGTACCACGTCAGTATGTCGAGTGGGGAAGCGAGCTTGCCCGGCGACAGGAGCTATCTCGCCGGCGCGAAGCGATTCTCTCGCTTCCCCTGCACGCCTTCAACTGCCGCTTATGCTCGTAGTAGACAACAGGGGAAGGGGAGGAGGGGGGTCGGGCACGCCATTCCCCTCGAGAAGCTTTGAGCATCCCGGCGGCACTCGAGTGATCCCAGCGCAGCAGTTACTTTTTCCCCACGCGCCTGCCAGGGGTCGGGACGGGAGACGTAGAGCGGCTCTTCGTCAGGGTTCAACCGAGCCGGCGCGACGTTCTTTAGCTTTTCGCATATATGTATATATATTCACTGTAATAGCGTTTTTCACAAAGCCCGTGTGTCTTCACCGACGCGTCGCGCCTTTCTTTTCTTTCATTTTTCTTTTTGTCTTAGCTTTGCGAATTCCGTGGAAAGTGTTTCTTTTCTAGGGCCCACGAGGAGAGACGTGAGTGTAATTCAGCTTCGGGAGGAAGACCGAAAAGTAAACATCTGGCTTTCCAGCTTGCTGCCCTTCCCGTTCTGTCGCTGACTGAATTTCTTTACGCGGCGCGCGCGTCAAGAAAACAGTGCGCTAGATAGGAAGGGGAGCTGTAGCGCGCGCGTCAGGGACGCGGAAGAAGTCGCGGGAGGCAAACCTCGCTGCTCAACAACAGCGGGAGTCATTGCGCTTCACCCGTCTCGTTTGTGTTTTCGCGTTGCTTCCTTTCCGTTAGCGCAGGTCGATTGCAGCAACGGATCTTCAGGAATGTGTTTACCCTCGCGGGGTACTAGGTCGTGTTTGTCGAGGGCCTCTAGTCAGAGGTTGCCGCTCCATCGTGAACGATGTAGAATAAGAAGAGAAGCGCAAATCACGTGCGCATTGCCAGCCGCCGTGCAGGAGCCTTAGGGAAGTTCCGTTTGAAGAGTGATTAAGGAGCCGTATGCCGGATGTCGTTATTGAAGAGGAAAGCATGACTTCTCTGTAGTGCTTCAAAGAGAAATTGCACGGTTGCGTAGTAGCGGAAAGGAGGAAGTGGAAGAGGAGGAGGAAAGAAAGGCAGTGAGGTCAACCAGACGCGCGTTCGGTTTGCTGCCCTACACTGGGGGAGCGGGACTAAGGGATTAAAAGAGAGAAAGAGAAATAAAATTTGGTGCGACTGTCAGGGTGTAGACAACACGTGCCTTTCATTGTGGACCTACAGACGATCACTCAGCCCAGGTGAGCGTAAAAACTGAAGCAACACCCGCGTCGCTTTAGCCTGCGATGTGTAGGGCCATGGTCCGAGAATTTTGTCCTCTAAAAAGGTCTCTGGTCAAGTCGACTTAAAGCATCGCGAAGAATATCGCGTTCGTCGGTAAAGCGAGCACAATCACGCAATATGTGTTCTAGCGTCTCTTCAGAGTTTCAAAGGCCGCATGTGGGAGTGTCTGACATGTCTGTGCGGTATGAGTAAGCGTCTGTGAAAGCCACACCTAACCACAGGCGGCACAATAAAGTTGCGTCACGGCGGGATAAATTCGATGGAATTTGTAGAGCTTCCTCAATGGATCAAGTGTTCGCCGACGACTATTCCAGACGCTCGGGTTATACGACAATGTGTGCGACGATGTGACAGCAAGTGAATGAAGGCCCCCTGCAGCGTCTGATCATGACAAGGGTATCGGAACTGTAGCCGTATCCCTATGGGCAGACCCGGCGGATTTACATTTATCAAACGTTCCCAACTAGTATTACGTATATTTAAGGTAATAATAATTCGTGGGGTTTAATCTCCCGAAACCACGATATGCTTCTTAGAGACGCCGCAGAAGTGCGCTCCGGAAATTCCGACCAGCTGGCTCTCTTGACATTAAGGAAGCGACATTATTAACGGCTTCGTACACGAGAGCTTTACGGACATCAGGTTGTTGCCAAGGCCTTGATCCGACACCATAATACACAGCGCCTTTGGTGCACTACAGCATCTATGACATACGACTTCACTGTTTGAGTAATATCGTTCTATGTGAGGGTAAAATATATCAATTGAATTGTTTGTATCAGCATTTGTTATCTAGGCGACTGATTGTCTACTCAGCGCTGTGTGTAACCAGTCCAGCATCACATAATTGCTTCTGATTTTAACTAGAATTTGTGTATATATGTTTATCCGCGTATACGGGCTACCTTTATTTCTGCTTGTCGACATTACTTTTAATTTCGTACATTTTCTATTTGGAAATTGGCGAGTTTTTCTCGAGAAGCCCTGTTCTAGTGCGACACATTGGTTATATACTTGCTTAACGCTAAATGATACCATATTCATTTTTGCTGAGTCTATAAGTAGCTTTCGCGGCGGTATTTATCCCGCGGAAATATGAAACGCCTACAAATAAAAGAGCGGTTGCGATGACGTGAGCTGTTTTATTCAACGAAGTATTCAAATCTGCTTTCCATTCGTAGCGAAGTCCACACATGCATTTATTGGTCGGAGAAATCTGAGATCACGGCGTGGGTCAGAACGACTTCAAGTGAAACTTTCACTCAACAGAGCCTGTTCAAAACAGTCCAGAGAGAAGAAAAAAAAATAAAAACTATAAACTTTGTGGACGTAGGTTACACCGGCGTTTCGTTAAAGTTGGAAGCAGCTCACGAAAGAAAAAGAAGGAAGTCTACGCATGCCCAGAATAATAATATTCAAGGGCAAATACGCAGTCGGACGAGGAAGTAGTGAACTAGACAATTCTACGAGTAAATGGCACACGAAAACCCAAGAACGAGAGCAAGGACATTGCAATGCGCACTGCATCCGAAGTTAAAAACGCAGCGGTTGCTGAAAAAAAAACAATGAAAAATCAGGGATACGATTCCAAGGACACAACAATCAATGTATGTCATTACGTAGGGGATCTAAAAAAAAAAAAAAGAATGCGGCAGAGATTCTGGAGGCAGTGATAGTCGAACAGGCCCTCCAATCATAGGAGGAACCGAAAACAACGTTTGAAGCTGCGTGCATTGCACAAAAGTGGACCACAGAAAAAGTGAAAATAAAACAAATAAGGTCGAATATTCGTCTTCCGTATTTACCGTTCTATCCTATGGCCGGGCGGGGTATATAGCTGGATCTGTTATTTTTCCCCTAAGGTAATTTTCCATTTCGGAACTCCGTTCACGTACCCAGAGTTCATTCGGAAAGCATCGGGCACGCAGTTCCTGGAAGAGAAGAACGACCAAACGGTAGCGGATCCTCCGAATGTAGGGCGCATCCTCTGTCAGCTGCAGCAACACGGGAGGAATGTGGCAGCGGAGGCAATCGTCCAGCGTCACTAGAGAGATCGATCGCTGAAAAAGAAGCAAACACTGTTTCATAAGTATGGTAAAGATATTCATTCAGGTTCGGAAGAAGCAGCCGAATCCTCAAAGGTTACACTTCAATCTGGATTGAGGGCGAACCATATGAGAAGCATAGGAGAAGAGCGGCAGGGAGAGTAAAAGAACAGTAGCAAGCAAATTTGTTTTGTGCGTCCGTCCATTATGCATTCTTTGGTTACTCCCAGTAGTTTATTTAAAGACGACAGTGTGTCAACGTGATGAGCAAGACGATGCATTATAGAAACAAGTGCTATTGTTTTAAAACCGCCGCTCGGCTTAGCCACAATCCTTTCAGGTATCATAAAGAGTTCTAGCATAACATTGCAAGAACGCCGCCACTGAACAAATTTTCGTTTCGCTGTATACTCATGAGTGCTTTATGTGATCTTTGAAGTGGCTGTTAGAAATGAGATGTTTACTCATTTCTGCGGTTTTTACGTCTCCAAACACAATGTGACCATGAGACACGCCGCACCGTGGAGGGCTACGGAAATTTCCGCTACCTGGGGTTCTCCTGCACTGACATGGCACAGTACACGAGCCTCTCACATATTTTGCCTCCATCGAAATTCAGCCGCAGCGGCCGGGATTTGATCCCGTGACCTTCGTATCAGCAGCCGACTGCCATAGCCACTAGACCACAGTGGCGGGAACTGGAAAGAGGACACTGCATGAAAAGGCTGCCTGTCGACATAAAGTTTAAGAAATAAGTGAGGAACCGTGGGCAACATTAATATGTCTTATTATTGCTGGCACTCATTTTCTTCAAACACTGCAGAAGAAAAAAAAATGGTGATACGCATGAGAGATCATTTTGTGCTGTTAATGTCCCACGGTCGAAAGAATAAAGAAGACGTGAAAAATTCTCCATTTCCGTGAACGTCGCCTGTGATTCGCTGCACAAGGCTCTTAAACCATATATATATATATATATATATATATATATATATATATATATATATATATATATATATATATATATATATATATATATATAACGAAGGGGAAGGGGTCAAGGGCTCGTTCTTTATTTGATAGAAACAACTTAATGAGCAAACAGACAATGAAGCCTATGAAAGCATAGGGGAAGTTACTTGAATTGTAATTGTGGAGAAAGTAGAAAGGAATTGAAGTGGACGAAAAGACAAGTAACTTCCCCTATGCTTTCCTAGGCTTCATTGTCTGTTTGCTCATTAAGTTGTTTCTATATATATATATGGCGAAAGCTTCATCACAAATACAAATTGCAACAATTCTTGAAACTTCTTTTTAGTTAATTTCGTGGTTCATATTATGGCAACGTCGACAGCCAGATGACCTATCCCTGCGTGAAATCCAATGTCACAAGTTCGCGAATATGAAGAGCATGGCATGAGGCTAACAACAACATTGTAGATGATGAGACAAAAAGTTTCAATGGAAGAAAAAAAAAAAAGCCCAGGCGCGTTATTTCGGGCCGCACATCGTTATCGACTAAATGACGGCATCGGCGCGATCCCGGAATTATAGAACCCGAGAACGCATACGCAGGTCCTCCTCAATGGCTGCGGTGAAAGCACCACATTCTCTTTTATAGCCGAACAATACGAGAATGGGCAATTCGTGTCCCCTAAGTAGCCTTGTAAGGTTGCTTTATAATATTCTTATTATGAAGAAAGCTAATCTTATAACTGTCTGACTAAACCGGTTCACAATGGCTCTTATGTGCTTGCGCCACATACAAAGGAAAAGCAATGGAACTCGTTTATTGTATGTAGCTTTATTGAAAATTAAATATCCTGCGGCCGTGCAAGAAACGCGTTTTCAAAAGTTCGTAATGCGTCTTGGCTCTGCGCCTCCATTCTTCTTAGTTGTAGCGATCTCTTTAACGTGAAACTTTCTTTTTTCCTAAGCTTCGTCGCTCATATAATCTCTTTAGTACGGTATATTTGTGTCTCAAAGCCGATTGTACAGAACTTGATATAACTTTAGCGTTTCATTGGCGTAATTGAATTTGAGACAAACATATGAAGAGGTTAGAAGGGTAGTGACTTTGGCGGCCTGGTAACAAAAGCTGATGAAGCTTATTTTCGCCTGACTTGCTACCTCCTAGTTCTGGTTTTTCCAGGGGGACTCAAATACATTTTATCATGTCATTTTCCTTTCGACTTTACATTACTCGGTTAATTGCAAAATGGTAGTTCTCCAAGCTATAAAATTTTATTTCCAAGCAGTTCAGAAGCCAATGCTACTTTCTAGTTTGCGCACCACTTCTAATAAGCCTTGCACTGAAGCCATGAAAATGGCAAGCACTGAGAACAAATAACATTTATTAGCCTACTTTATTGGTAATTTATTAACTCGATAAATAACCGATACCGTAGCACCTGCTCACTGTTTTTCGATAACTTGCAGAACACGCATCCGTAGTTGTATTCTCCTGCAGACATTTTCGAAGGGGGCTTGTTTTCAGTGTGGACGCATTGGTAATATCGCCGCCTGCGTTGTAATTTCCTTGCGCAGTGCTCCATACGACGCACGAGATGGAAAAAAAAATGCAGTTCTCGTATTTATAATGCAAGTACGTAGTACTAACTCCCCACGTTTCAGAGTCACGAGCCGCCTATTACGCCAATCATTGCTGAAGCTATACCTAGAGACATTTTCCTATGACCAGCTTGGGCACGTGTCGTTCAGTTAAGCTACCGCTCGTAACGAAATGAGCCCTCTTCGGCAAACGTGCTCTGAGCATGACTAGTAATTACAGCGAGCTCCTAGCGGTTGCATCAGGGTGCGTATCTAAACGGAAAGCGAAACGTACGAAGATGAGTGGATGTTCCTAATTGCCAAGAATGACTACTGCTCTCCTTCAGAGCGCTAACTAATCCGCGTTTCGGAAACATATCTGCCTTCATTGCGGAACGCATCCTTCGAAGAAAGTAAAGTAGCAAGGAGGCTCCTACTATCGCAGTAAAAGAGCACCAGAAATGTCGGCGTGCTCGCGCTCGCACGCTCTCCTGGCGAACTGGAGCCCTAATGGCGAACTTCGGGAGCGGCTTTATGGCGTGCAGCTAGTCACCGTAGCGTAAGCGGAGCAAGACCCGAAGAGACGACGACGCCGGGGATGGCCCGCACCATAGCAGTGATCACGTACGCTGACTTTTACGTCCATAATTTCGGTCGTGCAGCGAGGTGGGGGAAGCTCCTCTCGATGGCATCGGGAAGCGTAGGTTTTACTGCGCCTTCATAACTCTGCCATCGTGCTCCCCGGGATAAAAAAAAAAAGCGTGTATGCCCGATAGATACTAGGTTCTTCCTCGTCGGATTCTGGCTCTTTTGCTTAGCTCCCTTAGCAACGCCGAATGGCGGGATGCTCCAGTGCACGCTTCTTCCGTGCCGCAGCTACAGAAAACATTGGCACCGCGAGCGCGCGACGAGTACCGTGAACCCCGCGGGGCTTGTTGCCGAAGATTCGAAGGGTTCAAAGAACGACCGCCTCTGCAGCTCCGGCGATTCGTGGGGCACGAGCGACAGAGACAGTGAGTGCCCCCAGTGCGATCCCGACTAGTTACGCATCGACGTAAACGACGTATGTGGACTTTTAGTCGTTTTTTTTTTTTGACGTTCTTCTACGCTCGCCTCCGCTCTCCACGTTGGCGCCAGAACTTCCCGAGAGTCGTCATAATCGAATCGGAAAACGGCGTTTTACGCGCACTTGCGTCACGGATGGTTCGGGGACGTGGGATGGAGCTTCTTTTTCCGAAGGCACCACTCCCGTTGCTAGGACGGAGAGCAGACGCCCCACAGTTTGTACGGCCGTGCACTTGCCACTGCGCCTGCTCGGCTTCCTTTGTCTGGTAGTATACTTCGCAGAGACACACAGGGAGCATTAATGGCCAGAGAAGGAGAGAGACACTGGGTGTCACTGTGGATCGCGAACGTTGTTGTTCGAGCTTCCCTTTATGGCGTCATATTTACAGACATTTAGTGGCGCGCTCGAAGGCCTGCCAAATGGGCGCTGCCCTCGAGGCGAGCTAGCGAAGCGCGCCAGAGTGCAAGCTGCCACTGTGAACTGTACAATTCTGTGCACTCTTCGAGCGTTATGTAAGAACGCTACGCGCGGTAGATACCCGTTTATGTAGGTGATTCGTAAGTCACATTAGAACCAGAAGCAATAAAGTCGTATTTATGGATGTGCCATGTCCTTTTTCCGTTGCTACTGGTTAACATCACCGGTATCGTAATAGCGAGAAATGTGGCCCGCTTCTCTCTGTAACGTCGTAATGACATTGCGAATAAATAAATAAATAAATAAATAAATAAATAAATAAATAAATAAATAATAATTTTTCTCGCTAGAGAGGGATAAAGAATCAAAGGGAAGGATAAAGAGAGATGGCGGTAAATGAAGAGCCAGATTGTTAATCAGGATCCTCTCTTTTGTCTGCCTTATAAATTAGGGACTGAGAAGAAAGGATACACTGCCTTATTCAAGGTTAGATATTCTTTTTCGTGCAAGTAGACGAATTCAACATACGACAAAACATCCCCTCTCTCGCAAATCAGTTCTTAGTATTCCGTCGCATTTTACAAATGCGCCCACTGTACAGTAGATGACGTTGCATCGCTGTGGAAATTCGACATTGGTCTAAATCTCACGTATTAATCAGGCACCACTGTCCTATTTACTAGGAGAGCACCGTTACCAGGTCAGTCGTGAATGCTGTCACAGAGACAATAGTCTTAAAATTATATTGCGGTTCTGAGTGAATCTAATATCACGAATCGACTGCGAAGAGCTGGCAAATCTGTCCTGTACATATAGCGAAGCTAAAACAGAGAGACTTCAGAGGCTTCATGGTGCGCTTCGTGACCTTTCATGTTGCGTCAGTACAGCTCTTTCAAGCGAAGAGGCCGATAGCAATGTTCTCGAAAAGATTACTGCGGACGCGGCCACCTAAGTAATACATCTACAGAGGGATGACGTGCAGTTGCCGTAGTTTAACACAAATTTTATTTACATAAGCTCCTATGTGACCCGAAACAATTATTGCCCTCATGAATTTCACAAGAAAAAGAATTTTAGTTGCTTGAAATCTCGCATTTAACTGTGGAGTTGCTAGCTCTACGAAGCACACAAACCTTTCTTGACAGCAGGCCTTTTTCTACTGATTACATTACATATCAATCATGACGTTCAATACACACACAAAGAGGTCACTTGCGTCTTGGAAAATTTTGCGGAGCCGATCGCGCTCCGAATTCAAATGCGACAGGAGTTTCTAAACAAGCATTTTCTCCAGCAACGCAGAGAAGCATGATCTGCTTTCCGAATTTGGGCCCTGTCAAACGCGACAACACCGGCGGCACTGAGGAGCAAGAGGAATAGTGGGCGAAATAATTTTTTTTTGTTTTACGACCACTGTTATTCGGGTTTTCGCTGCTTGGCGACTATTTACAGACATAAGATATTGAGACAAGTACTTACCTTTGTGAGAAATGTTGGCAGATTTCAGAGAATAAGGATTATATAAAGTTAGAATGACATCTGTTTTCTTAAATCTGAGCATTTCTTTGCGGGAAAGCATATTAGCCTGTAAAAGGGCGGAACGAAGCCCCGAGTTCATTGCTGTGGTTTTTCACATTAGGGGTTCTACTTTTAGAAATATACTAGACGCATCGCCCTTGTTTTGGCTGGAAAATAATAGTAGATCTTGTTTCGGTACGTTTGTCCCCGATCATCGCATAATTGTCACATGGTCGTTGCGATGAAGGACACACCATTCAAAGCATTAAACATCGGACTGTTCAGTGGGCGTTCCTGTGCCCGGGAGAGAAGGTAACCCTCACTGTACAACGATAATGGTGAACACACTCGTCGGCCATCGATAATGTGATGCCGGCGGAATGTCTCGACCTTTATGGGCGAGTCAAAGTACTCTACGTTCGAATAGTGTTATGAGTGATGCTCGCTTAGGATCTGGAATGTACTGAACAGTACTCATCATGCATGGAACTCAATGGGACACCCGGGAACGTTCTGGAAGCTACACATATATGTTCAGACGGGGCGTGTGCCGAATGATAACATGCGCAATAAAGAGGGACCCTTATAAGTTCCTCTACTGCTCGCGCTCAGGCGCTTCACTTTCTTACTGAAACCGACAAAAAAAGACAAGCACGCATTTTGGAGATGCCGCAAAGAAGAAAGACTAATCTAAAGCGAATAACTTGATTTTGACATTGTTGCATGCCGCAAAACTTCAATTCTCTCCAAAGCTGATCTCCACCTGCAACCTCCATTTACCCCTCGCGTTATGAAGTGACATTCCCAAAGCTACTACTTTGTCTTCTTGGCCTGCCTTTTACCCCAGTTTCAATGCGAGGTTTTAAGACAGAGTGCTATTCTGCAAACCTGTTGTGTTACAACGGCATTTGCCTGCGTTCGCGGGTGTGCTTAACGTGGATTTACGACTGAAACACGGCCATCGTCGCTGACATCTTCGCGTCGTCGACACTAAAAGCTTGGGATGGAAAGTTTCTGAGGCGTCGGACACATCGTGCAAAGTTTAAGTACTTTACGTGCCGCTACCTCAAAGACGCATAAATTGTGCACGCGCACAGCGCCCGTAACTATTACGAAGCGAGGCCAAACGCATGCGCGCGCGCGCGCACGCACACACACACACACACACACACACGCACGCACACACACACACACACACGCACACACACACACACACGCACACAAACGCGAGCGTGCAATGACAGGTAATATCGTTTCACGCTGACGATACAGCTAAGAGGGTGGGCAAATCTTTGTTGCTGACGCGTTCCTCGAAAATTTTCAACATCGTGGGTGAATAGCTCACTTTACGCAAATGTTGAGCTTTGTTCGTGGGAGCGCCGGTGAATTTTGCAAAAGAAAAAGAATACGTAAACAAATATCCAGAAAAGAAGCCATGCTATAGTGGAACGAACACAGGGCGTAAAATGAGGATGGAAGTTAAAAAAAAACAAAAAAAAACAACACATTATAGGATGTTGGCGCAAGGCAACGGAGGAGGGATATTCGTTATCACCCCTTCCACAGGGCGTCGAGAAACGCGTAAAAGAAGCGCGCAACCCGATTGGCTGCGCGTAGCACTGCGGTCATCGTCCCTAGACGACAGCGACGTGGTCGTCTTCAACGCTCGGCATCCCCCTCATAAACTCCGCGGCCCTCCTGGTGTCGGCTGACCCGGACAGCCTGCCGAAGACGCGCGGGCGTAATTTCCGCCGCTGCGAACTCTGGCCCGGAAGCGAAACGAGGAGGCAAGGGGGTGGTCGTCCCGGAAGTGGAAGATGCGTGCAGGCTATACGCTTGCCGACGGAAAGAATCGCGGTTTGCTGCCGTGCGCTGCCGGCAGCGCAGGCTCCGGAAGCGGGGGAAAAACGTCCGCCGCTAGCGACGACGTCCTAACGCTCGGGCCGTCAGCTGCCCAAGCACAGGGCCCAACCGCGACGGCCTTTCGTGCCCGCTCGCCGCTGAGCTAGGAAACGCCCCACTTCCACCCCGCATCAACCCCCTCTCCCCCAAGCCCCCCCCCCCCCCTCAACAGCCATCTTTATTTGTGATTTCATCACGCTTACCAAACGGGACAGAATACTGCAGTGCATTGGCGAAATCGCGGCAGCGCGTCATCTTTCACAACACGGGGGTGTCGTGAAAGCGAACATGAGGAGGGAAGAACCGGTGAATGACGCAACGTTGGAAGCAACGCAACAGAGAGTTTGGGGAAAATAAGGGAGGGAAATAAAGTAGGAATGAGTAAATGTAGTGGGGGAAAGACGAAGGAGGCGCGATGCCGGAAAAAATTCGTATACAGAGAAGGAAACAGGAAGCATGGTGGAAGGAAACGATTTAAGGTTCATCCGAGGAGAAAATCGCTCTTTGGCTGGATCCTGAATCGCAAACACCGCAACCCCGACGGCAATGGCGGTCGTGCCGCGCGTGTCTGCCACGATACGCTATCTTCTAAGCTTTCTTCATGCCCGCTGCACTACATGCTTAATGCTAGCTTTTTTGTTATCGTATTTGGAGGGTGTGTTCCATTCTGTTTACTTCTTTATATACATCATGCGTGGGTCTCTAATTTTTTTACTTCTTACAGGCGGCCTCTAACACGTAGTACGCAGATATGTGATCGAGCGCAGATACAAAGCAACATAATTTAAACGTATACATATTTCTTGAATCTTTCTGAACACACCGTGTGTTTTTATGCCACATACCATAACCCGTCGCAAATAGTCTAGCATTATATTCACACCAGCACTATATTCCCACACTAGCCCTAGTTTTAATATCCTAAGGTTGATTTGATTTTGATTTGTGGGGTTTAACGTCCCAAAACCAGCTCTGATTATGAGAGACGCCGTAGTGGAGGGCTCCGGAAATTTCGACCACCTGGGGTTCTTTAACGTGCACTGACATCGCACAGCACACGGGCCTCAACATTTCGCCCCCATCGAAATGCAGCCGCCGAGGCCGGGATTCGATCCCGCGACCCTCGGATCAGCAGCCGAGTACCATAGCCACTAGACCACCGTGGCGGGGCAATATTCTAAGGTACTCCTTGACATTGTCACGTCTATTAATGCTACTGCAGCTTACTACGATCACCAAGCTGTAGGGTGTGGTATAAGGCAAAACGCAACCGATACGAGGCGCCATGAAGTACACGTCAAGGCATGCTCTTGTTGCGCCTCGTTTCGGGTTTGTTCAAGTAAAAGATTGCATACGTGTCCGATGTTGGCGTTAAAAACAGAAGCGCAACACTCTAACCAACGTACCGCAGTAGCCCCGCCACGGTGGTCTAGTGGTTATAGCACTCGGGCGCTGATCCGAAGGTCGCGGGATTGAATCCCGGCCGCGGCAGCTGCATTTCGATGGAGGCGGAATGTTGAGGCCCGTGTGCTGTGCGATATCAGTGCACTTAAAGAATCCCAGGTGGTCTAAATTTCCGGAGACCTCCCCTACGGCATCTCTCATAATTAGAACTCATTTTGAAACGTTAAACCCCACAAATCGAATCAATGTACCGCAGCCTCATGGATATTTCCGCTTTGCCTGCGCAAACAGGAACTTTGAAATGGCCTTGTGCTCGCTTATAGTCAAATAGCAACAATTTTTTAAAGATACGAGCACGCTCTAGAGTGCGCTGATTTCCATTTGTGTCATACACAGCCATACAAAAAAAAAAAAGGGGGGGGGGGAGGCAATAACCTTCAGCACCTCTGCTGGCCCATCGCTTTTGAAGAAACCGCTTATAAAATCCAAATATATGCGCGTGCACGTTGACGTAAAGCACTCAAGTTCTTGCCTAACGCAAAAACGTGACCCATTTGATCATGCTTTTCAGGATTTCAAGTGTCTTGTCATAGGAAGCTACCAGCACACTAAAGGCCAGCTAATTATACGACTCCATTAGTGCATACGACCTACGCAATGTCCAGAGCAAGAGCTTTCATTGCGTTTTCACCGGAAGCTCGTTGTTGGGTATAGTATAATCGAAGCGCATTAGAGGGAAAGGTGCAGGTGAGAGCGGGAGAATACGGAGGAAGTAAGTTAGGTGCAGCGAAGAGGAAATGCAAGCCACTAGGACAGAGGCTTCAAGCGGCTTAACGAAAAGGACTGTTACGTAATGGTATTGAACGGAAGCAACCGTTTGAATTCGACCAGGGCATGGTATCATTGGCAAGAACATCATCTGAATTCCGGCGCGGTTTTATCTATTTAGGGCCACTTTCAATCTCGCCAAAACAGCTATTACTGCTCGGCTGCGCCAGAATTTGTCCAGCTCCCTGTGAGATATAATCCGGCACGCAGTGTTTTATCACTTGTTTAGTTGTACAACTTATAAATAACCTTCACGATAATCTCGCATGGTTCATGCACCACTCCTTTCCGTTCTATCCGCGTCATTCGTCTTCGGTTACCGTATTTAGTTAGGGACAAAAGGCGAAGAAAGGCCATCCATGTATAAGTGACGTGAACGTTAAAGGTAGCCCCAGGTGATGGTGGTTAATCCGAAGCCAGCCATTACGTATCTGAAATATAGATGAAAGCGGACACGAAGAATAATACACGGAACCCAGAGGCCAATGTGTCTGTGCGTGCGCGTGAGTAAGTGCCTTTGTGTTATGAGCATTTTCAAAAGTCAGCCAATACAAACTTCGCTTGAAAAGGCTCGTTCATCGAATTTTGATGTTTCTGCACAATTTCGACAGTGCAAAGAAAGATTACAGCTATCGGCTTTCGTCTGTCCATATATACGTGTACCTGATCGAAAGGTGACGCTACTACTCGTGTCGTTCCTTTGCTGCAATGGCGGTGTGCGGCGCAAGGTTAGATTACTTTCATCTATAGGTTTACCACAAGCCACCGAGAGAGCCCTGTGGCGTCTCTAAAGGGCGATTGTGTGAAATGCAAGGACACTCAGGCACCCAGACTGAAAAGTTAGTCCATGGTCCCCGATTCCGGCGTACCGCCGTATGATTTTGTAAAGCCAATCTCCACTATTAAATTGATGGAAGCACCCTTCATGTCGGTCTGAAAATATTGATTCGTATATTTCTTTCGCTCGCCTATAGCGCATTGGATAAACTTGCTTTAAGAGTCGCTCTTATTAGACGCTTACATAACAGACTTTTGTTATCCATGCAGCCTCAATCGTGTACACGGCCGTGGCTCGGGGCAAAGTGGCGTTGCCGTGTGACATCAGCCCGCCAACGCCTGACGACTCTGTGACGCTGGTTCTCTGGTACAAGGACGAGAGCCTGGCACCGATATTCACGCTCGACTCACGTCGCGCTCATGTCGACCAGGCGCGCCAGTCACTGTCGGGTCACGGCCTGGATCACCGGGCCCACTTCAATATGGCCAACCAACCGGCCTTTCTGCAGATAGACCCGGTCGAAGAGGCGGACGCAGGAGAGTACCGATGTCGGGTGGACTTCCGTCGGGGCCGCTCCATCAACACCGTCATTCACCTCAACGTGATAGGTATGCGCGACAACACTAACCGGTATTCTTAGTCTATAGGTATCTGAACTTGATGAACTCTAGATATGGATAAGCTCTCCCTAATCTCGTGTTCCTTCATGTCCGCCGCGGTGGTCTAGTGTTTATGGTGCTCGACTTTGAATAGAAAGACGTGCGTTTGATCGCGGCCGCGGCGGTGGTATTTTCGGTGGAGACGGAAATGCTGCGGGTCCACGTACTGTGTGCTTTCGGTGCACGTTACAGAACCCCGGGTGACCAAAATGTTCGGAAACCCTTCCACTACAGTGTGCGTCAAAATCATGTCGCGATTTGGGGACGTAACCACCCAGAAGTTCTTAATATCATCTTTTTGCATTCGGCGGTAGTGTTCGCCTGTGCCTGTGTTCTCGGATAAGCTAAGCATGTACCATCAACGAAAGTAGAACACGATAATGCATTGAGCCCATGTTACACATAAATGTAGTACGAAGAAGTGCAACGTGCGATTGTTCAGCTACTGCTTTCTAACCTCGCACATGTCTGAAGCGCATGTTCAGGGAGCCCGAATCAGGCGGCTCTGCAAAAATTCAGGTGAAACGACAGATGTACTAATCCGCAGAATCAGTTTCGAGGTAGCTGACTGCGAATTAATGCCGACAGAGCACCACATGCAAAAAACTAATTGTTTTATAAGATCGTCAAAGAACCTTATTTCTAAACGAGCTTCGGTGTATGGTAGGAACGTTTTTCTATCAGCCACAATGAGCCGAAGTTCCCCACAGCTACCACGATTCGCAACGCCTAGTATTTTGAGTAGACCAAGAGCAATCGTAGAGTTGGTCAACATGTTCGTGTCGGTACCTTGTTGCCTCTTATCTAGAAATGCCTCAATTCGGGAAGTGTACACCTGGGCATGGCCCGAGCACGCAAGTGTGGCTGCAAAAATTGCGCTAGAACACATAAGCTCAAGACTTAGCAAACGCCTAGCGTTCACCAAAGCCTTGTACGTACGTCGCGTGTTTTCAGGCGAGTGCTGAAACAGCGGCTGCTTGCCTGCTCGCCTGTTGTCGTTTAGCGCATCGCCCATTATCTGCCGCAGTGGAGGAAACGGGCGCCGGCAACGCTGGCGTGATAAATGAAGGCGTCCAGACGCCGCACGGTAGGTGCAAAATGTGTTGATGGGAAACCAGAGTTCGCGGCAAGTCCAACTTGTTTGTAGCGCTGATAAAACCGTCGCCTGTGCAAGCTTTATGTCGAAAAAAAGAAGTACACCGGATTTTCTTCGCAGAAAATGCATGAGGTATTTGTTTCGCATTCTAGTGTGCTACAGTCATCTGCAGCGGTAGGATGAAAGTGTCATCTTGCGTAAACGCCATGCCGCACAGAATTCGTGCAATAGCATTTCTTTCACTAGAAATTAAGCAATCCGCACTCAGTCTAAGTGATGACACGTTGCGTGGCAAATCACAATGTACACTGCGCAAATAGGCTGACTCACGTTTCAAACGCTATGCTGTGGCGATACTGTCCCAAAAGCCTGTCCGTGTGCTGGTTACGTGCTCGAAAAGGAGGCGCTGTCGCGGTAAGGCGGCATTGTGGATAGTGTTTAAGAACGTTTTTGGGGTGTGATTTTTCTTGCGAAGATTAATTTCGCCCGACAGTATGTCTGCCGAGGAGCATGGGCGTGCCAGCCACAGGTTGCTTACCGCTACGCCACGCGAGTATTGCCATTGTACGGTTTGAACTGCATGCCGAAGAAAGCGGCGAGGCACTTAACACTCACTTTGCCTCATGTAATGAGAAGAAGTAAGTGCTGGGCGCAAGCTAAATGTAACTTCGTCCAGATCCTAGGCCACTTCCCTGTGGGCATGTTACAGACCGTCTAATTAAGGCTCGAAACTTTGCCCGGACTTCGTAACAGGTATTCAAGCTTGTGTTAATGGACTTGCGGGGTGCAATTGTCCTTTCTGAAGTCCACATTCAGGAAAACGGATGGTCTGAATGCACAACAGTACGTGAAAGCGTTAGCACCGACGCCTGGGCGTTATAGATGGTGTTCTGGCTTTGTTCCGTATTTACGAAGTGGTACGTGCCCACGTATCTCGACTCTTTAACCACAAGTTACAGTTACGCACTTTCTGCGTCTGTAGCTTGGCTTGTCATCATTCCATCGCCGCTATGCGCAGACTTGGTGGGAAGATGAGGCTCAAACCTTGGTGAAATAAACACTGTTGTAACGACAATTATAGGCCGGCATTCGCTTAATGGAACCAACTGCTTCCGCTTTGTCGACATACGGTTCACCTCCACAAATACCGAAAAGTGCATCTCCATAAGGAATGCAAAGAATGTGTACCAAATTTTTTTTTCTACTTTTATTCGTCACGATGCTTACACCTCACTGACCCAGAAAACACGCCTTTAGGGCTTGAATTAAGGTAACGTCTCTCGCTTTGTGCACGTCTGTTCAAAGAAAAGAAACGTTTTTCGCATTGTTCTACGTTTGCCTAGAGGGGTTGAAAGCGAACCCAAAGGCTACTTTTTGGTAACGGAAGCGCATGTGAGAAAAACTCTCACATTTCCCTGTGTAATATCCAAAGTAATAAAAAATATCTTCTTGATTCGTTGCAAATGACGTCGAAAGACGATGGTCTTCTGCCGCCCGTGATACGTAACACACCCTCTTCTGCCCCTTCCACCCCTCATGCGGTTCCCCTCCCCTATTACTCCTGCCATGATGGATGCAATGGAAGCTTCACTGAATTCAATTCGAATTTCCCGCATTCGCCCTGCCCTTGCGTCATGTGTTGGCGCATTTTATTACGTTGGCGTCTCTTCGAGACCATTTCTAACACGTTGATTTTCCATTTACAAACTTAAACACGTGTCCAATTTTTATCTTTAATTAAGTGAACGCTGCGGATAACCGTTATGTGCACACATCTTGCCTTAAGTAGGCCTGAGGTTTCTTTGCTCTATATATAAAGTTGAGGCGTGTGACGCCGTGCTGACAATGTTCGGTTGGTTTATATAACCTGGTTGAATAGGTTTTGGCCGGGCGGTTGAAGCGAGTGACAGACAGACAGACAGACAGACAGACAGACAGACAGACAGACAGACAGACAGACAGACAGACAGACAGACAGACAGACAGACAGACAGACGGACGGACGGACGGACGCAGGACGGACGGGACTAAGTTTCTTGCGTTTAGGTTGCTTAGAAAAGATTATTATCTTTAAAAAAGGACAAATACAGCGCTAATGCAGCTGCATGTAGTATACAGTGATGCACAGGTCAATCGCCGCTAATAGGCGACGAGAGGCAAAAGACTGGACTTTCTTCAACTATGTACATATGTACGTTATCATTCATCGTCCATCGTAGCATCAATCAACCATCGCGCAGCTAATACCAGTCAATATATGGTTCCTTTTGCTTGACCATAGTTTGACCGCTTGCTTTACCTGACGGCAACGACGACCGGGGCGCCGACAGCCCGAGGGCATATACTCGACGTTTTGTCTGGGTTGTGATGAGGATGAGTCTCTGGAGCACTTCTTTTTATCTTGTCGCAGTTTTCATATTCAACACAAAATGTTTTCAGACGTATCCCTGCGAAATATGGGTCTAAATATGTCTCTTCCGGTGGTACTCTCTTTTGGTGCGACTGTGCTGAGCTTTAGTCACAGGAACGTTTCAAAGGCCGTATGCGATTTTCATCGGGAAACATAAAAAAAGGCAATGCTGACTAGCTTACCTTTTGTTAAATTTCTTGCTAATCTTGATCGCAGTATGCGAGAATCAATTTCTCGACCCTTCGTTTCTCCCCTTGTTATTATAGCCACAACCTTCGCAGGGAATTATGCTTTCAACCTTGATTTCCTTACTAAATTCATATTATCGCTTCCTTTTCTATCTTGTCTCTTAGTCCTCCTTTTCAGAACAAATCTGTCGGTTCATGGCCAATCCCCGTCGATTGGTTGCGCCAAGGCGTCAAAGGAACAACCAACCAACCAAGCAATATAGTGCTTTGTACGTAAAGAAATAATTTATATGCGTGCGCGGTCGCCTCGATTTTTGGTAGCGGACCGTATGTATGTATGTATGTATGTATGTATGTATGTATGTATGTATGTATGTATGTATGTATGTATGTATGTATGTATGTATGTATGTATGTATGTATGTATGTATGTATGTATGTATGTATGTATGTATGTATGTATGTATGTATGTATGTATGTATGTATGTATGTTTAAATCTGCTCGACTGCTATGGGGGACGTCACTGAGACAGCCCAAAAAGCAACCACACAATACAAAATACTGTTGAAAGCCGCCATCGCTCACTCAACGCTCAACATCTCCAAGCACCGCGTGATCCGCGCATGCAGCCGTTTCAGAAGCCGAATAGAATCGGCTGTGGCGTATCCAATGAGTAATTTTAAAAATAAGCGTTCAGAGGAGTATTTCCCAAAATGCGGTGAAGATATGTCTATTTTTCTTTGTGTGTGTGTGTGTGTGTGTGTGTGTGTGTGTGGTGTGTGTGTGTGTGTGTGTGTGTGTGTGGTGCGATGTCGCGAGTACTCAAGGTGTGTCGAGGGCGTTTAGTGTTGAACTGGTTTACCAAATGAAAACGTTAACGTACACCTGAGTTAAGACAAACCGAATGGAGACAGCGATGGATAGTAGTATCGAGAATGAAGCGAATCAATCTACGAGTGCTCTTCTAGTCCATTGATCGAGAGTGCTACCATTTTCCACTTGTATTTCATTCTGACCAGAAAACATCCTGCGGACGTCTCTTCTTTGAAGCTGTAAAGGCGAACTGCGAGGGACATGCGAAGGAAACGGACTTCTTCATATTTCCTTTACCTAGATGTGTGAATTCCATGACCTTCAGGGCTCCACAAGACACGTGCCCTGGGGCTGCCTGTCGGCTGAAACGCGAACTCGCGTGTTTACGTATGACAACGTGTGGGTGTAGGCTTCTGCCAAGTGTTAAAAACGACCACATATGCTTTCATTATTTTGCGTACACAAACTACAGGAGAAGCGCTGTCAATATTTAAAAGGCGTTATACTGAAATAACCATGACTCTACGTGCTGGAGCTGCATACTGAAAATATAAATTTTATTTAGAGATGAAACGAAAAAGGTAAAGGGGAGAGGTGTCTAGATCCTTCGAAGCTTGAGTAACGTTATGTGCACGTGCGGCAAACGCGTAGGCCTTATGTTGAGCTTTTAATGCTGACTACTAGAAAAGAATGGTCGAGAAGTATTTCCCTTCTGAAATGTTCTTAGAATAGTGTTTTTCAAATGTTCTGAAGTGTTCGAGCTCGTTGTGACACAGCAAAACAAAAACTCAATTATATTCCTTGAAATTGTGCGTTAACATGACAGGCAACTTTAATTACGCGTTGACTTCCCCCGTATAGCTCAATATACGGTATTTTAGGCAGAAAATAAACCTCAATGGTAAACAAGTATAATGGACACCATTGGCACATGCCGTTTTCGTAGACGCTGTAGATGAGACTGTCTATCGGACTGGGACCGCAGAGAGGGAAGCGAAGACGAGAGCAAATGTTGACAGGTCTAAGAAAGACAGGAAAACAGAAAGAAGTAAAAGCAAACAAGCAAATCAATCATTAAAAACAAGGAAAGAAACATATGCACTGGGAACTTGTCATTATACTTATGTATACTGAAGAATGGAAGTGGGGACACCATGTAACAAATCATCGGAGATGCCCTTTCCCATAGTGAGGAGAGGCTAGAGTCAAAGCACGTTGAATGTCTGTAGACAGTGGCTACCAATCACAATTTAGCTTTTCTGTCATCCTCATAAAAGGCGAAATAGAAAAGAAAAGAAAAGGCAAAAGCTAAAACATCACTACAGACACTGTAGCTGCCACCCGCTTTTAGGAAATGGAACGTCGAGCCTTATCAATGCCGTCTTGAAGAACATTAATCACTATGGCTGTCTTCTTGCCTTCTTTATCTTTTTGTTACAAAATAAAGCATGTAGACGAGCAAAGAAAGCAAAAGTCTGTCAAAAGGAGAAGAAATAGAAACGCACTCGGTTTGCGTCTTGAACGGAAGTGGGAGACACCATTGGCCCATAAGCGGTAAGAATCGGCCACTGAGCGGTGAAAATCTACGCACTCGACTGTAGCGTAAAATATAAAATGATAAAGAGCTTCGAGATCTTCAGCGTCGTGGGACCTCACCCGTTTGTCTCTATTGCAGATTTTAAGCTGGCAGTCTCGTTATAAGGCGACAGTAGGGAGTGGAGTGGGAACGGGTGACCCGAAAGCTAAAGGCGCTGAATAGGGGAATACGATATAGTTTTTCTTTTCTGTGAAGTCATCTAAGTCACTAAGTCACTTGGGCAAAGGATACGTTTAAGATTATTAGAGCAGTTAGCTTATGCCAGCTGGAAAACAGTTTTTTGAGACTACGCGCTTTTGCTTTGATTAATGTACAAACATTTTAAATGGTCTACTTTTATAACGAAATGACACTTTTTTTCTAGAGGTTGTGAATGAAACTTATTTTTTTCAGTCAGAATATTGACTAAAGGGGCACTGTCGCAAAGAGATTTTGAAAGAAGAAACGCTGTATCTGTTTGATTCGGGAAAGATTTTTTAGTAGCAGGTGCATATCGGATTTCTTTCTTATTAGTGAACTTTGCGGTTTATCTACAAATTATTGTATTTGTTACTACTTGAAAAAGAGACGATGCTCTTTTTTTTTAGTTATGCCCTTTCGCAAACTTGCAAAAGGGCACGTTACAATGCCGCAGTAATTACGACGTAGTGGGTACTTCCCTACTTGGCGAAATGATAAGAGTTATGGCGCAGGGGATACCTACCTCCCCTAGTTGCACTAGTGTCCCCAAGCGTTTAAAATGGCCTGTAAGAACATCGGTCCTCCAGCTTACGCTGACAATGTCCTGCGGTTCCGCGCAGGCCTGGCTCATTTTTTTAGGTAACGCATTTTCTTTTCTATAGGGCCAAGTGTTTGTTTATTGAAATGTATGCAGAAGATAGACACATGGAAAACAACAAAGCACTCCTATAGAGGAGATGCCTTGGTCTGTTTCTCAAAGAATTACTTCACGTTTTCAGCGTCAACTCTTTCAAGCGTAAATGGCGTGTTGCCAAAAGTGTGTCTGATTACTTTATATTCCACGTTTTCCAAATGAATAATATCAAGTTTTTCTTTGATCTAGATTTACTGGGTCTGTTCGCACGTTACCTTTTGCGCTTTGTTCTGAACTTTATTTATGTAGGATGTAGCAGGAATGGGGCGTATTTAGGGGTGTCTTTAGCAATGAATGCTGGGATCTTATACGTGTCAAAAGAACGACACAGTAATGACGCACGCCGCAGTGGAAGACTCCGAAAACTTTGACCATATGGAGTTCTCTAACGCACGTGTAGACGAAAGACACGGGTTCCTAGCACTTTGCCTCAATCTAAATGCTGCCGCCGTGTCAGGGATCGAACCCGCCTTTCTGCTGGTCAGCAGCGGAGCACTTGGTGGCGTCTTTCCGCGCAACCACAAGAATGCTCATCCATGACGCGTGCCTTTTTTTTGTCATTATCTCCATGCTACCTCTTCGTCTATACGGACATTTATCGCGTCCGGTAAACCGTTATGCACAAAACACTTTGCGTAGAGCGCATTACCGGGTGTAACCAGCGCATTCGCAAACATGGCTGACCACTCAAGGCGTATGCTGTCTGCTTCAAGTCTTTCAAGTGGCATTCGCGCGCTCTGTACTGAAGCTCTGTTACTAACTTACGGTTGTATTTACCTTAGCTTCGTATCATTAAGGTTTGACACTAAAATATCCATGACTATTCGACGCCGTTTCTGCCACACTCAAATTATCGAAGCTGGAGGCTTAGCGAGTGGCTGCCAGAATCGGAGGACATAGACTACGCGGCTTTGCTTGTTCTGTTTATCACCCATAACTGGCACCACTTGACTGCGGCGAAGAATGCTACACGCTATCCGGTATCCGCTACCATTTTGCGTATACCGGTTAACCGGACACGCTAAATGTCCCTAGTGTGACGAACACCGTTGACAATATGAGCATTGCTATGCGTTATGACCGCGCTCTCGGTATTTCCATGACATCAACGCCGTGAGCGTTATGAACCTGCCAAAGCACGCTTAGTAGGGAAGTGGTTAACGCATAGCTCCTGGAGAAAGAAAAGGCAAGAAAGTCGGACGACGATTATAGCCTTATAACCGAACTACTCACAGAATCACGTTTCTTTATACGGCGCAACATCAACTGCAGCTGTGTTTCGCATCATACATTTCTTTTTTTTATGCGTTTTTCATGTCATCATTATTACTTGCTCCTGAAGAACTTCACTTCAAGAGCACTTTCATTAGTTCTTAGTGAGTGATTTTAATTGTCTCTCTTTAAACGTACCAAGGAAAGTAATGATATATCTAGACCTGCGGGGCACCACGGAAGTTCATCACCTTAACTTCAGCGCAGCAGCACTGTTACACAGGATATCAAAGCCGCGAGTATACGAAGTGGTTGTTCAATCACAGTTGCATCTTCAGCAGTGTTGTGACCCCATTACCGAATGCAAGACGTTCGTTTCTCGTTCTTTTGCAGTCAGGCTCTCGTGTACACAAAGAGAAAGGAATAAAAGCCAAGCAATTTCATCAAGTCGTTTCAGCCAGTTTTCGTAAAACATTTTAAAAAAGAGTTACACATCCGACGAAACAACGATGCTCTCGCGCTTCTCGTGGAACGATCGAGTTAACGTACGGCTTCTGGCGTCTTCCAGCAGCCCTGTCTCAATGCGCGGACCGGGGTGTGCAAAACGGGAAATCATTAGGGTGTTGAGGAAAGGAGTGGGAGGGAGGCGGAGCCGCTCGGTTGCATCCTCGCGCGTACAATGGGTTGCAGCAGAGGCGCTGAATGGCACGAGTGCTCAAACCGCTGCACTACGACAGGGCCCGGCAGGCTACTTACAGAGGCTCGCCGGCGCCGCACCAGGGCGCCACCGCCGACGTGGTTCGGGGGATCC
This sequence comes from Hyalomma asiaticum, assembly GCA_013339685.2. Classification (NCBI taxonomy): domain Eukaryota; kingdom Metazoa; phylum Arthropoda; class Arachnida; order Ixodida; family Ixodidae; genus Hyalomma; species Hyalomma asiaticum. The sequence continues at coordinate 48,922,409 of CM023485.1, read as the reverse complement.
GCGTTGCGAGCCACTGCGCGTCCATTGTCGAGCGCCGAAGTCCCGAGCATCGTCAAGGGAGGGCCACTCGGGACGAGGCCGTAGCGGCGGTTCCCGGGCATTTTGCATCCTCATGCATATGCTAAAGAGCGGCACCACGTTGTGGTCCGCTACTGCGCCACCCGCCTTTTTCCCATCCTCGCCCGTTCTGTTTTCTCTCGCGTGCTTTCTCTTGTGGGATAGGCTTTTACGCGCCGGCTTTGCCGCTAGCCAGAGGGAGGAAGATGCGAGCGGTTGGGCACTCCTCCCGAATTTTCTGTCCCCGTTTCCCTATTTCGGCCATGCTTTCCCTTCTGCCTCCTTTTGGCAACGAAGCCTCTTCGTAGGTATCTCTCGGTAATATAGTGCTGCGCCAGGCTCTCCATCACTGCTGCGGCCCCGCCGAGGTCAGTTGCGCGGCGTTGTATACGTGCGAAGCCGCTGCCACGCCGTTGACAGCGAAAGATACACAAATGAAGCGGCGTAACAGGGGACGTCTTTCTGCAGCGTTTCTTTTGAAGACAGGAGGCTTCTTTCTTTGAGCCAATTGCAAACCGCCAGGGTGACTTGGTAGAACCGAGACAGGGACTTGCGAGGGGTGTTCACCGCTTCTTTAATGCTGTTGTCGGATGAGGGTGAATCTTTCGTTTGCAAACTGTGCGTGCGTGGGATGCGTGCGAGCCACTTTGCTTAGCGACGTGCTATTACGCTCCGAAGAGCAGTAACAAACCGTGGTATTACTTTAGATATTTGTTTTATGCGCGTACGATTTCATTTATAGATAAATGTAGCTGTTCTTTGGTCTTCAGAATGAGCGCTTCAGAGAGATTAAAAGTGCCGTAATTTTTGTACTTCCAGTTGGGGTCCTGAAGTTAAACGCTAAAGGTGTTAGAATGTCGATGCTGTGTTTTTGCTTTTCCTTTCTTTGTTTTTGGCGATAGATAATGAAAAATGTTGCATGTCTGTCTTTTAAATCCTACCGTACCAGTTCGAATGAAACCTAAACGAAAGATATTTATATAAGTATTGTCCGAATAAACATCACAGCGCAGTGCCCGTGTCGTGATTTCCCAGTCCTGAAGCCATGTATTTATCTTCTGTGTAGTGTGTGTGTGTGTGTATTTTTCATCATTAATTTAATAGGCAGTTCTCAACAAGCGGTGCTCCACAAAGATAATGCTATTGATTGTTGCTGTTCATGCCGCTGTTCTACAATATTATATGATTAGACTCCGTCCAAAACAGGGGTGGCGGAAATTAATAAAGAGGGTTCTGAGACTGGAATGTTAATGACCATCGTCTACTAAACGCATGCCAACATTCCCTTAACGCCTCTGGACGACAGTCGTGACGTCAGTTCTTCACTATATAAATTAGCACGGCTGTCCTGCTTTCCGAGCCTCATCTAACACAACGTAGACACTTCGTAACGGCTAGTTAGTTTAACGTATGCGTTAAGCTACAGGAAGTAAGCCTCTGCGCAATTACAGGGCTGACATACAGCTCCCTGGCTACTATATGCGTAGAAAGACCGACATAACTTTGCATGCAGTCAAAGTTGCCGACAAGGGACCGCTGAAGCCTAGAAGAGACGGGCACTTATATTCACAGGCACGAGTTATGGAACGCTGCGCTCCGAATTTACTATTTTGCCAGAGGCGTGCGATGCAGCACAGCTCAGCTCATTTCAGACATATAAAGGAAGAAGTCAGTACTTGAAGAAGTAGTGCTCGCCACAAAATGCATGATCGTTTTAAGCATGCACGGAGTAAAAAAAAAAAAAAAGAAATGAGGAGGCGGCGAGGGGTGTTTGAATATCAGTAACCCTTTCTTGCAAAGCAAACCTCACAGTCTAATGAATTTATGCTCTGACATATAATATTTAGGGCGTACGCGCGCCTTGCATATTAAGGCTGTGTCTGTGCATTTCGTAGTGAACAGCACCTACTTTACGTGTGTTATAAATAGACGCCGCGTGGCATATTCAAAACATTTACGCATAGTAAGCATATCAAAATATCTAATCTTGCGTGGGTCTCGCTTATTCCTTTCCTTATTACACTTGCGTATCTATCTCACAGCGGGGAAGGCGTGAAATATAATATGCCTGGGTGTAGTTCACGCACTGAATGTACCCGTCTGCATGCCTGCAGAGCGTAACTGTAAGGAGCAGCTGGTGGGTGTCGATGCAAAATGAATTCCGCTTTGCCTAAGGCACGATATACAAGTGTACGATGTATATATGTATAAAAATCTGTCCACGCGTCAATATTATTTTCATTTTCATTTCATTTTATTTTACCCTCAGGACCGAAGTATTACAGAGGGGAGTGGTTAACAATACATACAAAGGAAAAACAAGAACAAAGCAGCAAAAAGTGGCTAGGTAACATAAAGAATAATTGGTCAATTGAGTCCGGGAGTGATGATGTCCCAAATGGCCAAGCGAAACTTTGAGTGGTCCTTGATAGAAACAATAGTGCCGGGAAGGTGGTTCCATTCTTGAGACGTCCTGGGAATAAATGATTCGTGACAGGTTCTGGTATGGCAGTGCATTATCCCAACCTTATGGACATGATCAATGCGAGAAGAAATGTAAGAAGGGGATGATATAAGGTTATCACGCAGGTAGAAATTGTAGAAATATAAATTATGGAATAAAGCAAGGCGAAAACACTTACGTCGGGCTGAGAGGGGAGGAAGTAGTAAGGAGTTTTTCATGGAAGTTACGCTTGATGTTCGGCTGTAATTGCTATAAATGAAACTAGCGGCATCATTTTGGATTAGTTCAAGCGATTGAATATGGGTTGCGGAGTGAGGGTCCCAGATGGATGATGCGTAATCCATTTTACTACTAATGAGTGTTTTATATAAGATTAATTTTAATGAGGAAGGAGCAGAAAAGAAATTTCGCCGGATATATCCTAACATGCGGTAAGTATTGCTAATTAGTTTATCAATGTGTAAATACCTGGAAAGTGTCGAGGTTATGTAGACGCCAAGGTACTTGTAGAATTTTACGGCTTCTAGGGGAATGTTATTTAGATAATAGTTTGGCGGAGGAATATTGTTACGAGTTACACGCATTGTTTTACATTTGGACACGTTAAGTTGCATTAGCCATACGTCACACCAGTTAGAGATAGCGTTAATATCGTCTTGTACAGACTTGTTATCATTGTTATCTGAGATTTCGCGGAGGATAACGCAGTCATCTGCAAAAAGATAAATGTTAGAGGAAACATCGTTTGGTAAGTCGTTAATGTAGATGAGGAAAAGAAGAGGGCCTAAAACCGATCCCTGTGGCACACCAGAGTCCACAGGGTTAAATGAAGATGTATGACCGTTTGATGCAACGTAATGTGACCGATTTAAGAGGAAATTCTCAAGCCATCTAAACAGGTTAGGATCAAGACTAAGTTTACTAAGTTTAAAGAGAAGAAGTTGGTGACATACTTTGTCGAAGCCTTTGGCGAAGTCGAAAAATACACAGTCAGCGAAAGAACCTTTGTCAAGAATAAGATGGAGGCTGTGAGTAAAAGAAAGAAGTTGTGTTTCGCAAGACAAGTTTTTTCGGAAACCATGTTGTGCTTTCGTGAAAAATGAATTACTGTCAAGGTGCTTTGCTAAGTGTGAGTACAGAATATGTTCGAGAACCTTACAGGGAATGCTGGTGATGGAGATGGGGCGGTAGTTGAGGGGTGAATCGGTAGTTGAGGGTATTCAAGTGACAATTGTATCACCTGAATTGTGTCGCCGTCGTTGACGGCGTCGGCGTGTGAAAAATCTCAAGCTGTGCGAAAATAGAAGATGGATGTTGGGCTGCGGTTACGAACCCCTGACCCCCGGTTTGCGACATCAGCATCCAAAAGATTCAGCTGCTGTCTCTTCGTCATACGCATGTTTTTTTTTCTTTTTAAGGCAGGGTTTTATATGCATAAATAAGTAGGCGCTGCGCAAGAGACGGACCCGTAACAGGTGTACGCTCTGTAAACGAAGAAGACGCGAACATATCTGGATCATATGAGTCCCTCGAATCTTCCGCTAAAGAAAGAAAGAAGGAAAGAAAGGAAGAAAGAAGGAAGGAAGGAAGGAAAGAAAGAAAGAAAGAAAGAAAGAAAGAAAGAAAGAAAGAAAGAAAGAAAGACAGAAGGAAAGAAAGAAAGAAAGATAGAAGGAAAGAAAGAAAGAAAGCCCTTTTCCCGATAAGGAAGCAGAGTCTTTGTACTTCAGGAGTCCTTAGGACACAAAGGCGTTCTCCTTGGTATTACATTGCCTTACGCAGGTTAAATGATGCCTATTTATAGTCTCGAAGATCTTTGTAACGTTGATAAAGTTTACAATGTATGCAGCTTCCATACCATAGTGTTTTAGGCGTTAACCTATATAGTAACTGCTGTGCTATAACATTTCCCCACTTTCTGATTACTATTTTTATTCAGTCGCCAAAAAAAATCTAGCCGAGGTCGAACAGCATCTCATTTTGAACTGACGCATTTAAGTGTCTTGTGTTCCCTTTATCAACAAAACACTATGATCGATAAAGAACTTGAATAAAGACTAGCATTGAAGGTACGCAGGGTACCTCCAGGGAGGGCCCGGTGCTGCTTGTCAATTATGTTTGCTCTCGCGAGTAAACGAGTAGAACGTTCCGACTGCCACTTTGTATTCAGCCTAGGCGAAAAAAAAAAAAAGAAAGCTGCACCCCCACCAAGTTTCAAGATTTCTACTGCGTCTACCGTTTATTGTCTCAAGTTTGCGATTATCTGAAGCAATAATATAGCAAACTCAGTGGATTGGCACTAACTTCCCCCGTCCTTTGATTATCGTGTAGCACTTCTTTATAAAGCAATGCCAAATCAGGTCTTTCCACTCGTTTGTCATCATTACGCTTGTCGAAAAATTATTACTTCTTGAATTCTTGTCTCAGACGAGAAAAAGTTTGTTTATAAATATATCAAGGTCCTCTTATAGTCAGCTATTTTAGCCGCTTTTAAGCTAGCGCTGCCCTGGAAGGTTTGAAAGATGTAGGCTACCGCTGCTACTAAAAAGGCCGCTTTTAATCCTAACCATCCCCCTTGAGTACACTGCATTCAGTCATTTGGTAAAGCATGTTTAATATGACAGGTGAAGCCGAAAAAGGTAATGCCAGTTCCACATCGTCACATCTGTCGTACAATGCAGCTACGACGCTTTCCGAGAGCTAAGGAGACACATGCCCCTCCAGAAGTCTGTGCCCGAACCAAAGAAGCATTTGCAATAGCAGAAGCAACGCCAAGGGAACACCATTGCAACACCGCGTGAGCATGGGTGTGTAGCGTAGAGGTGGTGGTGGGGGTGGTGGTGATGATGATGATAATGATGATGATGATGATGATGATGATGATGATTGTGGTTCGGTTAAGGAAAGGAAGCTAATTTCTGCAGTCCATGTTGGGAGCACGGCTAAGCGTCCGTCGGTGTGGGGGAAACGGACACTAAGGGATAGAAAGGAGAGAAAGGTGGCAGTGGAGGGTAGAGTTACTGTATATGCTACCTTTAGGTAGCATATTGGAGGTCTCCGGAAGCTTTGACCACGTGGGCTTCATTTAACGTGAACTGACAACGAACAGTACACGGGCATCTGGCATTTTCGCCTCCATCGAAAATTCGACCGTCGCGGCCGGGACCGAACACGCGCTTTTTTTTTTTGTTTTTGGTGGTAGCCGTGTACCATAACCACTACACCACCGCGGCGCAGTGGTAGACAGTTGGCCTCGAAGAGGAAAGGGGGGGGGGGGAGGGGAGGGGGCGGCTGGTTCCAACCTTAACCTGACAAGACATTTATTTCCTACCTTCTCCCCTTAATTCTTGTTTTTTTTTTCATGTTTCCTTTCTTTTCATCTTTCTGCGGCAAAAAAAAAAAATTACGGCGCTCACACTGAGAGCGAAGTGAATGTGCCGCTAGATTTGAAACGCGCGAGCTTAGAATTATTCGTCAAAGCGAGATCGTGTCTGTATGCTCAGCCAATGCACGAAAGAGTGTCCAGGTACGCCGTACCAGAGGAACACAAGAAGTAAATTGAATGACAAGGTTTTGCTTACTAAATTCCCCACCTGTTCATAATATGCGGAATAATGAGACGTCCCGGGATATTTTCACCTCTTGGGGGTTCTTAAGATGCACGTTAAGTCTACGTACGCGGTACTTGTTTTGTTTTCGTGGAATTGCGACCGTCGGAACAGGGAATCTAAACCGTACCCTCGCTCCTAGCAGCAAAGCTCCGTAGCCGCATACCTGCCACGGTGGGTGAAAAACGTTTTCTACGTCTCCATTACTGCGGCATCCCTTACATATCACGGTACAACCGATGGTACCACAGGGCAAGTGAGTGAATGAGTGAAAGGAAAGTGAGAGCGAGCGAACTTTATTTAGGAGGCTAAGCTGTTGTGGCCAGCACATGGGTGGCGTCCTCGTTACACCTAACGTCGGCTTGTATTGAGAGCATTCGGCAGCTCCATGACTGGTCTTGACAACATGGACTTGACAGCCGGTGCTGCAAAATGGTCTTTTGTTGATTCCATGGCTGGCCGTTTTCTCTGCGCCTTTTGTGCATTTTCAGATCACATGGCAGAACCAGTTTTGGGCACTGGTTAATTCCGCTTATATTGCGGAATAATTGACGTGGCAGATTGCCACTCAGCCCCTCTGAGGTAGGCATAATGTGACGTATTGTCTAGTAGGCTCGCGCAGTGTAATTTTAAGGTAACCTCTATTGTTATAATTGTGTTTCATCCTTCTCATATGGGAACTGGCGAAACGTGCCCCCCCCCGCCCCCCTTTCCTTTTTTCTTTAATAGACACAACTACAAATCGCGCAGTTTTGAACTGAAACCCTCCGTAGCTCGGCATCTCTAGCGCTATAATGGTCGTTCCGTTACGACCCGCTCAGCCTTTGCGCGCCAGTGCGCATGTGGCAGCGAAAGGCGGCTACAAGCGCGCCCAGTAGTCCAGCGGGTGTGCGATGCCGCTCGAGCGACGATTCCAGTCTCGCGGCACAATTGCCCTCGGCGAGCTCGTTGGGACCGAACTCGTCGGCATCTCGCCGCACATTTATATGCAGCCGTGCGGGTGAGTCGCAATAATACGGAGTCTAGTTTGGCATACCCCGTCGCGCGAGCTTCTCCGCGCTTGTTTGAGATCGTGCCCGGAATACGAAAGTCCCGGATAAAGGCGTCATCGAGAGCGAAGCGGCGGCCCAGGGTCGCAGCCAACGGCCGTTTTTCAGCGCCTGGCGGCCCAGGACGACTAAGATACGCCAACGCTGCCGGTAGTGCGCACGGTTGCGCCGACGCACTTTCGCTGTCGACCTCGCGGCCGCTGTATAGCGCACCGGCATGCATATCTATGCGAGACGCGTTCGTGCGGTAAGAGAAGAAATGCAGGAAAAGAAAAAAGAAAGCGAAACTTGGTGACAGGAGGACAGAGAGGAGGAGGTTATGCGAAGAGAGATTGAGAAAGAGACATACATTATGCGAAAACATGCCATAAACGGCGACTGTTTCTGCGCTTCCCGTTTCCGTCATTGCAATAATACGACGAAGAAAACAAAGGCCCGCTCTGGATATATAACTGTGCGCTTTGATTTGTGTATTCCTGTCTTGTGCAGGCTTTATCACTTCCGGGTCTGGGATATTTTGTGGGAAACCCTTAGCAATCTGGACAAAGGAAACTGCTTCGCATTTGGCGCTACCTTCTGAAATGGTTTCTTTGATATAGCGCAGCCGAGAAAGGTGTGTCGCCATGTTTTTAAAAGATAGTTTACGCGGACGACCTTTGTATAACAAAAAAAAAGAGATATGAAAGTTCTTTCTCTCTCTCTCTCTCTCTCTCTCACACACACACACACACACACACACACACACACACACACACACACACACACACACACACACACACACACACACACACACACACACACACACACACACTTCATTAAAAGCGAAGTAGGGACGCTGTTTGGAGAGCAATTCCTGACTTGCTATGAGGAATTACTTCGAACTAATCTTCACATGCCAATTAAATGCAAGACATGTTTTGCTTCTCGGTTGTAGTGTTACCTATTTTTACTATATTAAATACTAACTGCCTAACTAAGCAAGCAAATAACCATTTTTCCGCATTTCCATCACACAATGCTGATGTTGCTTTTCAATCTTACTCAAACTAGAGTCAGGTCAGAGGTTCGACCTAAAAGCTGCAACACAGCCAATTCCGAGTTGCATCTCGGTAAATGTGGTGCATGCTCTAAAATGCCTTTAAAAGCTAATCATACAAAAAAATGTGAGAAACACACGTAAATCTGCTTCGTCGCTGTATCAATTCTGTTTTGTTGTTGCCATTCGCTCTGATGACATTGCGACCGCAAACGCAAAAAAAAAAAGAAAAGAAAAACGGTACGCGACCGGGGTGCCTCGAGGTCGCGCTAAACGAAGTGTCAGTAGCGCGCTGTAGCGAGACAAACCTGGAACTTGGCAAGCTCAGTATATATACTTCGCGTGCCTCGCAGGCTCGCGAGGCATGACCGGTGGTGCGAAGAAAACGCAGCCATCGCTACGCGACGCGCGGTTTCTCTCGGTAGATGCGTTCGGTCGCCGCATTCCGCTGTCACTACAGGGCCGAGGTGGGAGGTAAACGGGAGAACTCTCGTAACGCTTTTGCGCCCCTCTTTATTCCGGCTACTGCGCAGTGCCCCCCGGCGACCCCATCATCGTGGATGAAGACGGCCGCAGGATGGAGGGACTCGTGGGTCGCTTCAACGAAGGGGAAAATCTCCGGCTCGTCTGCCAAGTGCAAGGAGGTAAGCTGGACCGAGAAATACACTCGCTTACGATGTTGATGCTCGCCACGTCGCAACAGTGCTTCTTTTTTTTTGTTGTTGTTCTCTACCCGAGGGCTCGCAGCCTCCGCATCTTCTGTTTCGATGCTTTCGCCCAGCTGTACTATACCTGTACCTCGTCGCAGCGTCTTCCCTTCCTTCGGCAACATTCCTCATCATTCTTTTCCGGTTCGTCGCTGCTCCAACAGGGTTTGCGCGCGCTCGTTTCATCTTTTGACGTTTCTGATCGCGTGACTTTTTGAGGGTTTGCTTCTCTGCGGACATGTTGCAGGCCTCTTTCTGTTCATTGTTGTTGTGCGTGCTTTTTTTTTATTCGCTTTTAGTAACACCTTCTTTTGCCCGCTGGGGTCTCGTATTTCGTAATTGTAGCGAACTAGATGTCGCATTTCCTGTTAAGGTCCCCTACACTTTCCGTTTTCGTTCACCCCCCCCCCCCCCCCTTCCCATTCTTTTTTGTTTGTTACAGTACAAGTATTTTGCTTTGCACGACAACATGCATATTGTCGTTATCTAGATTAGAATTGAACGAAGCTCCCATTTCAGGGCAGAGGCATAATATTTTCGGCAATTTCCGTCTATATTTTAGTTCGCAACTTTCACCGAGGGCAGTCCGTTTATGATGGCTCGTTTTAACGCTGCGATGGATTTTTCGTCAGAAAGTTGGGAACTACGTGTTCTGTTTTTCTCATCGCTTTTCACTGTCCAACATCATTCTGTTCCCCTCCCTGCTAGTCCTATTGCTGCCTTTTGCTTTGCCTGGTAGTTATTTTGTTAAATGCTGCATTTCTCAGTATTTATGTATTGACATTTCTAAATGTTTGTGCTGCACTCAGACAAAATTGGGAGTAGGCTGGACCGCTAATTAGGGAATTCTTGTGAACGTTCTTGTTCTTTAGTTTTTTTTTGCCGAAGTTGTAAAAGAGGATGCTTCGTCTAGCTTTATAATTTTTCTCCCGTGAGACGAACGCGCTGTTCTTTCAAATGTTTTTGTGTGTTTTAAGCTAATGTATGCCGGAACGCTCGCACAGCAATCGTTAATGCAGTTTTGAAGCAACATGCCATTCATTACAAGTTCTTTTAAGGAAGTAAAAATTTTTCAGATTGATGGACAACTGCGAGGAAGGGAGACGAAATTTGCCAGAACGTCTACATTTGCCTATGAAGCGTGCAATAATAAGAATGGATGACGTGAATGAGAAGCTTGACTATAATAGAGCGGGAAAAAAGAGCACTCTATTCCTCTCCAAATAAAGAGACATACGTTTTCCTCGTTCTCAATGTAAGGTCGCGCTTTAACACAAATACGAGTTTTTTTATACAACAGGATCTTTAATTCAGTCAGAGCATGTCCATTTAGTGTCTAACATTTCCTCCCTGTTGAAAATCTAAGGTTGCTAGGTTCCTCTAGCAACCTAACAAAGCCCCAGTGAAAACGTTTCCGGACATGGATTCGCGAAACAAGCGAAGTTGCCTGCATATCGATCGCTTTCTAGACCGGAATTAGAACACGCATGGTTAAACTGGAAAGCGCGTTTGGATTTTTTTCGTATTGCGCTGCAACAATTCGTAAGCCACGCAGCCAACGTTCGTTCGCCTTATTATTTGTTACCGCTATTGCTTCCTATAAATCCATGTTCAGCAAGCGTGGTAGTATAGCTCAGTGGTTATGACGCTCACTTTCGTACCGTGGGTGCCCGTGCTTGAGTGCCACCGCGCCAAGATAATTTCTTTTTATTTATTTATTTACCTCTCTCCCCATCTTTCTTTTTCTCCCCATAGCTCCACGGCTCACTTCACGCTCTAACTCTGTTACCACCGGGTTTTGAGCGGCCGACGGCCACGGTTATAACTCAAGCTTAAACCGCTCCGCGTTAAAATCATCTATCAAAAGCCGGTAACGTTCCCCGCAGTTATGAATGAGCGTACGATGCTTAAACCAATTAGCCAAAGGCCTACTCTTGATCAAGCACTGAAGCTCCGACCACTGACGTAATGCTAACGCATTTGTGTCGCACTTATTGCCATAATTACTTTCTCAAACCGTTAAATCTGTCACCTTTAAAAGCATATACGCCATTTCCTTTTGCCTCTTCTTTTTGTGGAATTTTCTAACACTCGCTGTCTCATGTAGCTTACAGTGTGCACTGGCAATTGGCAGAGCGAGCGCCCCGGACAGGGACGCGTTTTTCTTCAATTATTAAGCTTTCATTTTTGAGAAATCTGAATAGATTCCCGAACGGGTGGATGCTAATTTTCCCTTCATGAAACGTTAGTACTCATTGCCGGTTTCCACAGAACTCATTTGCCACCATCATGGGCACCGTTGCGACATCAAAACACACAGTCCATTCCATTCACTTCATGTCCCCGTTACTGCATTTCGAACTTCCGTTTCTAGGCAGCAGAATAGTGGAACGCGATCCTCTTCGATGTTGGCATGGTTTATAAATACATCGATGACTCTTAAATATGCAAAAATAACTAGCTTTGCAATGAGCGGTGGCATGTGGACCTTATGGAATACTGATAATACACAGGGTCCTTAACGGGACGCTAAAGGAAAATAACTTTTTTTGTTAGAATGACGGGTGAATGGTCGAGAACGTCTAAAGCTTCAATATTATCTACACCAGCGCCTTGTCCACCCTTGAACTTATAGGTAACGGCACGATGGGGCTGGCGCCACCAGCTGGGTATTGTGCGAACTTGATGCGGTGAAGTGAAACTACCAATAGCAAAAAAAAAAATACCATTGTTGCAGCGCGTTAAATGTCGGAATCAAATGCTGCTTGCTTATTACTGTTCTACTATACCTCGAAAACAAAGAAGGAAAAGACCGACCAAATACATCGCGAGAAGCTTCAATCATCGCAAAAAGCGCCTCGTCTCTACACGACATTATAGACACAGGTTTCTCCGCGGCTACTGTAAGCAGTGTCTGCTCTCTACAATAGCTAAACCCACCTTCACTCCTGCCTGCTCCTGCCTTTCACACGTCTTGCTGCACTGTGAGCCATTATAAGAGAGACAATTGTGTATCTACGTCAACAGACCAGTTCAAGGCGGACGATTTGATTAGTTCTAATGGTATGTTTGCCACTAAAAAGCTATTTTCGTTCTAACTAAGCCATCTTTTAGCACAAAACAAGCACTACGACGTTTCCTGAAAGGTATTTCCGAAGTTAGCGTTGACTTAATATTTGGCTTTAGTGTCCATTTAAGCAAGCAAAACGGAATTCCAAATGGCCAGCTATATGCGGACCTGCTGCACAGGTAAGCCTCGTCCTGTGGTCACCTGGTGGCGCGACAAGCGGCTGGTGGACGACAACTACACCGTCGTGGGTGACTCGGTACACAACAGCTTCGAGATACGTGAACTGAGGCGCGCCGACTTCCTGGTTGTGCTCACGTGCCAGGCCAGCAACAACAACGTCACAGTGGCCGCTTCGCGCTCCATCACCCTCGACATGAACTGTGAGCATGACTTAGGCAGATTTTTGTTTCTTGCTGCTACAACCAAATGAGGACGAGGTCATTTGGGGGAGATGAAATATTAACCAACTCTACGTCTAAAGCGTTTTGGTCGTCGTGTCCCTATTTACGTCAACATTTACAGTGTATGCCAAAATAGCTGTACAAGTGTTCTATCAGGTTCTTGGCCTAATTTTGGCTCCTAAATGAACAACCAATATGTGCCACTACCGTTTAATGCTGTTAAAATATATGTTTGTGACTGTTTCTCTGTGAAGCGAGGCACGATAAAAGGTTTGAATGCGAGAAACATGAAAGGTTTGTAGGAAATTTCAGAGATTTCTTTCCTTGGTATGGATTGTTTCCAAAAACTAGGAAGAAATAATTGAAGCTTTATCGCGTTCGTGTTGCACCTAGGCATTCTTATGCTGTCACTTCTTTAACCTACGCGGATTGCCTAACGCTGAAGACAGCTACCTTCTCTTGGCCATTATACTGCTTGTATAAAATAACATGTTTGAGAATTTGGACGCACCTTTAACATCTCCCCCGGATGAGATCTTACAATGTTAAAATACGTAAACGCTCCATTTTGCCGTCATTATCGCCATTTTCCTTAAGCGCTCAGTACAGTTTTATTGCTCAAGTATTTGCAGCAGAAAGAAAGAAAAAGTTCAGGTGATGCGTTTGAAAGTGTCAGTCTACACGTCAGGTCATACCAGCCTCTCAAGTGCCACATGTCTACTTTTTTTTCACATGCGAATGCTTCTAGACATTTTTATTTGATGAAAGAGATTGCTGCCTGCATTATTACCTGGGACAAACGATGAAGTGTTGTTGAAACGTATAAAATATTATAGGACTGCAATCCTATTTTGGACATGGGAGGTTTTAATGCTCCAACGCGAGGAGGATTTCCAGGTGCTAACACGAGAAATAGTTACAAAGTCAGGCCGTTGTTGTTACTGGCTGCAGCAGAGAATATCAGCTACTAGCATTCTCTATAAACTCCAACAACAATGTGTGCTTGACAGAACCATTATTTGGACCTATGTAGATCAACAAGTGCTAAGTTCAAATCGCCAAGTGTACGCAGTCACGCACTTTGTACAGACGACGACCTTTACTGACCTGTGGCAAGGTTGCGAAGTAATTAGATGTATGCATTGCAAATATTGTCTATGGAGAGAGAGAAATAGAAAAAAAATAAATGAGCGCCGTTAAGCAATAAGGAGCTCCCAATGCTCTACAATGTTTTCAATTCCATGTTAAACTTGGTCTGATATTTATGAGGTGAATATGCGACGTCGCGCAGCATTAGCAATTCTATTTTCCTTATGTGTGCCCTTGTACAGTTGCACAACGATTCCTTATGTACACCACAGCGTTGAACTTGCGAGTAATAAATATCAGGTGTTTAAAAAAAATGTGTCAAAAAATCTAATGAATGCCTAAAAGCCTATATTTGGCAAGTTTTGCCGAATCGCTTTGTTCACCGCTGCATGGACTGTAACATGAATAGTAGTGATATTTCCGAAACCGTAATTAGCACAGTTAGACTAATTAACTACTAAACCAGATATCGTAGACAGTGAAACCCAATGGAAATATGGGAATTATTCAGAGAAAGTTATTTATAGAAAGGAAGAATCCATTTATCCTCTGTAATATTCGCAAATGGTCGACGCTGTTGATTTCTACAGACTGATGAAATCCAGCTAATTTCGCTCATGAAATGGTAACTGAGCGGTGAAAGAAAGCAGTAGCCGCTGCCTTCGGTATTGGCCTTTGTGACCCAGTTATTCCCCTCGCATTGCCGACTGCGATGAGGCGTAGTTATCAGAGATTTTTATCGTTTCGTTGCTGCGCCGGATCGTGCTTCCCAGAACAGCCACTCATAAGCGACGCATATGCAGTTACAAGCCAATGCGAGGAGATGAACAATGTCACACAGGGCTCCTACCGAAAGCGTAGAAACTACTGTCCTTGACCACTCGGTTTCGGTTTCCTGGGTGCAAGTAGCCGGACTTAGTTGACCTACAGAAAATAAGAGCCTCGCCCTTTTGGAAATGTCAGAATGAATAAGTATTCCATGTATAAATAACTTCAATTCTTCATTAAGGTTTTAGCGTTTAGCTGTCTTGGTTTAAAAGTAGTTAGTCTAATTTTGTTAATTACAGTTTAAATTTTCGCTCCTACACATTTTACAGTGCCTGCCACAGGGAACAGAGTACTTCAGCAAAGAAGGGCACAGGTGTTTGATTTTCTGCACTTATAAGAGTTTTGGACGCAGCTTCTGAAACACCCTGTATGTATGTAACACACTGAATAGTTTCAGCTGTCGATAAGTAGGCCAATCTGACTAAGCACACACTAGTGGACGCCCAAGTGGAAGTTCTATTATGGCGGAAATGCTGTGAAACTAAAGTTGGAATTATGTTGTTGTTATGTGGGGTTTAACGTCCCAAAACCAGCTCTGATTATGAGAGCGCCTTAGTGGAGGGCTCCGGAAATTTCGACCACCTGGAGTTCTTTAACGTGCACTGACATCGCACAGCACACGGGCCTCAACATTTCGCAATTTCACCTCCATCGAAATGCAGCCGCCGCGGCCGGGATTCGATCCTGCGACCCTCGGATGAGCAGCCGAGTACCATAGCCACTAGACCACCGTGGCGGGGCACTAAAGTTGGGATTAAACCCGGTAGACTATATGCATTGTTGCTTTCGTTACGTCGCCTACGCTGTTTGTCTCTGCGTACAACTGCCTGCAGCAACACAAACTGAGTCTATTTTGAGACATCCAACAAACGTGAACCCAAATACCGCACCACGCACTGAGCTTCTTCAAAATGAGTGGCTAAAATGGAGGCTTGACCTGTACCATAAGAAGGACTGCAAGCGTGATGGTATTTCTATTTTGAACGGGACGCCATTAACCGTGCATCTCTGCACACAGTTGCTCTGTACGGCCGTAGTGCTTTGTGGTTTACTGCATGGCTGACTTCATGTTTAGGGAAAGCAGGCTACTCATTAACAATGCAGCGTTGTTGTTGTACACGTCGACCTCTCGCTAACACGGCCCTCATTCTTCGCGTGACAACGACCGCAGTGATTCCGCTGGACGTGACCATCCAACCACCGAAGCGGCCCCTGTCGGCCGATAAGGAAATTGAGCTCGTCTGTTCGTCGAGTGGATCCAGGCCTCCAGCACTGCTTACCTGGTGGAAAAGCGGCGAACAGATTCTCTCGTCCAAAGAACACCAGGTAGCTTAGACTGTCTGTTTTACCTTTTACTTAATGTTTGAGTTTTGACCTTTCGTACGTATGTCGTGTTAGAGATTTTATTCTACATTGCACTTCCGATGGGCTCTTTGTCTAATGAGGGGTTGTTAAACAAAGAAAAACTCTGCGCTCTGCTTATCCATGTTACGTTTTCTCGCTTTCACCCAATGCAACGAGTACTGTCATCTCGACTTGCTTTTTGTTAACCACTAAAACGTCCTTGTATCATTTCTCACTAAAGCCTGTTCTTTTGTGAAATTTTATGCAATGCCGTATTGGTCTGCGGCCTTCATCAGGACTTCAGTCGTGAATATGACATTTGCGATGGTCCACTTAAATAGGAGTAAACAGCTTTTTTTCTTTTATCATTGCAAGCGTTCTTGGTTTTTTGGCGATAGCACTTATATGGACACTTTAACGGGGCTTTCGCCGTCGCCTGTCATGTTATATATATATATATATATATATATATATATATATATATATATATATATATATATAAGAAAAAAAAGCACGCCGCTTACGCCGGCAATGCACTCGTCAGATAGCGCTCACGCGAATGCGTCTGCCAGCTCCGGAAGGAACGTGCTCGCTCGATAAAGCTGTGCTGGGCAGAGTTTCTCGACGATGCAAAGTTCACGCTGCTTAGCCTGGTCGCGCGGTGGTAAGCTCGTGCCAAAAGAAATCAAAACAAGATACCTTAGCTCGCAGCTCTGCTGAGCCTTGCCTTTATCTCGGTCGCGTCCACAGTTGCGTGCAGTGTGATATACTGTGGCCCGCATCGCTGCCATACGAATTCGATAGCGAGCCGAGGCCGCTGCTCGTGTTCTACACTTACGTAAGCTGTCTACCCCATTGTCGTTTGGTGAACGCTTTTTCCTCTCCACAATTTCCATAGTGTGGTACTCACGCAATACCGATCGTATACAGCTGTAACATAGAACGTAAATAACCTTTGACAGCCTGCCCGCGGGCGCCGTTTCTCATCAGTACCACTCTTCTGCGAGCGGCATGTCGTGGTCATTCATTGCCCTTTTTGCGAGACTGGTCACGCCTAAGCACTCAGCATGCTTACTTCATAAGCCCATGTTCACTACAATTCATATTGCCCCTAAAGCTGCTAGTCTTACTTCGTATCATGCATTGCTATCGCATTCATTGCCTCGCCCTTCTGGTGAAAGTGTGACCTTTTACGTTAATTATTAAAGTAAAGCCTTCATTTCGAAAGCTGTGCTTCATCATTTTCACCAAATAGTTTTCCACTTGCGTCTAATGCTCCTTTTTGTTACACTACAGTTCGTCTCAGCGAAAATTTTAATGCTCAAATGCGCAAGCATTCAGCTGTTATGTGATCCTGCCAGAATCTTCATTGATTCACCCTCGTCTCTTTGGTTCTGTCTACCGCACCTTAAATAACCAAGACAATTAAGCATGCATGACTGCATCAAATAATGAAAACCTATGCGATCCATGGGGCCAGCTTCATTACTTTTGTAATGCTGTACAGCCTCACTTAGTTGTGGGTTTTTATTGCTGTGAGAGGAGCATTTATTCGGCACCATTCGCTCATCCATGTTAAGCCTTGAACTTGACCAATCAGTCAAGCCTTTCGAAATTCACCTAGCAGTCAACACGCGTGTATGTCACTTTTGGACGTGAGCGTCGACTTTTTATCTACCGGTGCTTAGCTCCTCATGCCCCGTGTCCATACAGGTTCAAGAGGGCGTGAGCACCAGCTCGAGCGTGATCCTTTTCACACCAAGGGCAGAGGATAACGGCCTCGTGCTGTCGTGCCGCGCAGAAAACCAATTCATCCCAGGAAGTGCCATTGAAGAGGGTTGGAAGCTCGACGTTTTCTGTAAGGACAGTTTCACTTTTGAAGGGAGTGATAGTCATTAATTCAAGTTATTTAATCCAGTTGCAAAATAAGGAGCGCGTTAAAAAATATATCGCTAGGTGTTTTTCGCAAACGCTAGCTTTAAGGCAGCAAAATTCACTACAGGTACTTATATCTATTGAACCTGCTGGCGATGTCTAAAGAATAGTAAATGATGAGCTATATTTAATCAGATCACGATGTAAGAGATTATACTTTTCACTACACTACTTGCGATATACAACCATGGAAAGTGTGTTGTCGTCTATTTCTGTGGAAGCCGCAGGTGCGCAACCTGTAGGAACTTATACGCATCGTTTCTTTATTTAAATAAAAAAAAAGAAGTCGCAGGTACACAACATATAGGAACTTATACGCATCGTATGGGACTATACCAGCTTGTGTCTTCCGGCCGCGGAAGATATCGTGGATTTTGCCCGATCAGTCGAGAAATGACAAGCAGAAGCTGTTTACCTGTATGAGTGTTCTCTGTGTTGAAATTATACGGTACGAATGATAGCCTCGCCCTTCAATAATAGGGCTACAATATAGCGAACAAGATTATTACTGGTTGTTAATGAGGTTGTGACGTCTGTTTGGAGGATTGTTGTACGATAAACTAGGCAACAACACACTCTTATGAAACTGAAGCAATCTTAAGCATGTTGGACATCGTACCACTACGTGAATCAATTACGTACCGTTCTTCGAAGGAAACCACGCGCCTCCCTTTTTGTTTCGCGCGTCCCTTTTCTGTCAGCTACAAAATCCGCTTTTTTCCATCCTTCACGTTCTTCGTTATGCAGGGCAGCAATCCAGAAGCTTTTTCTTCATATTAACCTAAGTTCCCTTCCCACTGCTCTTCTTTCTCTAGCGAAGGCGAACAGCAAAAAAAATATTTGTGTGATGATAACAGTAAACGCTTATTGATCGTCAACCATGGACCGTACATTGCGTGTTTCACCAGATAAGCCTCGCATCACACTAGTGCTTGGTCAAAACCTCAAGGAGCATGACATTCACGAAGGCCGTGACGTGTACCTCGAATGCCATGTGGATGCCAGCCCTTTGGCCACCGAGGTGACGTGGCTCTTTGAAGGCAATGAGATCGCCACCAACACCAGCGCCGGCGTCATCGTGAGCAACCAGTCGCTGGTGCTGCAAAAAGTGCGGAGATCTCGGCGTGGCCGCTACAGCTGCACCGCTGCAAATCGAGAAGGACATGGGACCAGCAATATCTTCATCCTACGAATAAAATGTGAGTGCTGCACCTTAGTGTTTTCAACTTCCTTGTCATTAGCACCAGTGTTATGGGAGATCATACGAGACATTACCATTCGAACTTTGGCCAATTTTACAGAATATATTGCTGCAGTAATGCATACGAGAAATACATATTCATTATATCTTACCTGCCTCTATACTGAAACTAAGTAAACGCAAATTTCGGATGAGGAGCGAGCTGCACATCTCGACTTGTCTGTGTCATGACTTGTCTATGTCATGTCA
Organism: Hyalomma asiaticum; assembly: GCA_013339685.2. Classification (NCBI taxonomy): domain Eukaryota; kingdom Metazoa; phylum Arthropoda; class Arachnida; order Ixodida; family Ixodidae; genus Hyalomma; species Hyalomma asiaticum. The sequence continues at coordinate 48,903,371 of CM023485.1, read as the reverse complement.
TGTCTATGACAAAGCCATGTCAGTAGCAATAGATTGAGAGAATGCCGCAATGTCTCATGTTTGGCTCATGGAACTGCACACTGAGCTATATAGTTGGGACAAACGTGGAACAGATTTAGAGGAGGAGGAGGAAGGAAACAGAAAGGCAGAGAGTTAACCAGAGAGTGTCAGGTTGGATACCCTCAACTGGGGGAAGGGGGGAATGAAAAGATGAAAAAAGAGCTAAAGAAAATGGTGGTCGGGGATGGCAGATAATGCGCTGATGCGTAGGGTATTTATTGCATTGGTACACAATCAATCAGGTTTAGGAGAATTTAAACAAAGTGTTAGATCTGGCATAGGGGAGTGTCGTGTATTCCAATGACACAGTCAAGGACATGAACATGTCCGAAAAATCAGTGATAGGGTGGGAGCATCTTGTAAAAAAAGAGAAGAATTTTTTTCGTTTGGTTGTGAAGGACAAGGCGCTCGCGTTTAACTCGCCATACCCACTGGTAAATGTCGCTTCTTCAGCTCTACCAAAATACTTTCACATATAACCCCATGGTTTCGGATACTGCGAATACACGAGTGCGCATTTTCTTTGCTTTTACATTCACTGTTAGTTTCTTTCGTCTCAAGTAAGAGCTGTAGGAATTCTTGTTATATAAACTGTCGCCCTCATGTAGTAAAATGTCTAGAAAAGAAAACATCAACCTTTTCATAATTTTATCTTTAGTTGCTCCAGTTTGCAAGCCGGGTCAGAAGCGCATCTACGGAGTATCACAAATGGATTCGGTGTCAGTACACTGCGAACTAGAAGCGGACCCTGGAGACGTGACCTTCCACTGGCGTTTCAACAGTTCGTCAAGCGGCAAGCGCATCGACCTGGCCAGCTATAGCCACGCACAGACACGCAGCACCGCTATGTACTCGCCGCAGAGTAGCGACGACTTTGGCTATCTACTCTGCTGGGGAGCAAACGAGGTCGGCAAGCAGCTGAATCCATGTAACTTCACTGTCGTTCCTGCTGGTGGGTGTAATCAAAACATCGAACTCATTTCTTTATTGAATAATCACTTGATCTTGAGATTTTTTTCAGTACAGGAGATAAAGTGAGCGAAGTTGTAATGCATTTTGAGACAAGACGTGCGCTCCAGTTGATTTTAAGACTAACGAGCGATAACGAATTTCTGATCAGTACATATGTTGGTCTAATTGGCATGATGGGCTCATTTGATCGAGATTGTGTTATGCTGGACAATACGTAAATGCAGATCAACCTGTCCTGTGTTACTTTCTACAATTTTGTGTTCGTTTTCTACTATAGTGCTAGTAAGTTGATGAAAGGAGCTGGTATAATATAACTTAGAAATATCTATCTATCTATCTATCTATCTATCTATCTATCTATCTATCTATCTATCTATCTATCTATCTATCTATCTATCTATCTATCTATCTATCTATCTATCTATCTGTCTGTCTGTCTGTCTGTCTGTCTGTCTGTCTGTCTGTCTGTCTGTCTGTCTGTCTGTCTGTCTGTCTGTTTGTCTGAATTTCTTGTGAGCTCTCTTAGGTATCGATATGTTCCTGTAAGAACCACAGTTGTGTTTAAACTGTTGCCCTCTATTCCCTCAAAGCAATTCCAAACCAATCTCAAACCAATTATGCCAATCAAACAGTGCTTCCACAGCAACAGAAATGTAAGAAAAGTGCGGCGAATTTTACTTAATTTGTGCGAGACCCGTAACGGAATGAGGAAGAGTCGTAGCGCTACAAATATATCAATCCATCACATCTTAAAATTAGAGTGGGTCGCCTACTAGTGTACAGGGTCATCCACTCTTGGTCCGAACACGGCTTCGCGTGGCCGCGCTCCGAGGAGCGCTAGCGCTCGCGGCGTGGCCGCGCATCGAAGCTAATCTAGCGCATGCGCACAGGGGCTTGGAAGCTGGGTTTAATTTCGCTTGGAAAGCGCGGGCCAAAAGAATGCTGTGCATCGCAGCAAGGCAAGCACTCCCGCGCTTTTCAAGCGAAACGAAACCCAGCTTCCAAGCCCCTGTGCGCATTCGCTAGATTAGCTTCGATGCGCGGTCACGCCGCGAGCACTAACGCTCCGCGGAGCGCGGCCACGCGAAGCCGTGTTCGCACCAAGAGTGGACGACCCTGTATATCGTGCAGCTGGTGATGGTAAGCGGTAATATAGGGTGAGCTTCACACAAACTACGGTACTTCTGCAAAATAGTTCATGCTTTATTGAATGTGGTGCTTTAATAATAGATTTCCATCTGTGTGTGCGTGTGTGTGAGTGCGTGCGTGCGCGCTTTGGCGTTGTCGGATGTTTGCTCATATAGCCTCAGGGCTACGAGGAAACCGGCACAACTGGCCTAGAGTGTACCATGTCTGCCTCGCGTATTGCACTTAGGCCGCAATTACTGCAGTGAAAACAAATGGTTCCTGAGACCTCTTTAGATACGTACTGTAACACCTTATCGCCGGTGCTTGTACGAAGGCAGGCGAAGCGACCGTTATACTGCAACCTTTTGCCGTATCTCTTTAATGAAAACTGGTTTGTCTCACTCCGTGGCCCGGACTACGTGCCACAAGGGTGCATTCCTGGTGCGATAAGTTGGCGGAAGCAATAGAGACGCGAACGGTTGTATAAGCAATGTCCTACCCCTATAGAAGACGTGATTGTTGCCATCTTTGTTCTTCGCTTTGCCACGACGCAGGCCCACCGGAGCCAGTAAGCAACTGCACCCAGCTGAACGCCACCGAGGACTCGGTGTCGTTCGAGTGTGCCGAGGGCTCCTGGGACGGCGGCGTCACTCCGGTCACGTTCTTCGTCGAGCTCTACGACATCGAAAGTGGCCGCCTGGTGGCAAACGCGTCCTCGTCCCCCGTGCCGGCGTTCGGTTTCTCGGGACTCGCTGGCGGGACCTCATTTCGAGCCAGCATGTACGCGAGGAACGCTAAAGGACATCGGCCGCCCACACGCTTCGTCGTTAGCACGCTGCGGCCCGCCGAGAAGCTAACCGGTGAGCGAGGAGCACCGCATGCAGTCAGGGCTCCGACGCATTCAGGCGTTTTGCCGAACATGAGCGCGCGATCTCGATTGCCCGTGTTCCCCGATTACGCGTTTTCTCGCCGTTGCCCTACTTCTGGATCCCTAAGAGATGGCCTGTTCTTTCGCTCTCCCTCTCTCGATCTTATTGCCTGTACTCCCTGTACGTGCCAAGCATACAGGTGAAAGCATTAACCGATCGTTTACTGCAAGCCTCACATCAACGTCGTCTTTCTCTGCATGTGCTTGGAATGAATCGCCAAAGAGAGCCCAAAGAGCGCATGAGATTAAGTACTTAGTGTGCATTCCTGTTCTCCGGAAAGTTTCGTGACTTAATAGCACAATGTTCTGTTTACTCACTCGTAAAAGTTACCGCATTGGCATTGTATGTGGTGTGAGGAAAGTTGCTAAGCGTTGGTATTATGTCGAATGACTTAAAGTATTTATTATGCTGTCCATTTGAGTAACACGAATGTGTAGCTGTGGAAAAAGCCTTCGTCGTTTGTGTTTTGAATTACATTTGTCTTTTTATTACGCACGTATTGTGCGTAATAAAAGGGAGTCAGTGCGAAATTTATTGAAACCGTTCTCAGACGTAGGATGAATAAAGTGGCATTGTAAATACTATGGCTCTAAATGTCTAAAAATTGGTCAATACAGGTGGGGAATTCTAGAATGAAGAATTACAGGGAGAGATGGGCAGGTGAGAGGCCATAGCTGAGCGAGCTGGTGACAGATGAGGTGAACATATGCTGATGTGGAAGATTCCAGGCACAATAAGTGGATAACGATTCAAGTGGTTGTTGTGCCGAATCGTATTTTTGTTCTTGTGGCTTGTTTCTGTACTCTGCCTGACACATTTAGAGATGACACCTTTTACTGAGTCTTAATTAAAATTTCAAAGCGTGAATGTTAGCACAAATTATAATTACTTTATGATATTTTATATGTGGACACATTTTCTAACTCAGGTGTTTCATACATTAGGAAAATTAGGTGGTATTTTATAGGCAGCAGTCACTGAAAGGGTGATGCATCGACTAAAACTTCCCTCAACGTCCTCGGTGGTAACAGTTTGTTCTTTTCGTATTCTAGCTGGAAGCCACGCCATTATAATGATAAGACCCGTTTTGGGAGTCATCATGGGCATCATCTTGACTCTAGTCATAGCGGCGATCGTCATAATCCTTATAATAAAGTACAAGCATCCTCGAAAGACCAGAGGTAAGTTAATACACTTGCGGAAGTTACCTAGTTGCGTTGAATATTATGAGTGCCTGCAAACATCTTAGTTTAATGTGAACTAACGCCAGCGAAGTAACCACTGCCATACCTTCCTTTAATTGTCTAATCGGTTTAGTGCAATCAACATGGTCCTTTCGTTTTGCTGCGGAAAATAGAGAAATAGAGTAGCCAAAGCATATATATCTGTACTTCTCCACAGCAATCCGAATACATGGCTGGAAAGAACAGAACAGAATGTATTTCACAGCCGCCAGAAAAAAAAATTATCTGCATTACAAGACGACGTATCGAAACGTAGCTAGCATATGACTTGCGCATGAAATTATCGGATGATTCATGGAATTTATGAAGTTTATAGGTGTAGCGATGCAATAGCTTTGGTTGTTCGCTGTGCGGTGTCTGATAATGCACTGTATTATTCTGCGCTGATTTCGAATGACGGTGATTACGTGTTATCTTCGCTTCCCCTTATTTATAATGACCCCCTAATTCCCACTCTCCGTTCCTCATGGTTAGGATACGTAGTCGAAAATTGGCTCGTGCGACCCCGAACTTTTTTTTCAGTTTTTCTGTTTCTGCGACATAAATGCAATGTTCATTTATTTCCTATTTCTTCATCACATCTCTAACTTTTAGAGCTGACGACTTCACGCGTAGTGCCACAATCAAAGCAAAAATGTCGGCGGTATGCTTCAGATTTTTTTGGCAGACTGAGCGAGGTTTTCTGAAATTTTAGTTTACAGACATTAAATGAAAATCGAGTAACTGACCTTTTATAATGTCGTCACCACATCCTGATTAGGCATATATTTTTATCTCAGCGTCGAACGTTACGTACGACTAACATTTACGATAACTCTGCCATGCGCGTGGAGTAATAAAAAGATTTACCGGCAATGTATAATGGATCCTCTATTTGAACTTCTTTTTAGATGAGTACAAGGAGAGAACGGATGACAAGTAAGTTTCTTTTTGCTAGCTTTCCTCGCGTAAAAGGAAAAGTTGATCTATTTTATCGGGACAACACTGCGAATCAATGTTTCGGCATAATTAGGTCACAGTACAGTGCGTCATATAGTAATTACTCATTCTGACATTAAGGGAATTCTTCCCGCCCTTTTACACAATCTCTTCGTGGGTGCGTTTTTTTTTTTGTGCGTGCCAAAAAGATCGAAATTTTCACGGAAGCCCTGTAAATAGCTAAGGAGACGAGAATGGTTTTAGACGGCTGGAAATATGACTGGCGAAATATGACAAGTCAGCTTTTCTGATAAGAATGAAGCATTGAAAAGTACTTAGTCAGTAACCTTCAAGGTCGTAATGGCAGCACTTCACAGAATGCTGTTATTGAGAAGACTATGACTCACGTTTTCATATTTTTAGGTCACAGAGCCTGCTAAAAAAAGATGGAGAGGAATTCGTCGATATAGAAGGCCGTGGCCCGGACATCATACCTGCAGCTTCGCTCAGTAAGACTGTTTCTGTCTTTCCTCTGTGAAGAGTAGATGTCACTAAGAATATAAATTAGTATCTTAATACAATTAAATGTCTTTGATTTTCTTGAGGCTTGTTAAATTTAAGTAAAAATGTACGACGTGATTGTCCGAAGCGAAATTTTTCGTGGTTTCCAAAGCAGCTGAAACAGGTGCGGTCGCAAATCTCCATCTCTCCAAAATATCAAGCTAAATATGGTTTACCCAACGTTGCGATTGACACAGACAAATCATACCACCGCACATCTAAAAATTAATATTTTACGACTTAAATGATAAGCATAGCCGTTATCTCCCGCGCAAGGTTTTTCCATAGTCAAAAAATGTAACGCAAGCCTTTTAAAGCTTGTTCCCGACAGGCGCCTAGTATGGGAATTTAGTTTTCGCAAATACATGCATAGAATACGCGTGCGCATAGAAATTTTAAGGGAAAGTTGTACTTGTGGCATTCGCAGAATAGCAGCAGATATCTTGGCCTTCGCTCTTAACTGCTACGCTAACCTGTCACCTCCGTCTTATCTCTACAGCCTATGATGAGGAACATGAAGATAAGAAGCAATACGAGGAGCACGCTGTTCCGAGTTACTACAACTTACCGGTCACAACGAATGAGATCACTTACTCTGGAACGCTACCATCTAGTAAATACGCCAATGGAAAGGTAAGATACCATGTGACTGGCGCGTGCTTCCAACAGTTCACGTCGTAAACCATTCTGAGCTAATGCTCAGAGTGATTTGCAACGTATGTAGGAGGTTTCGTGCCGAAAAATTCCTCGGCAAACCTACAAGACAACATGTCATGTGGCGCTGCAAATAAGTAGGTTTTGAAAGTCGATATTAGAGCACGGGCACATGTATATTTTATAAGGGAATAAAAATTAGGCAAGCGATATCTTTCTTACACATTAGCATTGTGTTCCAGAAAGCTGCCATGTAAAAGTCACCATGAAGTAATTTTTTATATAAATGGTACCCTGACTTGCATGCGTCAAGCTTTTCTTGACCTTAGGCGCATGGTCTCAGACTGTTTCGCTCACTGCGAGGAAGCGCCGCAGAAGTCGGCCACGTTTCCTTGGTTCGATGAAAAGCGTCACTCGAGAAGTTATGTTAGCCTCTATGTTGTTCCCGCTGGAAATGATAAGCGATATTTTTGTTTTCTTTACCACGGAGGTGTGCGAATGCTTGGAGCTCAAGAGGCCTTCTTGTTAAAACCAAGGGATTAGTCATAGCACACACGAGGGATTGAACGCAAACATTTTTGTCAGAAGGCCCGAGCGATTTATGTGCACGCAATACAGTTCTGCCGCGCAGAGCACGTAATTGCTACTTGATACAAAGGCATGAAGGCAACAGTGCTATTTTGACGTTATGTGTTACACGGGATCGTATTGTAGCATTTTCTTTTCTTGGAAAATTTTTTTAAAATGAGTTCTTAATGACATTGTAAGTAATACTAGAGTTCATAGAGTTCTCCCAACAGCTTACCGTTGTGCATTATGGTGTTGTGCATTATTTCTTTGCAGCATACTTCCAAGCAGGAAGTCGCCGGTTCGGACCTGACCTACGTCGAGCTTGCCTTCTCGAGAGCGGAAGGTGCGTGCATGTCGGCGACTCTACCGCGGCCCCACAGGACTGGTCTGGATGAATTTCGTGGTGCCGACTACGGCCGCATAGACTTCCAACGAAGCGCTGCCTTGCGGCCTCTTCCGTCAGGTCATCAGATCCCAGGTGGCCCCGAAGACATGGACGAGAACGACAGCATCAGGCCAAACATTTCAGACTCGCCTCTGGTTACGGGAAACCGGATGGAAAGCACCGTCTAGCCCCGACATTCTTTTGGTTTCGTATAAGTTTCACCACGGATCCTACATCGGAACTCCAGTTGGTTTGTCCCCTTATACTTGCTATGTCTCTATCAATGCTTCTACCTAAGTTATTAGTGGTTATATACCCGCAGGATGACTTTTCCGGGCCTTCAGGGCATGCAAATATCATTGCTGACTGATCGAACACTTCAATTTTAAAGTAACCCTATAAAAACCACGCGCTACAGCCACATGTTTTAGAAGTCGACTAGTTTAATTACCGGCACTCACTTGTACAGTCCTGCTTGTACATGGAAAGGGAGTAACATTGTAATAGCGCATCCCTAGCGTACATAGGCTACGTACACATAAAATTAGATGGTATCTAGAAATGATAGCGGTTGATGTACCGGCTAGTCAAATTTCATGTTGGCTTACAGGCTGCCTTTAACTCTTTTGAAGCGGCAACCCCCACTTTCCTGATGACAGACAGACAACTTTATTTGAAAGTCTGGTAGATAGGTACAATATATATAGCTGTCAACTCGATAACGGTACTTAAGGCGATGTAACGCTGGTGGCTATGTCAGAAGACTTAAGTTCTTGAGACGACAGTTCGTAGGTTACGTACCTCGTTCATTCCGCGGAGTTTAAGCTCATGCGAAAAAATCGGCGATTTGAAAAACATTGATTCTAGCTAAATAACAGCTTGCCGCCTGAAGTTGTGCGACATTTTCTGAATGCAATAGGGCTTCCAGCCAACGCACTATCCGAATTATATTGAACAACGCAATACACCTGATCAGCTCGGGGATGCTCTGACACACAACGCCGGCCCAGCGAACACAGATAAAAAATGATCACGCGGCCGACACTTTATTTTGGAAGCAGGCTGCGCAATTAGAGCTACATATTCACTATCTCTCACGCCTGTTATGAGCTACGCTTATCCGCTATCTAGTTCATGTTTCAGGCTGATAGCAATTCATAATTTTCGAGCTGTGACTAATTGTGTCGTTTCTACAATTATAGGGCGGCCTTATCAGCATCGAGACTGTCACCAAACTGCAATTGTGGTCTGTAACTACCTAAACGCCTCACTGGATAACCAAAAGGGGCCTGTGGTACGATGTGTTTGTGATTTTCCCCAAGTGCGCTTAGAGAGATGGAATACTCGACCTTTGTGTTCCTCGGGAATGATGCACCGAAATGCTAAAGCTGCACTATTGAATGCAGCGCAAGTCTGATATGTTCACAAGACGACGACTCAGAGGTAAGCATCAAAGCAGTTTGGCATTTCCACCTTACGCTGCGCAGGTTTCCTGACTGTGGCAAAAATCGCCGTAGCTCAGTGAAACTAAAAGACAACTCGCCAACCTGAACTGTTTTGTCTACTTCGCTTCTCTTGAATCCGTTTTCGCACGGCCTACCTCATTTAGCTTCACCACTTACACCTTGCGTGCATCATTTTGTCTCACGTGTAGGTGCTGACCAGTGAAACGCGCTGAATGTGAAGATGTTTTAAATGTAAGCAAAATGTGCAGAGTACACAGGGGTGTAGCGTTCTAGTCGAACGCCCGCTTAGCATGTAGCAGTGGCACTACTATGCTTGAAGGCACAGCCTCGATTCCCGTCCACGACGACTGCATGTTGACGCGGGTGAAACGGAAGAACACCCGTCTACTTACATTTAGGTGTCCATTAAAGAGGTGCGTTGCTGAATATCAGGACGCCATGTCTAATCGCGGCGTCTGCCTCGTGGCATTTTCCGCCGCCTTTGACTCGCCGACTCGTGTAGTTTTGAGATAATAACCGACATTAAGAAGAAAAAATGGACATGGGCAGGCCACGTGATGAGAAGGATAGATAACTGATGGACAGTTAGAACGACGGAATGGATACAAAAAGAGGGCAAACGTAGCCGCGGACGACAGAGAGTAAGATGGGGGAACGAAATCAGGAAATTCGCAGGCGTCAAATGGAATCAGCTCGCGCAGGACAGGCAAGCATGGAGAGGATTGGGAGAGGCCTTCGTCCTGCAGTGGACATAAGATAGGATGATGATGATGATGATGATGATGATGATGATGATGATGATGATGATGAAGAGAAGCGATGCAGCTGGTCGGGGCGCACAACTATGGCATGCTTTAAATTGTAACGAACAATTCGGGTAGATTAGGGAAATGAACTATTTATTGAGAGAAAACTTGTGCTCGTTAAAGCAAACTCAAACGGAGCGTTCCGCGAAGAGATCCCGAAGCCTTCTCCTCGATCGGCGTCTTCTTTTTCTTCTCCTTGTCTCGCACGCGATCGCGTGCCACGAACGCACGTGCCATCACGGCCTCTGTGCTGTAGCACTAACGCGCCACTGTTCTCTCGAACGCGAACATGCTCGCCTCTTTTAAACGTGGTTTGTCCTGCGTCAATATACATACTGTGGCTTCTGCGCGTAAAACATCAGCAATTATTCCTATTATAGCTGCACGACAACAAAACGCCCACTCAGTTTTCTTGTACTCGAGTGTGCGTTAACTTGAATGCCATGGAAAGTTACTAAAACCTGACTTTTCCCAAGGTTTAGTCCAGGAAGCTTTCACTAATCTATAGTCTAATATTATTTGAAGCGTGCTTTCAGGATTATACTGTGCGATGCGCGACGGTACACTGTGTGCGGCGGTTCATTGCGTACGCGTGCTGTATACTGAAACAAAACGCGGATGTCCTGTTTCTTCGTTTAGGTGCCTTTGAAAAGAGTGGATTACGGCAAGAGGACAGTGTCTCGGTCAGCAGGGGATTAAGTGCTCAACAAACTTGTCTCATCTGCAGTTGTGTTCAGTGACATTTCGAACTCCTTGAGGCAGTTTTTACTGTACATAAAAAAGATGTACGTGGGATGTTGACTCTACGGTGAAAAGAAAAGAAGCGGTGTTCTTGTGAATACGAGTGGTTTCTGTAGAGAAAAGAGTTTTCGATTAATTTCACATCTTTCGTCGCTTCGACATTCATGGAAAATTCAGGTAAGCAGATAGTGAAGCACTTCGTTTCGATATACATTTTTATTTTTGAATACGCCTTCTTTAACGCATTGGGATTAGAAAGTGTCGACAATACGGTTAGTGAACTACAATATATGTGCTATAATATTTATATTGCGCTCGAAGTTTAGCGTGGTAATGTGCCTGCTTTATTCTTGCACTGAATGGAACAATTCACGCGCATAAATTATATGCGCTTAATTATGCGTATTACCCACCTAGGTGCTGCAGGTAACATACGACCCAGATATTTCGCGGAATTCAGTAATCGCTAGAAAAATGCCAGAAAGGCTCTTTTCCTTTTACCTTATTGTTACCTTAGCACGTTATCATGATCTTAGACAGCTTATGCAAGACCTTTATTTGGAAACTCGAAAGCCTGCTATGCATTACTTGATGTTCTCAGAACTTCTAGAGCACGTCCCATATTTTCTTGAGTGTTAGTATGCTTAGCCTTTGACACCATAACCTTACTTGTCCATGTGGTGCAGCTGCTACGGATTTGTCCTGCTTCCTCCGAAATTCGTAGGTTTTATTTCCCAGTTTCGACTGCCATGCACCGACGGCACTAACATAGCTCGTGTACCTACAGCAGGTGACCTTTTCCGTTGCACCTTTTACCACAGAGGCTTCAGTATGAGAGAAAAAAATATCACATATTTTTTTCTTTCGTTGCTGCTAACGCAAGGAAGAAGCTTTGTTTTTTAAAGTTCTGCTTTTATGAGCCAGTTCCTGCGTTGATCGTCGTCTGTGGGCCCTCGCCGTAACAAGGCGACTGAACAAACCGAAAAATGTCCTGGATCACGCGTCTCCAGTCACGTGACGCTCTTCTTTTGCCAAGGCCGGCTGGTAACCGGCGAAACGACTGGCGCGCCTCAAGCCCCGAGACCCTCTTCTCCATCTGCTGACGACGGTTGGACTACCGTGGAGACATGAGTCAGGGTTCGAATTCACAAAACTTTTCTTTCTTAAGTGCCTTGCAGCCTTAGTCAGCAGGCTTCACTTTTAATAATCACGATTGGCTGAAGTGTTTATTCCCTTGCGAGCGTGTTTGGTATAAGGTGGTTTTGTGAATACGGTTACAGTTTCCTTATAAGAACTTTCCGTGGGCCAGGACACACTCAGCAGTTCAAGCCGCCGAAACAGAAACGAATAGGTCCTTTCCTAATGCTGAGCGACGCATCTGGAGGAAAGGCTTCGTCGGCGCGGCTTAGCGAGGTAAATGAGCACGATCGAAAACATGCGTCTCCATATCTCAAATTGTTTTAGTCGGTATAGCGTCACATAAGAACACCCGTACAACTTAACTCAGATTTCGGGTAAGAATTTAACCAAATCGTCGGTAATTTTTTTACAGTTACTGATGAAAGTTTCGTAACATAAATTTTTGTGTGCGCCTCTTTTACACATAAACTTGTGTTTTACACTTGCGTTCTGTGAGTTACAGAGATAAAGAGAAACAGAAGTGGCTGTCGAAGATAGGTAATCACTTGAATTTTATAGCGAAATAGTAATTTTCCATTGAATTCTCAGCATAAAAAGGCGCGAAGAATTAAAATAAAGCTGGAAAAAAATAAAAAAGAAAGCTTGCAAGTTGCAAGTGTGGCTTACAAATGGAAATGTACCCTGTACATTTCTCAGCCTTCTTTGGGCTTTCTCAGCCTCATCTTGAGGGGTTCATTAGAGAAAAGGAGAGAGAGTATTGATGGCGTAGGACTTATGCTACTGTGCGCTACTTGAAGACTTTTTGTACCTACCGAGAAACTGATGCGGGAAAGTCGTGGAGGATGCTGCGAATATACGGGCGAAGTATTATTTCACTTCACGGAGAACAAAATCTGCAGTGTGGCTTCAAATGCAGCAAGGAAGTACCCTTTCTTCTTTCCACGAATGACGTAATTGGGGGCACCGGCTGCACCGCTTGAAGCAGAGATGGCATTGATTGGTCTCAAGACTGAAAAGATTCTCTGCGATGCTTTATTTGTTCGTCGTGAGTTCAACAGATAAACAGAATGTACATATCTATCTTGAAGAAGTCAAGCGACCTAGTCGGTGCCGCTGGTGACGTCATTTATTGAAACAACAGCAGGCGATTTTCAGCCGTGATTGATACCGAATCAAAGGCTCCCTTGTGCGCGCAGAGCAATAACATTTGTCTCACATGTTCGCAGGAGCCCCAATGACTGATTGGCGCCGTTTTCTGGCTATGTGCAAAAGCAAAACCCCTTAAAGTATACATGCACTGCGTGCACTGGGAGATATTGTTGTAACAGCCAAAGGACACACTATAAGCAATAGTACAGAAAACGGCGGAAGATCATTTCTTTACTTAATTAACTGGAACATATCGGCAGTTCTGTTGAATGAGGAAGAGCATTATGGCTATTCTTAGATATCAGAGGACCACGGACAGTAATATAATTTGAAAAACTAAAGAGAAAAGCAACACGTAACTGGAGAACACTTATACAATGGTGTGCTATATAGTATATTCCTTTCTGATGTTAAATAAGTGCAGTTTATGTCAGATATGAACGGAAATGGCAATGAGCCTTGAAGTGATGCTTAAGCCCTCTGTAATGGGATTAATGGGCTCCGAAATTGGCAATGCACAGACAACATACTCTTGCACATATGCTGAGAACGAAAATGACTGGTTGAAATACATGCTCTGCCGTTGTGGAGTGAGAGCAAAGACGACCACCTGGATATCGACAACCAGCTAGCCAACATTGAGCTCGCCTTGGTGATCTTTATTATACATTTGAACGCTGTTAGGAGTGAACGAGGTCATTTATTAGACGTCGCGCAATTGAATTATTAGGTATTAAAATCAAAGAAATTAGAAATATTATATAAAATTACTAAATATAAAAACTAAGTTATTAAATAGGACAGGTCACGAAAGTAAACTGAAGAGTGGCCAGCTGGTGGTCGATGTTCATGTCGTCGTCCTTTTTTAGCTCTACATGGGCATGACATGCACGGTCACCTGTTGTCGTCGTTTTCACACTTGCCTGCAGCGTTATATTCAAAACAAATATTTACAAGAGCTTAATTTAGGAAAAGAACTTACGGGCTTTGAAGAGATAAACGCGCATTCGTCTCCGGCAAGTAAGTTTCACTGGCTAAATTTACAAAAAGAAAGCGCGCGAATGCGATAGATGTCGCAATGCTCACAGCTAGTACCGAATGATTGTTTTTTCCAAAGCGAAATTCTTACCGCGCCCTCATTAAGATGGAGCGTAATCAATCCAAGCGGAGTTATAGACACCAGATTTGACATCATTTTGACGACTTTTTCCGGCTTGCTCTTCATTATTACGAGGTTAAACGCTTCAAATGAGAATAAAACAAGTCAGAGCTTCACCTATTATATTCAATACCACTCTGTCCCTTGTTGGTTGTGTTAGCTGCTCTAAATTATTGCAGCAGGGCAGCAATCCAAGACGAGACACACATTTCCTTGCTGTAATAGCATGGCTCCACAAACAGAGTAATATCATACCAACAAGCTTCCGTCGAATCCTAACTGAGCTATTTGTGAGTTGAAAGACTGCAAGCCTTTGAAAAAGCAAGACAATCTGCGCCAAGCCTTTGAAAAATTGAATTGTACGTAACAAAAACAAAAGCAAGGCAGCCGCCATAAATTTGGTCAGATAAGTGATATTCGCGCGATAGTTATATAAGTAAAACATTTTTTTTATATTAGCGCTAGCGTGTATGGCAGCGCTGCGATAGTCTATAGACACGTTCAAAAAAGAACGGTTATGTGCTATCTGGTAAATGGCATCAAATACTATTGAAATACAGAGGCCTCCCTGTATACACTTGTCAGCCTCTAGCATAGTCAGCCTTCATGTTTATGGCGTTCGCCACGTACAGGGCAAATATAAACACGAACACATAAGAGATGCCGCGTGATTGTGATAGTGATGTTGTGGCCTGTAGCCACAACATCACTATCACTATACCGCGTGCGTCGATTTACCACCCTGATCACGTCCTTGTATTTTCAACGTATTATGACCCTTAATTCTTCTCATTCCTGCACATTCTTGTATGCAAACAGCCAGCTTTGATTCTGCTTTCCGCATTGATCTGTATTGCGTGTTTATTGCTGTGATCAACGCGAACAAAATTTGTATGGCGCTGCATGGCATCGCCCGGCGTTTGGAAGACAAGTGGCATCAGCATTTAAGATATGGCTGTGCAGGTTTTTGTCAAGCCTGAGAGATCTCGAAAACGTTAATGTTATAGCGCGAAGGCACGGCCAGCCTGGGTGACAATCCTGCTATTTTGCCGCCAATTCCATGCGGAATTGTCATAAGACTTCATCCCCTGTCAACAAGTCATCAAAGTCCCATAGTGACGTCATGTGGTGACGTGCTCACCACGTCACACGAAACCTGTGGTCATCAGGTGGTAACGCTGCTGCCCGATGGACGAACTCTCGGTCAGTCGCTTAGTGGAGCGTATAATGCTCTCGTATTGAAGGGTGCCTGTCATTCTTCCAAGTTAAAAGCAGTATGTAGAACTGTAAAGGCGGGAAGGCTATGGGTGATGCTTGACAATACGTCATTGAAGTTTCTGCAGGGTTCTGCAAGGTGGTGTTCCGCGTGCACAGCCTAAACACACAAACATCAGCTCCCGAGCCACAAATAATACTTGTGAAATTATCGCAAATCCTACCGCACTTTATTTTTCAGTTTTCGTGGCCCTTGGCCTCTCGGAGCAGCGTGCAGTTTATAATATGACATCGTGAGGTGAACTTGCTTGCAGATTCATATAACACAGGTGATGAAGTCATCAGGAATGGTCGCACAACCACAAGATAAAGAAAACCCTTCATCTAAAGGTCATTATTGGAACTGCATTTAAGCACAATAAGACTTGGGAATAAATGATTAAACTCGAAACCCATGAAAAAAAAACAATTAGATGAGGCTAAAGCAAGCAACTAAACTCCACATGAAAAAAATAATAAAAACAAATCACATTTCAATCCCATGGCAACTTGTTGCGCAAGAGCGTGAACAGACACAAAAAATTAGGTGTTACTGCACCTAGCAATCGTCTTGTTGTGTTCTTGCTCCTCTACTTCGGGTTTTATCGCTGAATTTGCGACAGTTGACATATCCCAAATGTCACGGGGCATAACTCTGCTTGAGTGAAGCAGCACGAAAGTACGAGAATAAGCACATCCACAATGGAGCAATATGAATCCCGTGTTCTGTTTTCCTTTCTTTCTCATCTGATCGTACCGACTCGAAATTCTTTTAAGATGAAGCAACTAGCTTGGACCAAGTAGTGATTTTTGTGACCTTGGGAAGTATTCATGGGTATTCATGATGTTGTGCAATGTTATAATTTTTACGACTTTATTAGGAAATAAGGGCTGACACTGATGCAGAAAGTTAAATGTATGTGCGTCCCTGAGAAATGAGGACCGCACGTAAATATAACAAGGCAGTAAGGGGAATAAACGCCTCCTTGCACGCAATCGACACAGACTACAAAAGCAATGCATCAGTGCCGACGACACATTTAATAAACACGCACATGCTATAGAACAAGCCACTTCGAAGACTGCAATTTTATTCTTCAAAAAGGGCAATATACTTAGAAAGTAAAATCTCTATCTCGGAGGGGTTCTCGAGGTATGCCCTTCTTTCGTTGTAGTATAACGTGTGCAATTCCCCATGAAGACATCACGGAAAGATAAGTTTCCTTATACATTGCTTTCTAAATACAAATGTAAGATTATGCCGTAAAAAGACGCAAAAGAGAATAAGGATGTCACAGGATCGTGAACCACGTTATCTTTTTGTCATGATGGTGTCCTGCGTTTAATTTGGTCTGAGTCTTATCGCAGCGTAATCGGTATGAATCTCGACACTGCAATGCCACAAAGGAGGACGAAAAGCATCCGCGCTCGCACAATTTTCGGACAGCGAGGGACCCTTTTTTTTTCTAGAGCTTAAGAAAAGGCTTAGCGGCGAGAGGTGAACGAGCGAAGAACATCGCCAGCGCCGTCTTCCAGGGACACTTCTAAATCATAATTACGCCGTCCACTCTCAGAAGAGCCGGAGACAGTCACGACAGGTGGCGTGGCTGGCACGCATCGTAGCCAGACTGGGATTACTCCCGTCTCATTTAGGGGCATTCGGATCTCCAAGCAACAGCCTCCTCAATTTCGCCCTCATTCGGCCCTTTTGTCGTGCCCTCCCTTCTATATATCCTCACAGGCGTCTTCTCGTTCACTTGACTCCAGTGTCACTGATTTCGTAACGTCGTCCTCTCCGGGCTACGGTGCAGGACCCATTAAATCTCTTCACCCCCCTTCCCCCCGCCTTGTCTACTACGTACATAAAAGGGGCGGATCATCCCGGCTTGGTTGCCTTCATCGCTGAAACTGCTTGGGAAAGCCGGGTTTAGGGCTCGCCGGAGGAAGAAAGAAGGTCTTTACAGTTCTCGGACACATCGCAGGATTGCGCCTGCGTGTTATGAGCTGTGCAAGAGAAAATCTTGCCACTTCGTAACTTATGGGTGGTTACAGAGGCGTGGCTTCCCGTTTCTCCGTAATCGGGATAGAAGGGAAGTGAAAGCGTGACTGACGTTGCGACATAAAAAGGAGAGAGCAATTGCCGGCGTGAAAACCGAAGGAGCTATGCATGGAGGAAGTCGCGAAAGACCATTCGAATTTGATGTCAGGGAAATGTGAATTTCGTTTACGCGAGTTGTGTTCTGGCAATATGCTACTTGCCTATAGCAAACTCTATCGTTATTTAGGGAGGGTAAATTTGCTTGCTTCGGGAAGCAGGATCGCTCCCATATTGATTTTCTCCCGTCTCTGAACTGACATTGTTAGGTCCAGACGTGTACGACAACTTCAAAAACGAAATTTCAGAAACTCCTGTAGAGCGTGCTTTGCCATGCACCGTAGTGTTAGTGAAGAAAGCCAGCTTGAAGAATGAGGGAGGAAGTTGAGCGGTAGGTATGTGACGCTCAAACTTTTGGATGACGTTACGCGGTTTAGGATGATGAAAGACGCGGAATTCAAATGTTTAAAATTGAATTTTCATAGGGTGTATCTGTGCATAGCAATGAAAAAAAAAATTCACTACTCAAGTATCGCGGCAAGCAAGGTCATCGGTCATCGATAAAAAGTGATCACCTGCGAAATGCACCTGTTTTATTTTACACGTGCCACAGTGTCACAAGCGTCATCGCTGACGCTCACGAAGTTCTTGAAACATAATGAACCATACATTTTGTGCATGTGTATTTAGTAGAATCCTCTGAAGCATTCGTGATTCTACGCTTATGTCCAGGCGCTACCAGCAGTGGTTGACAAGCCCCGATCTTGTAACTGAAATGCGAAACGAAGCAAACCTTTAAACAAATGCTTGTGAAGACAGGCAGGAGCGAACTTACTTGAAAAAACGTCTTGGATTATTGACCACTACAAATAATTACGGCAAAAGCAGCAAGAACGCTTGTGAATTCATTCAGCTCTTGTAGTTGTCACGACACCAAATGAGCCGTACTCGAACTCTTGACGAAGGCAAACACTGACCAAATAAATTCATGTTAGTGTAGGCTTTTTCATTCGTTCTCATGGTTGGTGGCCATTGCGGAAAAGAAAGTGCGTTGTATTATTTATCGTGTCTGTTGCATCTGTTAGATAAGACGCTGATCTTTCTTTTTTTTTCTTACTCAAGCAAATAGCTCAATTTCTCGTTTGGACGGCAGGTGTTCCTTTCGCATACTACATGTCCAAACCAAAAATCAGCCTCTAGTATTACTGCCGTGACCGTATGCGGCTTAAAAGAAGCGACAGTGACCTAGATTCTGCCGTGTTCCAAAATAATCTTCTCCCGGGAGCCTGTAGCTGCAGTACACAATTACTGTTATGTATTGTTGATATAAGCTCTCCGGAGCTACTGTGTATTGCGGTTATAACACTATTGTGACCTATTGAACCGCTGTGGAGTAAATTCAGTGCGACTTTCAGATATCTGCTGTGGTATAGAACGCTAGAATATCATTTTACTGGCGAAGCTCCTTAAGCTGTGTGTCGGTTGTCACGCGTCGTATCGTGTAACCTACACCACTCACAATACCATGCAACGCCATGCAACGCCAGGAGCCTCGCGCTCGCCCTCGGCGCGTGCCTCCCGGCGCGCGAGTTCTCACACTCTTCCATCTGCTGTCTTGCGAGAGAGAGAGAGAGAGAGACAGAGAGCGAAAGACGCGCGTTGACTATGGAAACGCTCTTTCTTCGATGAACGCTCTACCAGCTCGCAAAGAAGGAGAACGCGACCTCACCCGCGAGAGACAACGATGGCGCAGGCAGCGTCTTCTAGCGAGTTTCTTGATTGAGAAATACCGACTGCTCGCGCTGGACAACCGTTCACCGGCCACCCATATATATATATATATATATATATATATATATATATATATATATATATATATATATATATATATATATATATATATATATAGGCACTGGATCTTCACTTGCAATGAAGTGCCGGTGGGAGATTTCACTTGTGCGAAGTTGAACCATAAGAATTTGTAGCGTGCGCGTTAACTAAATTAATCCGGAATTCGGCACAATCTACGATGAACTTCCCGAACTTCGCCCACTCATCATCATTCACTCCGTGGATATGTTGTGAATTTTTTTTATTTATATTTGAGAACTTGGGAATATGCTTTGTGGTTTTCACTGCGGCGTCGGCCTATGTTGTCACGTGGCTGTAGGCTGAACATTAGGATTCGTCTAGTGGTATTGCACGTATACCTGAGAATGTAGCTGTGCAAAAATCGTTGGAGAGCAGAAACGACTGTGAAGCTGCTAACTTTTGCTCATTCCTGTATATTTCGTGATTATGACACTGATTTATTTCCCGGAAAGAGTGGCCCTAATTTCACAGAATTAGGAGGAGCAGTTAGTACAGTTACAGATAATACAATGAGTCCAATCTGGCGAGAGTTAAATTATTATTTACTATAGCGCGAATACAATGAGTACTAAGCCAGGAAAGCGTAGCGTGAGCTCCTACTCAACACTCAAAAGTTACTGGTTGGGCGCCTTATATAACCATACGCAAAGCAACTTGACATTCCGGCAAGTCATTCAAATAGTAAACGCACGTTAAAAAATTTCCAAAAAACAAGTAACCTCAATTAAGTCACACAAAATAAAATACATTTTTCTACTATGTAATAATAAACATTACCCATGCATCCCACTTATACCGTTTTTTTACCTCATGTGTCTCAGATGTAAAGTGGGCTTTTATCACAGCTTGCCAAACGCATCTAGCTGCGATTACTTCAATTACCCAAATCAGTGTTGTAAGTCTTTGTTTCTATCATTAACTGGTGACCTCGTGAACTTAAATTCTTACATTTTTAACATGAGATCTGTCGATAACACCGTTGTTTTTCAATAGGACTGCTTGTTTGCGCGCAATGCTTTCAAAATGAATCTGTGTGCGCCCTTCCCGAAGCATTAATAATTAATTTTGGGTCTCGTCCTTCAGTCAGCAGCAATATAAAATGTTCGAATCATCGGGTAATCAATAACCACTCCATATACATATTGACTTTATGCGACATAGTGCTTTGGAAACAGAATCGACGTTCACAAAACACAAACTTAGCAATGACGGCAGCGTCGTCGCCATTTTTTATCATTATCAGACAGAAATATGCGACGCCGCACAGGATGTCGCCCTATGCCACAGGCATTATGCTTTTCTCTTATTGAAAATTGTTCGCGCTTGCTTCGAGTCGTGGCATCGCAGCTACCTCCGAAGGCTGTTTGGCAATAAGCACCGTGATGAATGCCGCAACCTGTGGAGACACAACAAAAATGTTTCTCTTGTGTCTCGCACGATACTACGACTGCTTCGTTCCGAGCACGGTGCTTTGCTAATGGGCCCGTTGAGATGAACGCTGCAAGCTGTACACAGAAAGATAAGAAAGCAATGAAACGAACAAGATTTTGGCTTTCGCAAAGAGAGGGTTACCTCGAGGCAGTTCAAAAGAAAGAAAAGGGTGGAGCGCACAGAAAGTACAGACTGAAAATGTGAGCGTCAGCCTTCTTCGTGCGACACCCCGAAGAGAGAGAAAAAAAAGAGAAGCTATTAGCAGCGTAATGGCGGGAAGGAAGGTCGGGGCAGCAACGAAGTAAACTCGCAACCCTGTCGCCTCTATCGCAACTTGCAAGCTGGTAGCACCGCATTCTGTTGCGATTCAAGCGAAGGAGATGCTTAGATTAGATAAAGAACGCTGCGTGCAGGCAGCTGATAAATGCTGCGGCCTGTCAGCGACAGGCTTTTTCTTCCTCCTTTCGCCACTTGTGCTGCTTTGCATCGTTCATGTAGGGTTGTACTTCCTCGCAAGGAACAGAGGGAGCGAGCTACTAAAGCGAAAAAAATACACAAAGAACACAGAAAAGGAATCATTCTTGGCGTTGCCAGCAAGATGTTTTCCTTGCTTCTTTTCATTTCACGTTGACTGCGTGTTTGAAGATGGCCGCAGTTGTGGCGTGCTTCGCGGAAAGGGGAAAGAAAGTGGAAATTTTCGTGGCTTGTTGCTTAAGCTTCCTTCCCGCAGAGCTGGTGGCGATGATGCTTTTTCTCAGCGCTTTTAGAAGCTCTGTGACGCCAACTCGGTCGTCCAGCAAACGCTTTCTCACTGAGAGATAGCTGCCTGAGCATTCTCTACTGCAATCCATCCTCAATTTTTCTTACACGGCGGCTGCACTCGCCTTTCTGACTTGGCGTTCGTCTTCTCTTTCTCGTCCTATTGTTCCTTTTCTTCAGCTACATCAACCCGTTCTTAACGCTTGCTATTTTCGCGTAGAGCTTTATCGCGTCGCTGTGCAAAGCGACGTTTTCTTTTGAAGGGGGGAGCGTTTTTTGAGGGTCCATAATGCTCTGTAGGTGCCAACGAAAACGGGCGTCGCTTTCTTTATTGCCAGCTGTATTATGTATGGCCTGCATAAGCGTTCAAAGTGAGCAGTTAAGCTTAAGCGTCTTCATTCACGTGCCTGTTGGTGCATTCATATTGGCAATGTTCCTTAATATGGTAAAGAGGTGTTCTTACGGCCTATAAGTGGTAAATAAAATCTGCTTCATGTGAGCATGTTTACCTGAGAGGGCACTAAGACAACTGCTGTGGCTTGTGCTTGTCACACACACACACACACACACACACACACACACACACACACACACACACACACACGCACACACACACACACACACACACACACACACACACACATGCACACACACACACAGCACGCACACACACACACACACACACACACACACACACACACACACACACACACACACACACACACACACACACACACACACACACACACACACACACACACACACACACAGCGGTTAAACCAGCGGTTAAACCAGCGGTAAAGTGTTCCACTTAATTTAAAAGATTTAGGGACTGGGGAGCAGTGATTCACCTGTGTTTGTTTTGTGTTGCGCGGTGCATGGTATCCTATTTAAAAAGTAATGGGCGGTTTGGTAAGGCTGTGATGGATGATCCGTTCTTATTGCCTTGGAAATATTGTTACCTGTTTTTATATTGTGTGTATCTGCTCTTGTCTTGTATTTATTTGTTCTGTTCCTGTGATTATCTGTTTTAAGATATAGCAGTAGGAATGACTTGCGCAGTGGGTCAAAGACAACAGCGGGACCATCTTTCTTTTCTCTGTATCTTTCTTTCTTTTAAAGAAAACTCGGAAATAGGTAACTAACTGAAACTATACACTCGTCGACAAAATCTCGAGATCAGGAGCCTGCCCCCCCCTCCCAAGAAAACAAAAAGAAAATAGGAACAAGAAATCTGGCATGTCCCACGTATTGCAGGAATCGGTGTCATGCGAAGCATTTGGCGACTTAGTTACCTATGCTTATTAGTTTGGCACTGAGCCAAATATTAAGAGTAGGATCAACGTCGTCGTGCAAAGTGCATGAGTGGGTGTATGCGTAACGTAGGCTAACCACAAATGTCGACAACGCTTTGGTGGCTGAATGGCAGCTCATGGTACCACGTAACGTTGGCATTCGCGTTAGCGCACAGCACCGACGCCTGTTTTGTCAAAGAAAACGCGCGCTATGGTGCGCTGATGTGCGTATCATAATGGATGTTCGTTGAAGTTGTCCTAGGGCATCCAACAAAATTGGTCAAAATCATGCCGAGTGAGAGCAGAATATATGTGTTTTTTATTACATTGATATGATAGAGCTTTACACACACTAGAAGCATAGCTGTTGTTAGACAAGCACCAGCATCAGCAACTTCGCGTAGAGTCGGTTGAATTACTGTACGTATTGCGTGGGACGAACGGCCCTAGCCTAGTGGAAGCGCAGTTGCTTGGCACCACGGGGGCCCATGTTCGATTTCTACCCCCTGCCTCTTGGTATGTGTCGCGTGTCTGTGTGCTTGTGTCTAAATTTCAATTGCAAACGGTATGTCCTTGTCATATTTAAATGTGTTGTAATCATATGTTTAATGTCCGCTCTAGTTGGTCCTTGGTTCACATGGACTGTACATAATTCAAACACCTGTAGCGCATTCCCGCATACCACGGGCCGAGCATTACGGGTATCAGAAACTACGTTATTGCAGTACCGTTAATCGCGACGTACGTGACGAGTATATCATGCTAGAGTTGTAAAGTTAAATGGTTCGTGTTCGTCGTACGTTTATACCCTACCATGCTAATTTTCAGGCATACGAGGTGAAAGAGACGACCGGGAGAGCACTGAGACATTGGCAGATAGATAGATAGATAGATAGATAGATAGATAGATAGATAGATAGATAGATAGATAGATAGATAGATAGATAGATAGATAGATAGATAGATAGATGCGTTCAATGTTGCTGAAGTTCGGGAAGAAATGCTTCGCATATAAAAAAATATGCTGAGCAATATTCTAGCTGACAGTAGAAGTTGCAAAAAAAAAAAAAACGGGGAATATTTCTCGAATTTGCACAAGGAGACGTGATTCGTCGTGTCACAAGTAAAGAAAAAATCCAAGCGTTATCTTCAGGTTTGGATCTCGAGCTGCTCGCTCTAACGTATTGCAAAGTGTGGAAAAAACAAAAACACAGAAATTTACGTCAGTCAGCTGAGGAAGATTCTAGCAGGGTATTAGAAGGCGTAAGCTTTCATATAGTGTAGCTTGATAGGTTTAAGTCAGTCAGTCAAATGACTTTATTAAAATATCCTGCGATTGGTGGACGCGCGAAAGGAGGTTTTAGCTATCTGAAAATTGTTTCAGTATGGCCGCAGTACTGCCGCGAAGCACTGCACATTCGGGACGCATGCAGTCGCATGCATCCAACTTTTCTGAACTATGTAAACGTTAACAAACGCAGATCCATGCATCGCTATCCCATTTTGGAACTACCTCATATACGCGGAAAGCGTTTTATTAGCAGCTAGTAACCTGTCATCCTCAAAGGGTCTCAAGTACACCAGCTAGACGTCACTGTGATGGATTACATTTTCTGCGCTTAGAAATTGAGAACGTTGGCGGAGAGTGATCGATTAAAAAGTGCCCAGCGTGTTTTCCCCGTCGCGCAACACAGGCGCGAATGAAAATCTGTAATGTAGTGAGCAGAGCCTTGGCAATATTTCTTATGGCGACGTTCAAAAATTGAAAAATGTCAGGCTTATACTAAAACATGCTTGCTCGGCTGGTTGACTTAAAAATTGGTATGGTCTAGAGGTGAGTTGTAGCCTAAAGAGAGTTGGAATTATTCTGAACCATCTAATATTTGATAAAATGAACTAATTATCTTTACCATCCATCGTCTGAGAGAAAAATAACGATGTACATTGCGTAAGCGCACACACCTCTCCATAAATCTCTGCATAAATTCTTCTGCTCTAACCTTAGCGTTAAAAACTAATCGAAAGCTTACAAGACACTGCTATGACATGCGGATGTCTTTCAAGATTTCAAAATGCATCAGATGATGCGATCAAAGTCTGCCGCAGTTTAACTAACATAAAACCTTCGCACTTAATAGCCTCCCCTCCCCCCCCCCCCCCCCGCCGCATGAAAGACGCCAAATAAAAGAGTAATGTATTTGTCCATGGAAATATGCTCGCACTGTTAATTGAACGCTGGTCCTGAAACGAGAAAGAGTGTAATTGAACTGAGCTAGAAGTAAAGAAAAGTGACGTGTACTGTTTTCGCCTTGTGGCCTCTTGACGCCTGTTCCTCACTGCCGAGCACCAGGTAGGTAGCCCGCTTGTATGAAAAGGAAGGAAAGGAAGAGAAAAAAAGAAAAAAAGGAAAATGTGGACGATAATTAGCAGCACACAGACCTTCACAAATATCGCAGTCATATCTTGACAGAAGCAATATTTCGAACACAACCAAAACCTCCCTCCTCCTCATCATCTTAGCACTTATAATAATAATAATAATAATAATAATAATAATAATAATAATAATCACTGTAATACCCCTGATTACTGCCATCCTTGAAAGCAGCCTTAAGGATGCTCAGTCATCTTCGCGCTACTCTATTGTGTACTTGGGAAGTTACCGAATTATGCAGCTCAGTTTTAAGAATAAAAGGGAAGCACAAAAAAAATATACGGTCTTTCTGAACCTCACTGCTTAAAAGAATTACGTCTCCAATGATACATGAATGCGACACTAATCCTTAATCTCATCGAAGTGGCGCCCTAGTCGAGGAAAGGAGGCAGAATTGCTACGCTAGATCGAACAGCGACATATCGTGAGAAAGCCAGCATGAAAGACGCCAAATAAAAGAATAATGTATTTGTCCATGGAAATATGCTCGCATTGTTAATTGAACGCTGGTCGTGAAACGAGAAAAAGTGTAATTGAACTGAGCTAGAAGAGAAAACTAATAAATGAAGAAGGAAAAGTTGCGAACAACAAAGAAAGAAGCGGAGCCGCATTAAGTAGGAGTGAATGTAGGAACAGACTAAATAAAATAAAATAATATAATAAAGAAATGATTAGGAGAAAGCCTAAAAGAAGCAAACGTGCTGAGCTTGTGCGCTTGGCAGACGCGGTTTTCTAATCAAGAGCGCCCGTTAATTGAGGAGGAATGTCGGAACTTGTTTCTTCTACCACCTTCACCACCCTGCCTCTCTTACATCCGCTTTAAACTTGGTTTTTACATACTTACTGCTGTGTTCAGCCTTGTCAGCCCCTCGTGTACTGGTGCGAGAACTTCTCTGTTTTCTTTGTGGCTTCTTCGGCAAGAAAAAAAGAAAAACGGAATACGTGGACACCTAAGCGCTTAGTCTTGTACTTACTGGCTTGTTTCTGAAGCTACTTCGTTAAATCAACCGTCGTATATAGCTTCATATTTCATGAACTGTTTTCACACCTGACAAATAGGTAAAAAAAATTGCACTGGTAATCAGTACAATCAGTGATATTTATGTTTTTATTGTTTGAAGGTTCCGATACGTTTCCTGTAGACAAAGGTAACGTATTCGGTGGCATGGCTTTCCTGTTTTACCGTATTGATTGCTCACCAAGCATTTTATACCGTCGCTTTTTTATTTTTTCACTCACTCACTCACTCACTCACTCACTCACTCACTCACTCACTCACTCACTCACTCACTCACTCACTCACTCACTCACTCACTCACTCACTCACTTTTTCGAAGTTGCTTATTGGGCACCGATTGGATGTCTTGTTTGTTTGGTTGCATGCTCGGCCGCTTTCCTGATGCAAATGGCTTTTAAGCTGCTCCTGTTGTGGGGTTTCTTAGAAACCGCGTTTCTCAAAAGAAGTGTGGTATACTTGCACTCCCCTCAATGAAATTTCAAAAGGCTTCCTTATACATTTTTGACATGGCAAGTGTGCTACCGGCTTCGGTTATTAAAGTATTGACCCGCAGGCGCAATGTAAGTTTCTTATTGATAAAAGATAGAAGACATCTTGGCTTGAATTCAGTAACTTTGCTTTCATGGTTGGGGTTTCACAATTTATACCCTGTTTCGCTAGTTCCGTGCAGCAGAGCCCAGGCTAGGAGGCGATTGAGCTCGGAATTCTTCCGAAGTGAGATGAAATGCGATTATTCGGCCACGCACCTGCGCACCACTACTTCCAATAGAGTCCCTCTGCCTCCTCCTCCTTCTCCTGATTCCAAGGCTGCAGCTGCTAATGCAGCGCCCGCCGTTGGCAAATGAGAAGCCGCGGAAGAACACGTTTAACATGCGTTCGCCGTCCGGATTGGCTGAAGACGCCTGTGGCTTTCACAGTGCTGCACGGAACTTGCGAAACAGACTATAGTTGTATTGATTTTGTTTAGAATACACACTTCGGAACGCACCGAAAAATGAACCCGGTTAAAAGAGAGCTCTTCCTGTCTCCTCATTTGTCCTCAGTTGCTGACACACTCTGCCACCACCTCGACGATGACCTAACTTGGCTAAGTAAAGCCACTCTTATTGTTTTGACGTGCTTGCACAGTGTAGTGGGAAGAAGGCCTTGTGGCAGGTTGCCAAAGTCACGATGGAAACAACCGCAAGAAAGAGCAAACGCGACGTTTTGTCGAATGTCACCCCGTTTCGATGCTTCCCTGTCACGTTGAATGGGAGCATGCTTTATTGATCTCCTGTAAGAAGGAATGCGCGGCTAGCAGCCAACTTCTGCAAAAGAAACTGATATGCACTGAACTGCTAAATTCACTGAGAGTAGGCAGCGAACGTGGAAAGCCATCCTTTTTATTTTCCACGGAGCGATGAACCCCACCATTTGGGGAAACAGAGGGTTATCACAGAGACCTTGAAAGCTCACACAGAGATGCCGCTGCTACATTGCTTGGTGGGCTTTTGTGGCAATTAGGAAATTCTTAGGTTTTCATGTCCCACACAGGGTGAGGAGTCTCTTATGTCTTGGCGAGACAATCAAGAATGACCGTCATCTATGGCTCATTGCGACGCGCTGAATAAACTCTGGGAATGCACTTGGTTTTATCCTTTATCCGCAACAGCTAGCAAACTAATAGGCTAACGCGTCTTCTTACGGCTAGTGTAGGGCTTCTTATTGAACAATTGCACAACTTTCAAGATGTGCAAATTTATTAGCATTATTTATAGGGCATTTTTTGTGAGTGGTCATTAAAGCACAACAAGTGCATTTAAAATTAGTAGATTAAAAAAATACAGCATATCCACGGAGTGAATGATGATGAGTGGGCGAAGCTCGGGAGGTTCATCGTAGATCGTGCCGAGTTCCGGATTAATTTAGTTAACGCGCACGCTACGAATCCTTGTGGTTCAACTATGCACAAGTGAAATCTCCCACCGGCACTTCATTGCAAGTCAAGATCCAGTGCCTATATATATATATGGGTGCCCGGTGAACGGTTCTCCAACGCGAGCAGTCGGTATTTCTCAATCAAGAAACTCGCTAGGAGACGCTGCCTGCGCCAACATTGTCTCTCGCGGGTGAGGGCGCGTTCTCCTTCTTTGCGAGCTGGTAGAGCGTTCATCTAAGAAAGAGCGTTTCCATAGACAACGCGCGCCTTTCTCTCTCTCTCTCTCTCACAAGACAACACGCGCCGAGGGCAAGGGCGAGGGCGCGCGCCGAGGGCGAGCGCGTGCCGCCCTCGGCGCGCGGGTTACGCCTGACATGGGACAAGGTTAGACTAAGAGGAGCTTCGCCCCTAAAATGACTGAAGTTCGCACTAGTGGCGCAATGAAAGCGAAGCTGATGGGCACATGGCTGGTCCGGGTTTGTCTCCGATGCCTTGGGGAAATCAAGTTTCGGGAAACGCCTCACAAAGCAGCCCGAGGAGCAACGCACGCTTCGGGAAGTTTCACACCGAGCTCAGCCAGAGCCTCCTCTGCTCAGCGTAAAGACGTTCGCGTCAAACCACAGATCGGGGCAGACGCGGCACGCCTGGCCTCAACTTGGCGCCTTCCTACCCCTTTGCTATCTACACCATGCGTTTCTGCATACATTCGCGCCATGAGACGACGCATGCTCTTGTGGTACGAAACTATGCACAAACGCGTAGCTTCGCGAGACGCTGTGCACCGGACAAATCAACGCACATTGTTTTATTTTCTGCTTGCACTTGCAACATGTGGGCCCGCCAGTCGCTGTTGTTCCACTGCAGTAGTGGGCTGAGAGCATGAGTGAAAGAGAAGAAAGGAGCTCGCGTGCGAATGCCGTACATAGGGCATTGCATAGAGGTGTACTCGCACTCTTAGGGACAGAACTAGTTGATTTGTGACTGATGTGGGGTTTAACGTCCCCAAACCAGCTCTGATTATGAGAGACGCCGTAATGGAGGTCTCCGGAAATCTCGACCACCTGGGGTTCTTTAACGTGCGCTAACATTGCACAGCACACGGGCCTCCACATTTCGCCTCCATCGAAATGCAGCCGCAGCGGCCGGGATTCGATCCCGTGACCTTCGAATCAGCAGCCGAGTGCCATAACCACTAGACCACCGGGGCGGGGCTAGGGACAGGACTAATCATGATGGTAGTCTTGTGATACGTTTTGCGACATCTTAAGGCGAGCAAGAACAGCTTCGCTGTTAGAATGTGTGCATTTTTAATCGTAGTGAATATT
Organism: Hyalomma asiaticum; assembly: GCA_013339685.2. NCBI lineage: Eukaryota > Metazoa > Arthropoda > Arachnida > Ixodida > Ixodidae > Hyalomma > Hyalomma asiaticum. The sequence continues at coordinate 48,874,088 of CM023485.1, read as the reverse complement.
TTACATTAGAAAATATATGTTACTCACAAGCCAATCTGTGCTTCCTTAGAGTAGTGGCTGTTCAATAAAACACTTGCCGACCTTAAATGTATCCCGAGGCGTGCGCTTCATCTTGCGATTTCAGAACCATGATTGCTTTAAATATGTTGCCATGAGCTTTCACAGCAAGATGATTCGGAGCACTGTTTTCATTTTTCACAAATTATTCAACTTATACAGAACAGTACAGTCTTCCTGTTTTCGCCGGTTGATAAACTTATTCGTCACCTCGCACCAAACCCTTACTTGACAAAGCGGATTATTTAAGATTCTCAACTATTCGTAGATTATATGAATTAAACAGTTTGAACGTTTGCAGTGGGAAACGGTCACCATGCACGAATTTCAGTAGGATAAAAAAGATGGGCTTGGACTGAATACTTCCTTTTTTCGTTCATTCTCCCTCTCCTTTAGTGCTTTTATTAACTGTCTACATAACGAATTTTAGATAATACGTACATAGACGTTCACTATGGCGACGAACTATTATGAAAAATTTCGCGCTTCCTGAAAGCCATAAATGAGAGGCAAGGATGTGCCCGAACCAAAATGAAGACCCAAGTTCACAGAAGCGCTTGCGATCAGTTCGCTTCTTCTGCAGCTCCCGAAGACGTTCCCGAGGATCGGAGCGAGCAGGACAATGAAAATAAATCGGTTGAGCAGAAGAAGTAGTGCGGTAGCTAAAAGACCGAAAATAACCTGAAAGAAATCAGCACCGACAGTTCTCGGAATGTACGGCCATTCGCAATCACTTACGTTCGCTATTCTATTCTTGTAATGGAATAGAACCAATAAGAAAGCGACAGGAGAAATAATTTAAGCTGAGAAAGCTGCTAAGAGAACATTCTGCGGATGGTACGTGCTCGTGTCTCCGCGTAATAAGTACTGCCAGATCCCCACCGCCCCGACGCTCCCTCCTGATTTGGGAGCCTAGACCCGCTTTATTCCCGTGGCTTGATAATGTGAGCTGGAAAAAGGTGCCAATACAAGCACACGTAAAATTACGACAGTGAGAGAACCCCAGCGGTGCCGACTAGGAGGGCCCCCCAAGGAATCGCAGGAATCTTGCGATGGCGCAATAAATGAAGACGTGGTGGTAATGCAGACCTGAATGTGCCTTATCACACTTGTGCGATACCCATCGGCGGCTTATCGCTAAAGTGGCACGGTAGAAAAGTGGTGGATCATGTCTTACGTTAGGCAACGGCAATGAGTGCAGGTGTTGTCTATTCGTACGGAGCACGAATTGTATGCTCTTTTCGGAGTCGTTCACTTAGCGCGGCCGTTGATATATAAGGCAGCTCATTCGGCAGATAGTCGTGCCGAAGCTGTAGGTTATGTCGCATAAATGCCACGAAGATGCCATAACCATAACGCAGATACTATCGATTTTTCATTTGGGTATTATCTTCCTTTGAAGGGGCTGTCCGCTATCTCCCAAAAGCTGCCGCGGGTGCCAATGCATTCTTAGCAAACATTAGTATGGTCATGAAGAGCTAGTTTCAGGTATAACGAAAGGGAAGGGGTCAAGGGCTCGTTCTTTATTTGTTAGAAACAACTTAATGAGCAAACAGACAATGAAGCCTAGGAAAACATAGGGGAAGTTAATTGTGGTATTGTAATTGTGGAGAAAGTAGAAAGGAATTAAAGTGGACGAAAAGACAAACCTGCCCTCGGTGGGACCCGAACCCACGACCTTCGGATGTCGCGTCCGATGCTCTACCAACTGAGCTACAAGGGCGGTCGTCCCCCCGTCCACTTTATTGTGTATTTATGTAGGTATTATCCTGGGAGTGTTAGGCAGCGCCACTCGAGGCCAAGGCGGCGTGTGTGCAAACCTGCCCTCGGGTCCCACCGAGGGCAGGTTTGTCTTTTCGTCCACTTTAATTCCTTTCTACTTTCTCCACAATTACAATACCACAATTAACTTCCCCTATGTTTTCCTAGGCTTCATTGTCTGTTTGCTCATTAAGTTGTTTCTAACAAATAAAGAACGAGCCCTTGACCCCTTCCCTTTCGTTATTTCATAGCTTGGGCCTCGTTGCGGCAGACTTGGTGCCTTAGGTAACATGCGAGGGCTTATTGGGCAGCAGCCATCTCGTCTAAGTTCACGTTCTACGTGACGCCTTCTGGCAAGAAAGTGTGTTCTACACACGCCGCCTTGATCTCGAGTGGCGCTGCCTAACACTCCCAGGATAATACCTACATAAATACACAATAAAGTGGACGGGGGGACGACCGCCCTTGTAGCTCAGTTGGTAGAGCATCGGACGCGACATCCGAAGGTCGTGGGTTCGGGTCCCACCGAGGGCAGGTTTGTCTTTTCGTCCACTTTAATTCCTTTCTACTTTCTCCACAATTACAATACCACAATTAACTTCCCCTATGTTTTCCTAGGATTCATTGTCTGTTTGCTCATTAAGTAGTTTCAGGTATATGATATGTAAGCAGCTACTGCACGAGTATGACGTTTGTGAAAGTTTGAGGTATACAATGACATATTGTGTGATAAACCGTTGTCGAGGAAGAGACCTGTTGTGGTCTACGTATAGGGAAATAGATTGAAAATTCGCGTCACATGATTAATCGCGCAAGTGAGACTATTGACGTCGAAAGCATATCCTTACTACCTTACACGGATGGCTGAAACTGGTACCATCTGGCGTTCCTACTAATATCACCGTAGCACAACTGTAACGGCTCTACCATAGTAGGGTACAATTGCCCTCAGTCGCTCGCACTTGTTCTAAATACACATCTAGACAAAGTTCCACAACAAGGCAACACATTCACACTATTCGTGCTCAGTACGACTCACCTGCTGAGTAACTTGGTTTCGTAAGGTTCTATTTGTTTCACGGTAGCCACGGATGCGTATGCTTTGGTATCTTTTTCTTCCGACAAAAATATCTGCTTATACAAATACCTGCAGTGCTTATAGAACGGAGTTCGGCGTAGTTCTGCAATCATGCTTTGTCGGGAAGCGTTGGTGTCGGTTATCTCAGAACCGTGCCTCATATAAAGGTGAATTCGGCACCAAGTTTCACTATACTCAGGCAATTCATACACAATACGGCGTGGATGCACTTTAGCAACCGGGTGTCAAGACAACTGTCAAGACTACTTAGACAAAGCAGGCGTCTTCATCCTCTCGTTCTGCGAAATGGCAGCACATAAAGCTGTGTGGGAACCTTTGCGCCTGGGCGACTCGTAGAAGGGATGAGTGGAAGACAAAACAAAGCGAACGGGCCACTATGAAGTTGATCACAGCGTTCTGGGCTGGCAGGGCAGCTAGAATTATTTGTCAGGGAGCCAACAAGCGGGCTATTGTCCGAGTCCCGTCTAGCGCGGAAGCATCGTAGAATAACTCGGCAGGCAAGAACGGCCTAGTCACCACTGTTTCTTTAGAACCACTACCGTCAGAAGCGGATCCATTATTCTTCCAATTGTCATCTAAATGACGCGTCGTAGCAACTTGTAATGCAGAGGGGAGACAGTCTGAAAGTAATGTCTTAAATGACTCGATTGAATCTCTGCTTTTGTAGTATTACTACATGTCTGGCGAATAGCGCCACTGCAGAATCATAAATTTCGTGCGTAGTTGATTAAAGCATAAAGCACTTATGCTTATTTTAGTGCTCAAGAGAAGAAAAAAACAAACATTTCCGGGCTAGTGAGACGCAACTGCAACACGAAAAAAAAAAAGAATAATTTGCTAGATGAGAAGCACTCTGAGTAGTACCAGCACCGAGGATGGAGTAAGGGCAGTAAACAACAAAACAGGCGTGACCCAAATGTCCCAACAGGCCAGCAGTCGATAAATCGAATTACAGCCGGATGCCCAGGGGCAAGAGCTGTGCCCATTGTACTAATCCTGCGCTGAGGCTGCATGACATCGCCACGGAGGTATCATCGCTCCCACGTAATAGTCCAGAGCACTTTTCAATGAAGCAGGCTTTTCGCGAATCGCCATTGATACGTAAATTCTCTAACTGTGCAGATCGGGAAGTGTATTTAGGAAATTTAATATTACTGAACCTTGCGAATAATGGAAGGTCTTCCATGAAATACTTCACATCAAAGAAGGCTTAGCGAGCATTGGTTATGCTCTGCGTGTAAGTATTGTGTTTGCATTAAACCCGCAAACGTGCTAGCGACGCAAAAGTACGATGAATGCTGCTCAGTGACGTCCTCGCGCTTTGCGTTTAGTAATAAACACGAGACTATTTCTAGCAACACAAAATATAACCTAGTGTGGTTATGTTCACTGGGCAAGCTGCGCACTTAGTTTGATGAAGGTAACATGAACCTCTGTGGCTGTTTTCTGTTTTGATGAGGTTATTTTAGCTGTCATTTGGACTGCAATGCGCACAACCTCTACCCCTGGATTTGAGGGGATTGTCACTCAATCAATATAGATTTGGCTGGCGCTCTCTGTTTGCATATCATTCATGGTTATTTGATTTGGAACTTTCAGCATATCTGCAAAGAAAGTAATGCGCAAAAAAAAAAGCCAGACCCCGTATATGACTTTTGTAACAGCCTTTGCTGGCGTCAACACACTATTCATACTATGTGTGAAAGGAGGGGTAGCCGACAAAGAAAAGACGAAGCTCTTGTTTTCGTCATCACTATTCTCTCTTGCCTTGGTCCTCTCCTGAAACGCAGCACGCCAATATGTCTACTGCTCCTGGTTCACCCCCTATGGCACTACACAGCAGATGTTGTTTTTGTAGCTTGTGGAGAAAGGCCCGCAAAAATAGAGAGAATGAACTCTTGCTTACGATGTTCTGTTCGCAAAGGTACAGCGTTGTTTCACATAAGTAAACTGCCTATATGGATGTCGTGCACGTCGCCATTCTGTCGCTAGCAATTAAAAGCGCGACACCTAGCTTTTTGAAAACATTGAACAGATTTCGGTTAAACTGAACTGGAAAATGCAGGCGTTTATGGGATGATTGCCCAATTAAAAAATGACCTGATGCTTCACTCGTCTACGATATTTCGTTTTAGAAGTCACTACGAGCGCGCATAAGGTTATGAGTTAAAAAAAGTAAAGGGCCTCCCTGCCCACATCGCCCGAAAAAAGAAGAAAAATAGGAAGGGGCCATTAAAAATGCCAAAACCACCAAAAGGCATAGTGTGATGATTTCCCTGTACGCTTGTTTTTGATACAAGCAAGCCTTGCTTATTCCTAACGCAATGCCATGCTGTGCTGCCTTTAGGTAAGGATATGTTCCGTTCATTACCTTTCGTTCGCCTTCTTCGTTGATATATATTTAGAAATTTCAACTTACGTTGGGGAGGGTGTGGGTTTCTTTATGTCTTTAAGGCTCCTTTTTCATTTTATGAAATGCCTTCAATTGAAAGAAAACTGCTATAACACAGCACCGAAGTAAAAGCCAACTATTTCTAACGTTGCGGAAAGTCTCCCAGGTGAACTTTAACGTCGAATTTTCGTACACTCCTGAAATGTGGGCGAAAAGCAGAGCAGGAAGTAATTTACGCTTTCTTTTCCTGCATTTCTTCATATCATCTATTAAACGGCCCTCTTTACACAAGTCAGACCCCGTCCTTTCCTTAAACGAGAGACGTCTGAATATTTCTGCTAAAAGAAGAAAAGAAAAAAATACCAAGAGCCTCAACGCTCTGCATATTGCAGCATACGAGTACTTTGTTTACTGACAGACTGCATCCAATATTCAAGAAGTCCGCTTCCAGGGCATCTCCGAAATTGATTTAAAGGGAGAGAAATGGGGGGCGCGCAAGAAATTGGCACGCTAACTTTATTTCAGACTCCTTCCTCAGGTTCGGTTTGACAAAGCTGTTGTGCTTAACCTTCACCGTGCGTCGTTGCCTGAGCGCAAACACTGTCTTCCATAGAGAGAAATTAGGAGGGAAAGAAAAAAGGAAATGTAAAAATCGCTGAGGTGAATTCTGGCCGGTTATTTCTGACGTGAGTAAATTATTCTTTTCTCTTGTCGTGGCGCCCGTGAGCTCATTGTCGTTCTCTTTTGATGTCGTTATAACGCGTCGTCACGTATGCAACAAGAATCTCTTTTTACTGCCCTCGCGAAATACAGGGTAATTTATGCCGAAAATTTCGACAGATTTCTCATTCTCATGGCTCTCGTTATCTACTGTCACATTGTTTGGTATCTCGCCTGCCATCAGTGCTGAGTGTCGGTGTATAATAGTGCCGCTGCGGGAACCTTTTCCTCAGGCACAAAAGCTCGCCTATAAGAATTGGAGATGCCCTGGCAAAAAAGGCCACGCAGTGCGGCGTCAACATCCCCTTTCTTTCCTTTGCTCTGCTTCTTACTTTTCGACTTTCGTTTTTGTGGAGGTAAACAGGCAGCATCATGAACTCCATTCCATTGCAACCCGTTCCATGTCCAACGTGCGGTGTGGTCTCAATTTTCAGAACACTCGGCTTGACCTTACCGTCATACCTGTCTTCATAACGCTCTCGTAATCAGCACTCCGCAGCACTCTCAGCTCATGTAACATCGGCTAGAAGCTTTACGAATTACAAAAAAGGGAGCGCTGTTGATAATCAAAATGCCATTAAAAGGCTCTAATTTATTTACTATATTTCTTTACCTTTTTTTTTTATTTAGATGAGAAAAATTCTCCGCTTTCTTAAAGGCGTGAAGAAAAAGCGCTAAAACAATTCACATTCTCTCATGCTCTTGCACACAAAGCACACATGCGTTCAACAAGTCAGTGTACGGTGTCTTGCAGTAATAATAGTGTAGTAAAATGATTATTTTGATAGACTTCAGTGTTGGTACAGTGTTTTCCCAGTGCTCCTAACTTCACTGTTTCTTGCGCATAATCTTTCATTTGCACGCCTCTGGCTTTGTAGGAGTAATTCGACTAACCATTAACAATGTCCAACTCCGACGGTTCTTTCACCGTGTTCTGATATCAATGTTTTCCAATGGTACTGACAGTCCTGTAACAGCCAGTGTAGTTCAATTTGCTCAGAAACTCACAAGTAATTTTAAATAAGCAAGCGAAAGGCGTGTTCAAACTGAAACCAAAATGGGTAGATGCTTCCTGCAGTGTACGCGATGACGTTACAGCCTTCCCGTTATCAGAAATATGGAGATGGTGGAAAAAAAATGCCTGTTGCGAGGTCATTCGACGATGTATTAAGTTATGCCGCCTTTTCTGAACTTGACAGCGACTGTTTATTCACCGAAGTGTCACCGTTTTGCTTTTGACGGCCCTCTGGCTCGGGTAGGGAGCTCAGGTAGGGAGCGTTGAGGTGAAAACACAGGTGGGCCTGCGTGGTAATCCGCTGAAGATATTTAAAATTAATTTACAGGAAAGCTAAATCACTTACACCCGCCGGACTTGGCACACAATATTAGAGTAACGAAGTGAATATTTAGTGAAAATTTCATTGAGCTCAGTGGACACTGAAAAATAGACGCAGTTGCCTTTAGTGGCGTTACTCTTAAAATGTTTTTCATCAGGTAAGGTGTAACCGATAAAGAGGACCAATGCATGGACGTAGCTGGGCAGGTCGTACCTGCAAAGGATTAAACGGAGCTTGAGTACAGAACGGCCGAGATTTTAAGCGCAACACCGTATGCACTGTTATCAGAGGAAGCTGCGCCCCGACCGAGAGTAACCATCACATGAGCAAATTCCCAGCGTCACAAGCGCTATTTGTACGTTCACCGACAATATCAAGTGGTTTCGGTAAACCTTCAAGCGTGGAAGGCACAGTCCTGCAGCGTGAAGATAAGAGAATAAACAGAAAGAAAAAAAAACAGTGCTGCTAAAGTCCACCTATGGTGGTCTGTGCGGCCCTGCGCAGTGCAAAATAGTAAAAAAAGACGATGTTTCATTTACCTTATTCAAGATTAGGGTACCGGAGAGGGCCACTTTCCTCTTAAGGTGCAGCAACACTGCATTCTTTTTCATAGCCACCAGAATTAGAGAGGTACCTGCATAGCAGCATGTAATTTGTAAAGTAAGCGTCTGAATGATATTTTCGTGTGACGTGAAAATAGGTCACCTTAGTCAAGAGAACAGCACCTCTTTTTGTTGTGTTTTTTACAAGTTAACAACACTAGCCATAACAACAGTAAAAAGAACGTCGGTGACGAGGACTCTCTTTTATTGTTTTTCTTTTGTGGGAGCATTCTTTGCACTTCGAAAGATGCAGTCCTGACGGCTAGAACGGACACAGTGGATAGAGAAGTATATATTAATGTCCCTCATAAAAGAAACCTACAAAATATGTGACTATCAATAAAAGAACAGTTCACTGGGGCGATGCACAACGTTTCCAGCTTAAGGATGTCGAGATGCCAAGAAACTCAGCGGCGACAGCCGTTATCTCGCCGGCTCAAAACCTCTCCCACGTCGCCTCGAGCTGCCGCTCGCACGAAGGGACTAGAATTTGAAGCCCGTGTCCTTTGCACAAGGATACGAGCGCACCCGTCAGTGGGTGGCCGCCCATAGGCGCGACAATGCTTCTGCGTACTCTAAAAAGGGGCCTTTACGTGAAGCAGCTCTCAGTCAACGTTCTCGTGTACATCACCGAGTCTCTTCGAGCTCTTCCCTTCTATTTCCTGCAATACTTCTTTTTCTTTAACTCCTTCTTTGTTTGACAGCTTTACGAAAGGCAACGTCTTGTGTTGAACATCGCGAGGCTCTTCGCTGCATGGATTTTGCGGAGTGCTTTTGTTTTGCTGCTCCTCTCTCGTGGCATGTAGTTGACGTTCTGCTAAGGTTATAAAAAAGGCGACCGTCACAATACTTCCTCGTTCGCTCGGTTGATTTTACGACGTCTTGGTTCGCTTGCATCTGCGTTGGTAAAGTACAAAGATAGCCAAGCTGCGCGTTTGAGTGCTCGAAGGAGCCATCTATGTAAACACGGTTTCGGTAAAGGCAGGAATCATTGCGTGTCACGCAGCGTAGGTCTTCCCATATCCTAGCCATTAAGACAGATTGACGGCTCACGCACATCTTATGGAATGTGGTTGAGTTCGCGCGGTGGAATGACGGGCACGATAAACAACAACAACAACAACAACAACAACAACAACAACAACAACAACAACAACAACAACAACAACAACAACAACAACAACAACAACAACAACAAGTTTATTGAAACTTAATGAAATATTTGTGAATGACATTATTGCCTCTTATTATGCGTTGGCATATCGCATAGACATTTTGTAGGCCGGTACATAGAAGTATTTGCAGGGACTGTATCAGCGGTAATATGTGCACCCACTCTGCATGCACTTAACATTGCCGTTAGAGGTATCCCTTACACGCTATTCATCGTGCCTGTATGTGGTTTGTACATACTGCTATTTCTCTTTTCTTATGTTTTCATCCTTCCTTGTGTTTCTTTTTCTGCATTGTGTTTATTGTTCTCAGCTTCAATATTATGATGATGGGATAGCCGGCTCTAACGTAGCCTACATAACCATGTTCTCACATTTAATTAAAAAAAATTTAAAAATATTTATCTATGGAAAATCGAAGTCCCGCTGTATCCGCATTTGTGTTATCTTTTACTTGGCTACACAACTAATTTTGTACCACAACTCACTCATAACCAATGCACCAACTGACAGAACGTTACACTCTACTTAAGCACTTACATGCATACATGTCATGGCATGTATGCATGTCACAAAGAAGGAAAAGAGCGCTTGCTGACAATGCCACTGGAAGGCGGCCTGCGGCCTGCGGCATACGGCGTGAGTAAAGCTCCAGCTTTAGATTTGCAGTAGTTTGGTTGTATGAAGACTTGCTTCAGAAGGCTCTGATAGTTCTTAAGGCTTCATAATGCAAGCAGTTAAAACGCGCAAACACGGACTACAAGAGAATATAAGTAGCGAACACGAACGACAACATGACCCGTCTGCGTTCGCGTCGCCTACTTCTCCCGAGTCCGCGTTAACACGTCTTACCTCCTTTTCCCTTCTTTTCTTCTGTTTCCTTTCTTTGTCTTTTGAACAAGTTATCGTTTGGCTGCGCTGCGCCCCAGTTTGACGTTTAATATATCCGACGACACCGAAGCACTTTTTACGAGTTGCGAACGTCTAACGGAAGGCCTTTGAGCGGTCATAGGTTAGCACTGTGGGTAATCTCGCCCATATCCTGCGCAACGAGAGACAGAGGAAGGTGCGGCAGTCACCAAGACTGGGAGGCATGCGCAGCAGCTAAGCCCTATGCAATGCACTAAGCCCAATGCGCAGCTGGAAGAGACAACGATGGAAAGAGAGACAGAGAGATGAATTGAGCGCGACGTCTCCTGAATAGCAGGCCTGTACACTCTCTTTTGTCGTACAACGACACTTGTACGCGTTACTTTTATGCATATGTGGTCGCTCCATGCACAGCAGTTGTCACCCGATCTTTGGAGTGGCGTGCCAGGTGACAGCTCGGACCAGGATCTCCGGGATTAGCGGTACCACTATCTCCTCTGGTATTTCGATGCATGCGCATTCATCCCGTCCTTCACTGTGCACGCGCGCGCGCGCGCGCGCACACACACACACACACACACACACACACACACACACACACACACACACACACACACACACACACACACACACACACACACACACACACACATATATATATATATATATAGATAGATAGATAGATAGATAGATAGATAGATAGATAGATAGATAGATAGATAGATAGATAGATAGATAGATAGATAGATAGATAGATACAGGCCAGGCCACAAGATATTGCAAATTAAAGTGAAGCCTTGATTGTCCTTTTGCGCCAGGCCCTTGTCTAGCTTGCAGTTGGCCTGCGATGATGGTTTTACATTAGGCAAAAGTTGCTTTTCCTCGGGCCTTTTCGTGCTCGCTGTGGTAATATCAGTCAAAACGAATATTTCGATTTGTTCGAGGTTACTTCTCCACCATACTACAAGGAATTTGCGAAATAACGCTTTCGTGCTGGAGTTGCACTCTGCACAGACAGTTATTGTTTATAGTTCGCAAAGCTTACTTGTTTAACTGAATGCAGTGGGCAGAAATACATGAAAAATACGAGTTCGACATGAAATAAAGAAGGAACAGACAGTTAACGCCCTCATTCGTGCGTTGTTTTTGTTATATGGGGTTTAACTCTCAAAACCAGCTCTGATTATGAGAGACGCCGTAGTGGAGGGCTCCGGAAATTTTGACCACCTGGGGTTTTTTTTTAACCTCATTCGTGCGTCCCAACAAGAAAGGAAAAATCCTTCGATCGGTTTTCAGCGTGCCTCTGAACCTTCCACTCATGCGTCAGGTGCTTGCGAGTCGTGGTATCTCTGTCCCAAGAGTTGGGGTAACATTGATCGCTTCCTCATTGATGCGTTCAAGTGTTCAAGTGTTTGTACGGCGCCGCATAACTTATTTGCATCTTTTTTCTTTTTTGCGTAACACACACACACACACACAAAACACAAGTTTCGATACACGAAGGCTGGTCTAATTATTCGCTAATTAGGAAGTAGGGGGTCACGTCATTTCTCCAGACTGTGTTCTGTACTCTAACAAGCTGCTTCGTGTTTCTGCTGTTTGGGGTTTACTTGCTATTAAGCATATGAACGTTTGGAGCTAGTGCTTGCTGCATGAGAGCAATAGAAGAAATAACGCCGCGAGACATGCGCGCCCGAACCTAATGGTAAATGGGTCATCATCCTGATAACGAAAGCACTCATGCTGTTTTCGGTTTGCTTGAGTAGCCTTTTAGAAACAACAAAAAATTCTTGTGTCAGGTGAAAGCTAACTCGAGCTAATTCATGTGCTTATGCATATGAGTTAGCTGGAGATGAGAGATGGGACCGTAATACCAAGTTTCCGAAGTTACTTAGTTTGTAATACCACAAAGGCCCCATCTTTTGTGAAATATTTATGGCTGAAATGAGGCCACTCTTTAGAGGCAATGACTCGGGCATTTACGCGACATCTTAGGCGATTATTCCGTCATTTATTCCTGCTCCCCTCGCAGAGCCTTTTAAGTTAGTACCCTTCATAATTTGGGTAGCATACGTGGATGTTATTTCTGCAGCCCTTTATAAGAAACAGTGGTGAGTCGTCACCTTGTGTTTGTTTAATATCTCCCTATTTCGGTGGCACTCTTGTCTATAATATTTCTACAGAGAACATGAGGTTTCACTGAAAAGAACATTACAAGGTGTCTTATTCTTATTTACTATTAAAATACGATCCTACAGTTAAGTAAAACAACCATATTGTTTTTCTTCAGAATTGGCGAATAATGGAATAGATGCCAAAGGAGGCGATAGTGGCGCCACGTGTAAGTAGTTTTCTTCGGAATGAACTAAAATCGCTGCAGTAATCTTTTTCACAGAACTCTCACCGAGTGATCGGTGGACTAGTCCCTTTGGTGCTCTGGTCTTCAATTCGTAACACTTAAGATTTCTTGGGCGTGAGGAAGCTAAAACCGCTGTGGTACGAGACCTCCGTCTTTCTAGGTGGCCTTGTCGAGGGTCGATAAACCAGATGCGTAAAACGCTAACGATGACTTGGATCAGAAACTGCTAAAAAACATCGTTGTACTGCTGAGTCTTCCATATCTTTCTCTTTTTCTTCCGTTTGCATCCTTCCGATCCTTGTATTTTCTTCCCCGCGTCTCGATTATGAAAGGAAAATTGAACTCGGCAATGTTGGAGCCACAAAGTTGGATACGAGTGTTTACCGTCCACATGCGCTGTCGTAAGTTCCTTTACTGTGCGACATCTGAAGGGATAATGATGATGGTAGGGAACATCAATATCGCCAGCTAATATTCCCACGGACGAATATCGACCGATCGAACGAGAAGGTGGCTACACAGTGCCGCCTAATTTTTAAGAGAATGAAAATAAAGATGGTTGTCATTAATAAAGAAGAGCACACGTGGAAGGCAAAACACCTTAGCGTCTTTCGGCTGGCCCTGTGGTACGTTATTTTTTCGTCGCCTTTAATGCCACTTCACCATAGTATCATGCATTTCAGTTCAGCGCAATCTGTTGTTCCTGCGCTCTCTATGACTTCGTTAAATGTTCGCTTGTGTGTTTGTTATCGGAAATAATCAAGGTCCGTAGCCTACTATCATACCTCTTCTAAATGGAAAATGTGAACTAGCAAATTCAAGGACCACGCGAAACGTGCCCCGAATTTGATGCACCATTCCACATATTAATAGCACTAGGTCGTAACATACCGGTCGTTCCAGGAATAGTTTCATATCGCCGTGTTCTTGCAAGCGGTTTGAACTCTTCAGAAGACTCCATTCCTCCTCCCTGTCTGCCCCCTTCCTCCTCTTATTCCGTTGCCTTTTACTACGGCGCGCCTCATAATAGTATTGTGGTTTTGTTACGTAAATTGCAGCAATTAGCATTGATTTCAGTGGTTTTACGTCAAAAAATTAGATGTAATTAGGAGACAGGCCGTAGTGGAGGGCTTCAAAATTTAGACCACCCGGGGTTCTTTATGTGCACTGCACTAACATCGCACGGCAAACGGGTCTCAACATTTCGCCGCCACCGAAATGCAGCCGCCGTGGCCGGGATTCGATCTTGCGACCTTCGGGGCGAGTGCATAGTTACTTCCGAATGCCGAGTGCACAGCACGGCACTATAGGTACTAGACCACCGTAGCGGGGCGCAGCAATTAACATTATAAAGGCTGTGACGCTAGAGGGAGCATAGATACCGTACACTGAGCTTTACGAACGCGATTGCAGCCACGTTGCTCACAGTGTCGGCTTCACGATGGAGCCTGGAATTGTATGTTATATCGTTCTTCGGTAACCTACCCCTGACTGTACAGACAGTTAGTACATATGAAAGATAGGCATGTATCCTCACTTGCCTAAGGCTTCCTTTCCTGACAGAACTAGCACATTGATCCGGGAGTACGCAGTTCCCTTGACGTTACTAGGCAGCCGTCAAGTTGGCCCAGCTAACACGACATGGACCGTTATCCTCCTGGGGATTCTTCGCTGTCTGCTGTGAATGTGCAGAAAAAGATGAGAAAAAATAAAAATGAGTGCTTGGTATGCATCGCCATATAGAAAAGTCCTAAGAGAGTAAACAGCTTTGCCTATATGATCCGCGACGGTTTTGCATTTGAGTAATTTTCCCTTTAGTTCCTCTCGCTTCCTTTCATCCGCTTTTTGTCCGTTGTTTCTGGAGAGTCGTTACTAGGCAAGGATCACTGCATTGCTCGTAAATAGATTGAGCGGTACTTCGTGAAGGGCATATAATTCTCAGAAGGAGTGTGAGCGCGTCCAGGTTTGAATTGTCATTCATACTCCAGCGCCCAGAGCTCATTCAAATGGCAGGCAAGAACACTCATTCAACGGACGTTATTACTCTCTTTACGCTTATTGGCGCAAACTTACAATAATAATGATGCCACGAGTACGTGTCATAAAATAGTCTAGCGCCATATTCTCGCCAAAAAAAAAGTATGCATATTTACTTCAGATTTAGCTTTTATGTTCTGTCGAGATTACTGCCTCTTTTTTTCTGGCCTGATGAAATAGGACAGCTATCGTTGAAGCTCCAATAGGTGCATCACAACACGCACCATTCATCAGAATTAAATAAAGCTGTCAACTATACCATTCTTGAGAACTTCTTTATTGACTTAAACAATCGTTGTTATGTGGGGTTTAACGTCCCAAAACCAGTTCTGATTACGAGAGACGCCGTAGTGGAGAGCTCCGGAAATTTTGACCTCCTGGTGTTGTTTAACGTGCACTGACATCGCACAGCACACGGGCTTCAACATTTCGCCTCCATCGAAATGCAGCCGCCGCGGCCGGAATTCGATCCCGCGACCCTCGGATCAGCAGCTGATATCATAGCCACTAGCCACCGTGGCGGGGTCTTAAGAAATCGTAGATAAACTTTACTAAAGTAACGAAACCATGCTGCGGAATTATTACTCCTTGTAGCAATATAGAAATCCTCCTATTAATCAGAAATTATCTGATCACTAATGTACGTCTTGATCTTTCACTATAGGCGCGTTTCATGGTCAAACACTAGATAATTTGTTCGATGAATAGCGACTAGCTGAAGAGTTAGTTTGAACAAATATTAACAACGTTCATTAAGCTTTTGATAGAAAGTTCAACTGGAAGCATTTTAAATACCAAATACTCTCGCGAGAGATTCAATCTTTCAAGAAATGCAGGCAGCTAGCAGATGTTGCTTATCAGACTACCCGGCGCGCTCCATGAAGCGCGTTTCCTTATAACCTCCACTGTCCCTCGGTGATAGTAAAATCGTCTTCGGCTTTCAGCACGCATTCGCTTCCAAAATCCGCCGTTCTCTTGCAGCAGTGAGATCCTACCGTCCTGTTGGATAAGCGGAAAAGTAATTTCCGCTGCCGCAAACCCTTGGCCGGAAACGGGGGAAAACGGAGGCCATCCCGGAAGTCAACGATGGTTCCTGGCTACAGCTGCTGAGGCAAGAATCGAGCGACGTCGCTACTACACTGGAATCTGTAACACAGGAGCGCTGGATACGGAAGCAAGGTGAAACAACTGCTACGAAGGACAAGGATCGAGCTCCCGTTTATCCGTATTGTCCTCGTGCGCGATGGCTTGTAGCGTAAGCAACAGAAGAAAACCGGGGCCTGTAGTGTACATTCGCAACACAGCTGGCGTTTCCCGACCATCCGAGTTTTACCATTTTATTACGCGGGCAGTACTAGGCGGCATCCGGTTGCCAGATTATGTGAATGAGGACGCACAGAGTGTTTCTAACCTTGAGTGTAAGGTGGGGCGGGGGGGGATAATAGGTCAGATGGCGACGCTTTTACGCAAGGAAGCAATGTTCAAAGAGATGTAACACAAGGGGCAACACGTTTGGTAGAACCTATAAAATAAAAAAAATAAATCCGAAGGGGTCGGAATCTGACACAATGCGCATTGGAAAGAAATGTTTGTACACAAAGGTGAGGGAAAGGGCGCAGTTAGAAATCAGTATTAGATGCATGAGAAGGCATAATCTTATCTCCATCTACGCTAATTCTTGTTAGGTCATGTGCCTAGTCTCCCTGCTCGTTTACTTAGCTACTTGTAAGTCTCTCGTCCTTCACATCCTAGCCCCGACACAATGCTCTAGTGGTTACGGCACTGGCCTGCTGATCCGAAGGCCGTGGGATCACTGAATATGCGGCAACGGGGCATTGCATAACGACGGCGTATTGAACAGCGCAAGAATAAGTGAAGAAATGTATTGAATTATCTCCCACTGATTTGAATTATCTCCCACTGCTAGGACATGGTGCGAATACGCCATATTCTCTCGAGGCTCCATCGTTCGAGGTTTCCGTGGTCTCCGGGGAAGCAGAAAGGGTATCAAGTGAGTGCCGGACCATTGCACATCCGGCGTAACGCCCTTGCCGCTATTACGGTTACTGCGCAGTCCCCGGAGGTCACACCATCGTCGTAGACCTAGATGGCCGCTAGATGAAAGGACGTAGAAGGCTTGAAAGAAGAGGAATATCTCAGTTTCTTGCTTTGAAGCACTTTGATATGAGTTACTTGAGAAATGCGCTAGACCCCGCTGGACACCTGCTAAGCCGAACTTTTGTGTGATTTATTCAGCTACAGTATTCGTCATTTTTCTTCAGCACTTTAATCGGTAGCCTTTTTTTGACACTGGCTCTACGGATTTGCTCGAACTATTCATTTTTCACAAGCTAGAGGAAAACACCCACTTCATGTACAGTTATCTCAAAACTGTTATTGTGCCCGCGTTTTTATACCTTGAGTGCCGTACTGTGGAAAACGCCTTTGACTTATGATTAGCCCTCTAAATTCTTTCTTTCTTTCTTTCTTTCTTTCTTTCTTTCTTTCTTTCTTTCTTTCTTTCTTTCTTTCTTTCTTTCTTTCTTTCTTTCTTTCTTTCTTTCTTTCTTTCTTTCTTCGTAATACCGTAATTATAGATTCCATCACTGCAATCTGGCTGTAGAAAGGGTTGTAATAAAAATGCCGGTTTTATCATATTATTTACCCTGTTCGGCAACCTCTGCACCTGAGCGCATCTCCAGTATCCTTACGTAGGGAAAATGACGTCGACACGAGGTATTGAAACCTGTAATCTCGGTCATGACCTTTTGAAGCTGTATTTTAGTAGAGATAGTTTTTGGGGCTGGGGTGAATATTACTGAACCATTATTTGTGGGGGGGTGGGGGGGTGGAGGGGGGCGCAAGTGGCAGCTTCAATTGGTCTATTACGTAAGTGCAACGAAATACTGCTGTGAGATACGTATTGAAGACTGCACAGAGCGTTTACAAGCTTAATGGCGCCCCCCCTTCTCTCCCTCCCTTTTTTTTCGGTATGGCTTGCATGTTGCAGAGGCTTCTAACACGTAATGTAGAGAAAGCTTGAATGATGTAAAACGTTAGTGGTATTATTATCGGTAGAAGACTTGTTTTTAAATCGGCCTTGAGGATGTATATAAAGCACAGGATGTCTATAAAGCATGCATCTTTCCGAAGTTTGTTATTTTCTTGCTATTTCCTTATGACCTCCATCGCTGGTGAAGAAAGCTATTCATGCCGTTTTTGAACAAAGGCGTCAGTGGCAAATCGCTGCTGCGGCCAGCGCAAGGATGTACGAGCTCGACGCTCTCGATTTGCCCATTTTCTATTCTATTTCCAGAAACACCATGTACACATACCAGATGCACGGCTGCTTGACGCAGTGCGTTTGTTCTGGTTCATTTATATCACGTTTTCGTGGCGGTTTCGCTTTTGATTTAAGGCCACAATACAAGATTAGTCGAGGAAAAAGCAGCACTGCTTCCTTCGCGCTTTAAAATGATGGCGACTGCTTTCCAGGCCAATTCTTAAAGTCAGGCAGCTTTGCAAAAGCTAACAAGAAAATCGCGTCTGCTTGCAAACTAACTCACCCGCTCCATAATCCAGGATTTTGCTAAATCTTAATTGTGCAAGTTACTCACCGAAGAGCAAGTGGCGGTCACTTCAGGTGGCTCGAATAACAGGCATCGCCGAATGTCGGAGATGACTCCCTCTAATTTATCGAGCCCTCTTGAGTGAGCCATCAAGACGTCCTTTCTACTTGCCTCCGTTCTTTTCCTCTGGACTTCTTCCTGCGCATTCGGGAAAAAACGTTTCCACTGTGACTTGCCTCCTTCATGAAGCTCTAAGTTGGTAGCGATGGCTGCTAGGGAACCAGATTTAAGGGGCCTAAATTGGTCTCTGTGATGCGCTGTCACCGTCGAGGCCGTGTTAGATTAGGTTTGGTCGCTGACCCACGCCGAAGACGGCTGCGTAAATTAACGCTAATTTTCTAAACCTAATGTCTGCCAGGGTGTCTTTGATTGTGGTTATTACCTAAACCTCGACAAGGCAGTGTCGCCGTCGCGCAAGGAAGAAGACATGAACAAAAGCAAAACTGAACGAAAACGAAACAACGGAAGCGGACGCTGCAGCTTTTGCCACGGTAGCTATATATGAGACTTGATTTAACGAAATAGTTCAGCTAGATCTAGCTGATTTTTTAAAACATTAATGAACAATCCAACAAGGTTGTCCTCGTTTCCAGTGGTTATGGCACTGAAGCTAAGATCTCTTTAAATTCAAACGCCTGCGAACCTTTAGTATTGCATACATGAGGGCTTTCAAGAAAAAAAAAAGAAGGAAAGGTGACGTGAGTTCGATAAGGAGCTGAATGGTCTGCAACGCTTCACTGAGACTTACTAGTTCTTGTAGCAGAGGCAATAATGCTATAATATAATCACTGAAGGGAGAATAAAAATTTGTAGCCGGAAACTAATAACTACGTCATCATTTCATTGTCCATTTCATTCGAACAATCACTGAAAAATGAACGTTAAAATTATGCTTTGCTTGTCGGTTAACATGTAGGCGCTAGTTGCATCGATAAAAAGAAAACGAAAAACCACTCAATTTGTAAAGAAGAGCCTAATTCTTAACTGCAG
This sequence comes from Hyalomma asiaticum, assembly GCA_013339685.2. Classification (NCBI taxonomy): domain Eukaryota; kingdom Metazoa; phylum Arthropoda; class Arachnida; order Ixodida; family Ixodidae; genus Hyalomma; species Hyalomma asiaticum. The sequence continues at coordinate 48,855,063 of CM023485.1, read as the reverse complement.
TGCACCGAAACTTCATACTTATCAAATTACTTTGATGAATATAAACTTGTGCTTCCTTTACAAAACGTGCAGGTCATAAGGGTTCAGTTGGTGTAAAATAGGCACTTCTGTCATAATGGTCACATTTCTGTACATCGCTATTAAAAGTGAGGCGAATTTCTAGAGGAGCTTTATGCTTTTCTTAAGAAGGGTTCTTCACTGGATTGCCGGACTGATCTGGAAATATTTTACTACACTACATAGGAGTGCGTAAACTTTACTTGTAAAAGTGACTACTAAAACATGGGTCACGTGGCACATGTTCAGTGCCTACTCCTGCCCCGTATTAGGATTGCCCACTTTTTAACATCAACTATCTTGAAAAACAGCTTTTCTATCTTTTTGAGGGCGGAGCTGTTTACGCGGAGTGGTTATCTGTACGATCTGGACAAAATAATAATAATAATAATAATAATAATAATAATAATAATAATAATAATAATAATAATAATCCTGAAATATGCGAAATATGGTCGCGGGCACTTCTCTTATGAAATGCACGGCATTTGCGCGCACACTTATTTCTTCTCTTGTGCTGAAACCCTCAGCCCATTATTGCATAAAGGCGGATGCATTTCATAGCATATCATAGATTGGTATAATATAGCAAGGGGCTTGGAACGAAAGTGACAGTGAGGAAGAGGGGGCAAACTAAAACATAACATAGCCATGTGTAGCGTTGTATGCCAAGGGGGTCGGAAAGGGAAACGATGGTGCCGAGGAGGCCAAGGAATAAAGCACAGCGTAGGCTTGTCGAGTATAGTACAACGAGGGGGTGATAAAGGGAAGTGGGGTTAGGAGCAGGCATAGAATGAAGCAAGCGTAGGCGTGTACAATATAGTATAGCAAGGTGTGAAATAGGAAAGTGAGGGTGAGGGGAAATGACGAGAGGATGAGGAAGGAAAAGACGAAGAGGCTGACGTCGCAACCGGTCATTGCCCGCCAAGCCAATTTAAACCGAGACACGTGACCCAAATCACGTAACATGACGTGACAACTAGTCGCGACATTTTCTCGCCAAAACCACGTAGCAGCTAGTCACGTCACAAATCACGTTAGTTAGTTGACCTTGTAGAAGCCGGAAGAAGCCAGATGGGCTGCAATCTCCGCTTTTATTCCAGCCTTGGACCATTAGTGCAAGCTGGACGCAATTTTTCTGTAGAGCGTGCTTCTCCGCATTGTAAAAGTTACAAAGGTGAAGCCAGATTTAGGTGTTTTTTTGTTATTGATGTCGCAGGAAATAACATCCTCATCGTTGATTGATTGAATTCTGGATTTTTACGTCCCAAAACCAGCTGTGATTATGAGAGACGCTGTAGTGCAGGGTTCCGGAAATTTCGACCATCTGTGGTTCTTTAACGTGCACTGACATCGCACAGCACGTGGGCCTCAACATTTCGCCTCTATCGAAATGCAGCCGCCGCGGCCGGTATTCGATCCCGCGACCTTAAGATCTACAGCCGAGTGCCATAGCCACTAGACCGCCGTGGTGGGGTAACTTCGTCATCGTGACCAATTCTCTCTCTCTATGACACAATAACGTCCGAGAGGAACGTTTTTGCAGAGGACGAATTCGAATGCAGCGCACTGTGGTAGCATCGCTTAGGTTACCTAAAGGGGCGGTTTATTCACCATTTCCTGTATTTTGGACCAGCTATATACTGGTTTCGTTGATGATGTCCGTGAGAAAACGTCAGTAGTGACTTTATTCAGATTGAGATTTATTGTACTTTTTTAACGCTTTCTTTGTTGTTTTCTCGAAATTTGTGTATTGAGCTTTGTACAAAAGAAGAAAAGTTTATTGCTTATAGGATATGAGTGGTATCTTATCCACTTTACTAATAATAACTTCTGGGGTTTTAGATATCCCGAAACCACTACATTTTTATGCAAAACACCGTAGTGGAGTGTTCTGAACATTTTGACCACCTGGGTTTATTTATGTGTACTGACATTGCACAGTGCACGACCAGGCAACTAGGAAAGGTAAAGTGTACTTTAATATTTAAATAATATCAGAACTGCGCACCGTTAACGTTTGAATATTTTCAAGTTCTCTGACAACACCACTATTATGGAACCTTGTATGTACGGCTACGCCATAACTCAGTTACGAGGGTCTCCATGAGTGCAGCGATATTTCGTGGTGTTATAGGGGAAAAGCCATGGCTATCCTAGAGGAAAGAGTAGACGAATCTGTTTTTGCGACTTGATATGTGAGAGGCTGCAGTGTATCGTTATGAAAGAGATATAGAAAGAGAGGTAAAATATTAAGAAATTAACGCAGAGCAATATGAATGCGTCAGTCAAGCGTCTCGCCTTCGCATTATCTTGTTTAGGCAATGTACAATGTTGAAAAGCCTTCATTTTTCTTGATCCGCCTCCAAAAATGAGGGTACGTACGTCATTGTGGTTGAAAATTTAGAGTTTCAACATTAGAGACCTCTAGAGTTCGGCATACTAGAATTGTTTTTTGTCTGTCTGTCTGTGTGTCTCAGTGCAGATTACAGTTTTGACGCAAGCGATGAGACTATTAGCTGACGCCAACTTCTGTCCGCCTTTCCGTGGTAATCAACGCCGTGTCTACAGTTCTGAATACTAGAAAAATTGAAGGAGGTTGTTACCAAAGCACACCTGTTTCTCTACTATTCGAGCTAGGCGAAGGTCTTTACAATTCGACGTTCGCAGTTGGTTCCTACGGTCACGATGTCATTTCGGTTTTCTTTGTTCTGCGAGTCTTATCGATTATGCCATCAGCAGGTTTTCTGTCGCCAGCCTCGCTATCGCGCTTGGCCATCTAAAATGGCTCGATACTGCCGTCCTAAACGAAGCGAGTGGAGCGTGGGGTGTATTTGCATTTCTGCCGCCATCTGTGTGAGGGATGGCGAACGCTGTCTGCCTGCCGAGTTGCCGTGTCGAAGAACGTTGCCGCGAAACAAATGTCTGCTCACCGGGCATTCTGATGCAAGTTGCTCTTGGAGCAGCGCCTTTCTCATTCCGCTTCCCCCTTCCCCCCTCCGAGCGCGCGCAAACACACACACACACACACACACACACACACACACACACACACACACACACACACACACACACACACACACACACACACACACACACACACACACACACACACACACACACTCTGGGATCCATTGTAAGTCTTTCCTCTGTAATGGTGCTAATACTTCTCACACTGCCATTTGAACTCCAGTCGGTGTGTCCATTTTCTCACAGCCACGCGGGCACATTCAGAACAGTAGCATGGTTGTCACCAGCTTGCCGTTTTTCGTCACCCATCTCCGGTCCTCATTCTATTTGCTTATACTTGCATGGCTTCAAGAGACAGCATGCTGTTCTCGCTAGTGCTTTTGTTTGTGATCTCGTTTTCATGATTACCTGTTCCTTCCAGATAAGACAAAGCGTTTTTTCTTCCCCCTGCTGTGGAGTTTTGTTTTGCACTTAGTCTCAGGGCTTTATTTACATGGAGCATTAGAAGGCACATAAAGAAAATGATAACAAGAGAAAAAAAAGAGTTCTCTTGTTTGAGAGCCAGCTCCCGCCAGTGCCCACGTGGGAGGCTTTGGTAGCGATGTTCAGGAGGAAGTTCTCGCGTGCATGTTGCTGTGCGGCAACAGTTCACCCTTGCACAGCAGCAATTTGTTCAGGCTTTCGTGGATGTGTCTGTAGCGTCTGCGTTAACAGCGGAAGCAAGGCTGCTACGCAAACACGGATTTTTCTTTCTCCTTGATGCCTGCTTCGCGCCGCGCAATAACTTCGGTTATTTTGAATAAACTAGGTGCTAAACTACTACGAAAAGAAAGAAGAGACAGAACGAAAAGGACAAAAAGGGTGGTGATTTGGCGTCTCGTTTACTAAACGTAAAGTGTCAAGTAGCTCAACAAGGAGTTTCGTCAAACAATCTATGCATCATGAGGGTTAGTGGATACCTCCGAATGCCTTTCACAAAAGAAAACCATATGTACAACTATAGCTAAACCTGGAACAATATCATGAATGCAATTTTTCTACGGTTCCTGTTAAATGACGCGTGGTAAACTGCCGGCTCATTAGGTTGCACTTTGCGTCGCGGTTATACTTCCTTTAGGTCGTGCAGCCCATGGAGGGATCGAAACAATGCGTAAATGGCAGAAAAGATCTTTAGTTGTGCATATAAACAACAAATGATAATGCCATCAAACAATGTTTGTTTTGCATGACTGATGGGCTCCCTGAAAACGTTCAAGTTTGATAACCCAAAATAGGTGGTTACCGCTGTTGCCATATTTTCTGACTTACAGCGCTTTGCTTTTACTTCTGCAGCTGCAGAGGCAAAAATGTCAACAAATGTAAACGTGCCCCTATGTGAAGAGCGCGTTGAATAGCGGAACGGTGGAATTGCGACTTAGCTGACCGCCATTTCATCAATTCCAGTGCACCTGTGCACCATAAGGGCGTCAATACTGCAACGCCATCCGCCAAGTAAACGTGATGACTTCATTGTACGTGCAGTTATCACAGTACATGTACAGGTCTCTGTAAAGTGCACACAAAAGTTTGTTAGAAAAACAGCGCATGCTTCGCCTGTTTGGAGAAATTGGGTCAATGCCAGTCTGCAGGTGGGCACCGGCTTGGAATAAGAAAAGCGCGATTTACCACCGGCGCGGGCGGCTCCATTATTGCCCTATCTTCGGCATAGACCAATGCCCACTCTAAGCGTCAGGCCTTCTTTACTTGCAGATCTACACTGTATTCTACAATCAACAGATCATCATTATATGCCGACGTATCTTTATTAAGGCAGAAGCTTCTAGTGCCTCATGAGACTCAGAATGACACAGTCCGGCGTCGACAACACACGTAGTACCGAGAATTGAAACTAGCGTCTCGTTCACTTTGCGTATGTAGAAATTGTAACAGCAGGGTAGGAATGCAATACTAACCTGACTTATGACAGCAATAACATTGCATGATTGTTGTTTACGTTACAATTAAGGGTAATAAGGTGACGTGGTACCTTTACGCGCATTCCTTGCTCAGGGGTGTGCGGGTGTAGCCATAGCCTACATCAAACTACAACCACGTGATGTGAAATGAATATATAGAGATAAATTAACGCCAGCCCCGTCAAAAACCTCGGTCACAATGTGGAATGGCTGTCGTCGTCAATGAAACTAAAGTGTGACGAGCGACCGGCGAATTTTTTTTCTTAGGGTGTATGCTTGGATGTACGTTTGGAGAGACCTCTCAGATCGACTTGCCCCCATAAAGGTGAAGCTTGGAAGAAAAACAGAGCTGCTAAGGGCTGGGTTAAAGTTTCACCATCTCTTATTGGCGTGCTTGCTGGAGGCGCGCTTGAACCATGCTGTGGCCCTCATCGTGACCCCCATATATGGGCAAGGACATCACAGTGTGCCGCTGTTTCGGTTTGCTACTTTTGCGAATATTTTGTTTCGACGGCTGTTCATCTGATAGCATTATGATGAATTGCACAACGGGTAGGAGCAAATTTCTTTGTTGCTCCGTCACTATCACCGTTCCCACCGCTTGTTCCGTATTGTTTTCTGTTTTTTGCTAGTGTGCACGCTAATTGCAAGATGTCGGAGAAAGAAACATAAAGAATTATCAAAATGGCAACGAAGTCACTGCCAAGGATTCGAGGTTTTGGCTCGGCAAAAGTAATTTTGTAACGAAGGTGAATCCTAAAAAAAGAAAGAATCGGGATGCACGCATAAACGTCGGAGAGTCTTTGACACCCAGAGGGACGGGGAAAATATCCCAGAAATAGTGCTACCAGATGAAAGAGCGTCCTTTCCTTAAGCGAATATCTATCTATCTATCTATCTATCTATCTATCTATCTATCTATCTATCTATCTATCTATCTATCTATCTATCTATCTATCTATCTATCTATCTATCTATCTATCTATCTATCTATCTATCTATCTATCTATCTGCAGCGATCCCGCACTAGTGTTTCCCTGCCGCAGCGAGGACATTGGTAGGCATCTTCTGGCTTCGATTCAAGCAAATCCGTTGTTTAGGGTAGATAAAGAACGCTTGCGGACAGCTGATAAATGCCCCAAAGTGTCAGTGGCAGATGCCCCTTTGCGTGACGGCAATACTGTTCACGGTCTAGCCCTGCATTAGGGCGAGGAGAGGCGACTGCCACTAACAAAACGTAGAAGTAGGACGGAAATGACGGCGATTGTGGGAAAGCATTCATACTTCGTTTGTCCTTGTGCACCCACAATTACTCACTGCATGCCCGTGTACGGACGTGTGTTTCGTGGTTAAGCCATAAAGTTTTATTGCGGACATTGAGGCCAAGGTCGTCGCGCAGCTGTACCAATGTATATTCTCGTGGGCTGGCTCCTGCTGGCACTACTGTAGTGTTTATTGCCCTTGCACCGCGATAACGATACCTAAAGATAAAGATCTACTCTTTCTCATCGAGGCTAGAAAAAAAAAGACAAAGGTTTTTTCCGTGGATGTACTAGGCATATTGTTCTCCAATGGCAACTGCTTTCGACATAGAAACATCGTTGAACAAAAAAGATAACGAAAAAAATTTTTGTTGGTTGCTTACTTCAGCATCAGAGACTGCTGCTGTCGTCAAAATGAGGGCGGTAGCATGTATCGTTATGCCTAAATATTATGTCAGTGCTTGATGACTTCTTCAGATTACTACATTCCACTTTTGCGACATATTTGCATACGAAAGGGAGATAAAAAAGCTTTGTTTGAGGACGCCTGAAAGAATCATACATCACTACTTTTCCCGGGTTTGCTTTGAATGAAAGAAAAAAGCCTCTACCGTCCTTGTCACGTTCGTAAAGCTACGAAAATTTCTCGTTTGAAAAGGCGACATTACATGCGTCATGGCTCAGGCCTATGGGGTAAATTCTTACCTAATTTGCAAAAAAGGGTTTGTTTATGAACAGCGCCTTGAATTTTAATAAAAATAAGGCTCTGAATAAAAAAAGAAGAAAAACATAAAGCTTTCTTTATTGCTTTGCACTCACCGGTGCGGTTAGTAGAAGTGCGATTGCACCTGTGAGTCAACACGAGGCTACGCTATGCTTGGTTCTGTCCCTTCCCCTCACTTCCAAATTTGACCCTGTGTTATACTCCACCAATATATGGTATTCTATGAAGCGCACCTGCCTTTATGTAGTAGTAGGTTGTGGGCATGAGCGCAATACAAGAAAGAAAGTGCGCTTGCAAGCGCCACGCATTTCGTGGAAGTGCGCGCGCACGTATTTCATCATGACGCATTCGACGGAGGCGAAAGTGCTGGTGTGTCGTGTGCTGTGCGATGCCAGTGCACGTCAAGGAAGACCAAGTGGTAGAAATTTCCGGAGTCCTCCACCACGGGTTCTCTCACAGTCAAATCGTGGTTTTGGGACGCAAAAGTCCAAAAATGAATCAATGAAGCCCATCCCGTTTTACTCTGCTCAACAAAAAGGCCGAAGCAAAAAGATGAAAATGTTCACCTGAGCTTGGCTGTAACAAGAATGTGAAAATCACTCGTTAAAAGTCACTGTGTGTCACCAACTCCAATTCTGCCCATATAGGACCTATGACGTTCTCTCGTGTTAGGATTTACGTTGCAGTTTTGTAAATAGATGTCCCACTTTTCAAGCCCAGTGTGCTCCCAGCTGTCCCTGAATACCTTCATATGTTTGTCTAGAAACGCTCGAACTTCTATTCTATTGTGTTGGACAGTAAAAAAAAAAATACATTGCCGTCAGCCTTTGCAACTGTAGGTCGTGGCTAGAATGCTCAGGATGCTTTTGTCCCGCTGATCTATATCTGGGCCAGGATCACAAAGCCCCCGCGAGAGGCATTGGGAGACTGGCATTGTGGCTAAGCGCATCTGCGGCACGAGTCGGATTCCGGAGGACGGGTCTAAGAGGATGCATTCGAGCTACCGAGGTGCTCCCAAGCCGGGAAGAACCTTTATTCTAGGTCACCCAGTTGACTGAGTATCCATGCACGTTCTTAATACTTCTTAGAAAGGCTAACACGTTTCTATGCTTCACGGGTAAATCGAAATTGGGTGAACTGCGCGCTGCTGTCGTAGGACATGAAATGTTCCCTATCAGGCCTGGGGCTACATCATCAATTGCACTGTGAGTACTAATTGTGTAATTCATCGTCTTCATTTGTATATACCCATCCTCATGATTATAATCGTCGTTTCTCTGGCTGGTGCTCGCTCCCTTGTTGGCCTGTGCTTTGGAATACAGGAGCGCTGCCATCATACCGGACGTTGCCTCACAGCGCATAGGTCTGTTAATGCTGAGCCGTGTTCTCACGGAATCCATATCTACTCACGCTTCAGGTTATTTATTATGAAAAGCTTTATTACGTAGTAAAGCCATAGGACTTGGGCAGACGTATGTTGGTGAGTTTGGTACCCGCCTCATAAAACCGAATTGCTGTATGTCTTTATCGTATGGTTTAATAAAACTCTTACGTTACCGTGTACACCTGTGCCTTACGCGTAGCAGGACGTTAAAAAAGAAATGTTTTGTGTTTGTGGGCTTTCGGCACACGGATTTAGAATTGACAACAACGCAATAAATGCCTGTCGCAACATTAAGTGGACGTCCCTTAGAACTTCACATAAGTTCTTCAGAGGCAGTAATTTATATTATGAAAAAAAATGACGCTTAAAAGAGGGGCGGCCTAAACAACATATCAATTAAAGCTTCCATCTACCCCCGGGCTTCTGTTCTAGTCTAGATTACACACTTTCTACCATTATTCGGTGTGTTCGCGACTTGACTACACTTTGCTCTAGGGAGTTTGCGCAAGATCAATACTTCAAGCGTTTGCAAAGGAGCTCTTAGTTTTTTACTGGAGACAGACTACTCGTAAATCGGCCGAGGCAGTTCCATCGGTGGACAGACCTGCGCAAGATAATGTCTTTGGCTGCAAATTAACTCGCCTAGGTTAATTTTTCAGCCGGTCTGTATTCTCCACTTCATTCTTTGTCTGGGCTTTCTCTTCCATACTGGCGACTGTTATTGTGCAATACAGACGATGACTGAAATTCCACGTCTAGAAGCTAAAGTCATTATGTGCCAGCTTAGAAAGCCATGGTTGCCAGCTTAGAAAGCCATGGTTGCTGCTAAACGGTTTTTCGCATTTTACAACGTCTATAGAGGCTTTTTCTGTTACTTTTGATATTCTTGTATAACTGGCTTGCTTTCTTTTTAGTCTTGTTCACACTGCTGGCACCAAGCTTCACATTGAAGTTGAAAGGAGCTCTGGTGATTAATGCCTTCGGAGAGTACATATGTCATTGTTTGATTTCTGCTTCATTTCTTTGCTTGTAACTGTTCTTTTCCTTAGCTGCGCTGTCGAAATAATATAAGGAAGGCCGGTCGCCGGCGATTGCGTGTAAACGTCTATGGCGCTACGTGATTGGACTATTCAGCAGCCCTTAGAGAGTTAACGTACGCCTCATTTGACTGCTGATTGATTTGTGGGGTTTAACTTTCCTAAACGACGATATGATTATGGAAGACGCCGTAGTGGAGGGTTCGGGAAATTTCGGCCACCTGGAGTTCTCTAATGTTCTATATTCACAGTACACGGGACTAAACATTTTGCCCCCGTCTAAATGCAGCCGCCGCGGTCACTATTCGATCCCGCGGCTTTCGGATCAGCAGGCGAGTGCCATAGCCAATAAATCACCGTGGCGGTGAGTCCCATGTGGATGCTTCACCCACGCTCTTTATTCAAAGCGAATTTGCTGTTCCGTGTAATTTATACCAAAATAGCTCGCTCTTTTTATTTCACTGTGGAGTTCATTGACTATTTCACTATTTTATTGCCGCGCATCTTCTATAACTGTATGTAAAAAGTTTGTTGCTGTCATAAAACATACGGAGGAGCACATGTAAAGGAAAGTGATTTAACAAATGTGTTGGAGTGGGTACAGCGGCGTCGTCCAAATAAACAACTCAGTAAGACATGAAGGTTTATGGGGAATAAATCTGTAGAACTAGATGGCACAAAAAGGAGTTGTTATGCCACGGTGGTCCAGTAGCTATGACACTGGGTTGTTGATCCGAAGGTAGCGGGATGGAATCTTCGCCGCGGTGGAATAATTTCAATGAAGTCCAAATGTTGAGGCCTGTGTAATGTTCGACATCTGTGCCCTTAAACAACACCGGTTGGTGAAAAATTTCCGCAGCGCTCCGCTGCGGCGTTTCTCATAATAAAATCATGGCTCTGGGACGTAAAACCCCACAAATGCATCAATCAACAGTAGTTACTCAAGAAAAAAAATATGCAAGACGGCATGCGGACTTTTTGTCCCTGGATTGTTGCAAAAGTTGTTAAACTTATTCAGTTTAAAAGAATCCTCTATTATGTTATTGCAATTGTTCTTTCGCAAAAGCAATGAAGACGCTGAGCGGAAATGTCTTAAAAATAAAACAAAGACCTATAGTCAATGCGAAAAGGCCAAGTTCGCGCAGAAGCTTCAAGAGAACAGCAACTCCCCGAAACTATAATTTTCCTTCGCTTCACAATATGACAGGCGGTTAGAGGGGGGCGCGAGCTAGGCATTTCCATCCGCTTTTACAATAGAACTTTTAGACATATGGTACTGTGTTATGTAACGATGCATTTTCTTTGTGCTCCTAATGCCTCTTTGTGGCTTTGAAGCTGAGGCAATTGGCATAGTGGCATCGGGGCCACGTTATCAACGGGACTAGCCAGCCATGATTTACAGATGGTAAAAGCGGCACAGAATAAGGCATAACGACTTCTTGCAGAATTCTGGCCTTGTTCTCGTTTCATTTTCTTATGCCTTGCTCAGTTGTTACATTACTTTTGTTTTTCTTGGCCTGTGTGACGTCCTCATTTGTTGGTTCTGCAAGAAATATTCTGCATCTCTGCACCGCAGAGGCATTCGGTGACGTGGCAGTGGCCGTTGTTTATAGCTGGAAATGTCTGGCAGTCTTGAGCACTAACTTGGAAATGAAAAACAAAAAATTCAAAGCGTGCGGAAGTTGACGTCGCTGTGAGCACGAAGAGCTACGTACAAGCGTCCGAAGAGCGAAGTAAAGAGACGAAAGAAAAATGTGTGGGAAGAAAGTTTAGATTGCTGTAGCGATCGAGCGTATCGGGCCTGTCTGTTATAGTGGCCTGCTTGCAACAGTGACGCGAACGCTGATCCACGAAGGGTTGTCAACAAAGGAAAACATTCGCATTAAAAGAAAACAAAAAGATAGCATGTATCTGGCTCAGAGAGACAAGCTGCAATGGAAACCACCCATTACATCCAGTTTTGATGTAGTTCATTCGCGACTATTTTCTTGTGGCTTGGTTAATTGACTGAATTTTGTTTGAAGCTTCGCCAAGTTTTAGCCTGGCGATTTCCTCATCTCTGAGCTCGTTGCTATCGCGCTATCTTAGGTGTTGGTGGAATTATGTAGAACACCATATTCAGTAGGCATTCATAAACATTTTTTGGCCACCATGTGCTGCTGGTCTGTGCCCAGCTGTCATTATTTTCGGTCGGTGGCTGTATTTGTTGCTTTTTTTCTTGTCTTAAGTTCTTGTGACCTTTTTCTGGCTACGCGTGTCAAAATGCATTGCGTTATTCGTAAACGTTTCCTGAATGTCATCATTGGGAAGAAAATAGGCTATACGAAATCATTTCGTTGTTGTCATTTTTTTTTTTTTTGCGTACACCTATTCAGGGGCGGATATGTAAGGGGTATACGGATATCATATTTCAAAACTAACGCACTACAGCAGGTATCGCCGCTAACTTGCACATATAATAAATGAAAAAAATGGAATGGACATCAAATACATGGTACCCATTGTATGTTAGCGGTAGACATAAGCAGTTGAAACCAAAGTTTTTGAGCAGTATGCATAGCCATTTCGTCTTTTTACTTATTCGACTTTTTGTTTATTGCTTCAATCGCTAAAGTGAGAATAATAAAGCAGTACAGCCCATCGGCACAACCTCACATTCAACCAATTTTAGTGCTAGAGTTTTCTGAGCGTTTTTAAAGATGCAGCAGTAAAGGTTGGCGAAACACGAGAACTTATAAATTGACGCGAGCTCACAGGCCAATTATGAAATGCTTTCAATCTAACTTTGATGAAGACATCGCATCATCGTTTATCAAAGCGTTGTATAGACTATATTGCAGCTGCATTTGAGTGCCGCTATCTCTGACTGATAAGAGGCTGTTTTGTCTTACCATATTAACGACATTACCAAACTTACCAAATTAACGAGAGTACAGTAAACTTATAGGCTTGTTACGGACGTACGGGCGGATCTGCCGTTTCGCTACGTTAATTTGAATTCATAGCAATGAAAACTGAGTAATGACTTGTGGAAATGCCACAGACCGTAGCCACCAAGGAGGTTAAAAAAAATTTTAACACCTCCTTCGTAGCGACCACGCATCTAAATAAGACCGTTTACAGGGCTGCGCCATGTAAGGTAGGTCTATAAAATTTCAGACTTAATTGGCCAGTGAGATAACCGTCCGCTTACACTGACGTAGCAATGTTGTCTCTAGCGGCATTCGGTATAGCTTTGACCTTCGGCAGGACTAGCAGAATCAGTAAGAGCCGAAAATAGCAAGCGCATGCGTTTGTCCTATATCTATGCCCAAACGCATTAGAGAGACGCCAGCGCACTGTTCGCGTCAACAACAACAACAACAACAACAACAACAACAACAACAACAACAACAACAACAACAACAACAACAACAACAACAACAACAACAACAACAACAACAACAACAACAACAACAACGACGACGACGACGACAGAAAGGGGAAGTGAAGCTTGCACTAGTAGCGCGAGGCTAGCGAAGCACTGAAGCTACTGGGCACTTAGCCGGTCCGGGTTTGTCTCCCGCACATTGTCATTCTGTCGTGGTCCGATGCTACAAGAAACGTCTTGCAAAGCGCTGCGAGGCTCCGCGAGCGCTTCTCGAAGTTTCGCATCGAGATCACTGTAAAGACGTTCGCGTCGAACCACAGACGGTGGCAGACGCAAAGGGGCCTCGGCTTGACGCCGTCCCACCCCTTTGCTATACTACACTACGCGTTTGTGCATGGATTCGCGCTATGATAGGACGCATGCTCTCGTGGTGCGAAGCTATGCACAGAGCAGAGACACATAGCTTTGCTTTGCGAGACGCTGTGAACAGGAATGAATGAATGAATGAATGAATGAATGAATGAATGAATGAATGAACGAAAAAACTTTATTTTGCAAGGTAAGTTTCCACGCGAAGGAGGAGCCCTCAGTCCAGGGCCCCTGCGGCCTTGGCCATCTTGCCAGCTCTGTCAATCAGCTTGAGCTGTTCTTCAGGCTTCGGGCAGGATAGCGCAACCTCCCACTGGACTATCGACGCACACGGTCTTGATCTTTTCCTTCTGTTTGCGGCCGCCAGCCGCAGTTTTGCCAGTGTAGTAGTGGGCTGAGGTAATGTGCGCAAGAAACGAAAGAAGCGCAAATGCGACCGCCGCAGATTTGGCTTTGCATAACAGAAGTGCGCGTGCGGTCTTACGGACCTGAACTAAGGATGGTGAGTTTTTGGTTCGCCGGACAAGCAACGATTTGCTAAAAAGCTTCGCTGTTAAAACAGGTGCTACTGTCTACAAACTCAGAGGAACATGCAAATCACTGGAAGGAAGGGTGGCTTCGTAGTTTGCCCGCTTTTAGTTATGGGTCGTATTAAAGTGCGCGTTCCCAATCAACATCAGACAAAAGAGACGATAATGTGCTTGCCACGGTTTCTGTAATCAAATACTGGTTTCAGTTACTGTTGGAACTAACACATTCTCCATCTGATTTGGGGAGCTTATTGGCTTTCAGTACAGATAAGTCAGATAATTATTCGGAGCTTAACTGAATGTCTCGAGAGTTGAGCATGCTTTGTAGCTAAGTAATGTGCATACAAACCCATTGTAACATAGTATATCGACCATTTTGAACAGGACAACGTCCGTGTGTTTCTCCTCACCTTAGTTTCGCTCCTGTTGTGGAAAGCTTGCGCACTGTCTGACCCACACAGGATTATGCAGTTAAAGTTACCTTCACGTCATATTTTTTTACAATCCGAGGAGATGTCCATGACTCAGCAATTCCAGGCAGTTGAAGTGCCTCTAATAAGGCCTTTTAGCAGATGCGTTTCTAAACTTTCACTAGCCTAAGCACTGCAGTAAGTTAATTCTCCGACCTTCAGCCTTGTTATCTCTGCGCCGGTTGTTTCGAATTTGGCATAACCAGACCTGATTAATCGCGAAAGTTCACCACTCTTCCTAAGTACCGTATGGTACACTTCGTACTGAAGATAAGGTCTCGTATAATTGCTGCAGTCTGGCGTGGCTTTGCATTGCACATGCGGCAATTCATTCCGTCGGGGTAGGACGAAAGGTCAGGAGCAACCAGATTCGTGCTATCTGTCCACTTGCTAAAATGCATACGAATTTACATGGTTCTGCATTTTCTTTTCGATAAAATGGAACTCGGGACTTTCCCAAATTCTACAACGATCTCCACAAAGACGTCTAGGCAAACTGCTTAATTTTTCCGGACCCTATTCTCCAAAGTTAGAAATAATTGCTGAAATTTCATGCGGCAAAATTACATTATGTTTATGAGACACGCCGTAGTGGATGACTGCGGAAATATTGGCCAGCTGGGGTCCTTCAACGTGAATTCATAACGTTCAATACACGAGCATCTAGCATTTGGCCTCAATCAATGTGCAACAGCCTTGGCGTGGTGTCAAAATCGCGTATTTAGGTACAGCAGTTAAGCGCCCTAACCACGCTAAACAAGCGCATAATAGGTACCTACTTCTTATTTTTTTCTTAATATAGTATATTAAGGATTCTTCTTCTATGAGCACATCTGGCAGGAAAGGAGCAAGTACTTAAAAACGCCACAGGAGTTGTGAGAGTTGGGAGTTTAATAATGAGATAGGAATGTGAAGGAAACGGAAGTGCTGACGTTAGTGCAATAACATTTGAGGACACGTTATGTAAGGACATCACAAGAATGTAATCTGGAAAGTCGACCACGTTGCGGCTGCAAAGGAGGTCGGCTACTTGAGGAAGAGATACGAACATGAACTCTTCTGTTAGTGGCCAGTGAATAAGAGCTCTAAGAGAGAAAACTAATCTACCTAGGCCAGCGACACTGAATTCAAGTCTTTTGTCCTAAATGACACAATACAATCTGTCATTACTAAAGTAGCTTGTACGCCAAAAAAAGGGGAGAAAAAACAAGCACCGTTTTTTACAGGAGAAGATGAAGATAAATTGGTTTTGTACACAGATTGATTCCTGAAACGTTAACTTGTTGAGATGAGGGACCCGAAGCAACACCTAAAACAATCTGAGGTCTTAAACGCGAGCATGGAAGCCGGTTACATACTTTAATAAAAGCCAGTGAAGAGGAAAATTATAAACTAGAAAATGAGGTAAAACGCGGTCAGGAAGAAAGTGCTCCTTCCACCCCCGATGTGGAAATTTGCTATTCTTGCAACCCCGGCTGCCTGCGCCTGCTTTTTTTTTTCCACAGGTAATTTCCGGCGTCGGCATTCTGCTCCCGTACCTGTGTTCCTTGACAAACAGTTCCCGGTAAATCTGAGCGCCGTCCATAATGCCCGCAAATTTCCTTGAGAATTAACGTGCCTCACTTTGGCGGCCAGATGCAGGAAACGGGCGGAAGCTGACGTAATGGGCCGTTTTTTTTTTTGCGTAGGAAAGGGAGGAAGAAGTAAGCAAGTAAGAAAGGAACGGCAGTCCCATATATACGACTGCAAGCAGGTTGGGTCGCTTCGACATATGAAGTCGCAGTGTTCATATTCACATTCATGGAATTATTATTATTATTATTATTATTATTATTATTATTAGTAGTAGTAGTAGTAGTAGTAGTAGTAGCAGCAGTAGTAACCGCAATGGTGGCGAAATCGTTGATCGTCCACTTCTAATGCCGAGAGGCGAGGGGTTCCGATCCCAGAGTCGACCGGCCACCCTGAGGTTTTTCCAAGGGGTATAGAAGAGTACGCACCTGGAAGAGTACACACCTGGAAGTCTATAGTCTTGGTGTTCTGTGGCAAATTGTGTGTCGACCACAAACCGGAATAAAAACCCTTTCTCGCTTTCAGTATCCTTCCTGTACTTAACACGAGTGTCCCTCACTAACTATATTGTCCCTAATAATTTTGCCGAAAGTGGCCATGGGAGGTAAGTCTATAGCCTTGGCGTTTTTTGGGAAATTTCGCCTCGACCAGAAATCGGAATAAAGGCCTTTTCTAGCATTGAATATCATTCCCCTACATAACAAGCGTGCCCCTGATTAATAATATGGTCTTTAATTATTTTGCCGAAAATGGCACTCGGAGGTAAGCCTATAGTCTTGGTGTTCTGTGGGAAATTGTGTGTCGACCAGAAACCGGAATAAAAGCCCTTTCTCGCTTTCAATATCCTTCCTGTATTTAACACGAGTGTCCCTCACTAACGATATTGTCCCTAATAATTATGCCGAAAATGGCCATCGGAGGTAAGTCTATAGCCTTGGCGTTTTTTGGGAAATTTCGCCTCGACCAGAAACCGGAATAAAAGCCTTTTCTAGCATTGAATATCATTTCTCTACATAACAAGCGTGCCCCTGATTAATAATATGGTCTTTAATTATTTTGCCGAAAATGGCACTCGGAGGTAAGCCTATAGTCTTGGTGTTCTGTGGCAAATTGTGTGTCGACAAGAAACCGGAATAAAAGCCCTTTCTCGCTTTCAATATCCTTCCTGTACTTAACACGATTGTCCCTCACTAACTATATTGTCCCTAATAATTTTGCCGAAAATGGCCATCGGAGGTAAGTCTATAGCCTTGGCGTTTTTTGGGAAATTTCGCCTCGACCAGAAATCGGAATAAAGGCCTTTTCTAGCATTTAATATCATTCCCCTACATAACAAGCGTGCCCCTGATTAATAATATGGTCTTTAATAATTTTGCCGAAAATGGCACTCGGAGGTAAGCCTATAGTCTTGGTGTTCTGTGGCAAATTGTGTGTCGACAAGAAACCGGAATAAAAGCCCTTTCTCGCTTTCAATATCCTTCCTGTACTTAACACGAGTGTCCCTCACTAACTATATTGTCCTTAATAATTTTGCCGAAAATGGCCATCGGAGGTAAGTCTATAGCCTTGGCGTTTTTTGGGAAATTTCGCCTCGACCAGAAACCGGAATAAAAGCCTTTTCTAGCATTGAATATCATTTCTCTACATAACAAGTGTGCCCCTGATTAATAATATGGTCTTTAATTATTTTGCAGAAAATGGCACTCGGAGGTAAGCCAATAGTTTTGGTGTTGTGTGGCAAATTGTGTGTCGACCAGAAACCGGAATAAAAGCCCTTTCTCGCTTTCAATATACTTCCTGTACTTAACACGAGTGTCCCTCACTAACTATATTGTGCCTAATAATCTTGCCGAAAATGGCCATCGGAGGTAAGTCTATAGCCTTGGCGTCTTTCGGGAAATTTCGCCTCGACCAGAAATCGGAATAGAAGCCTTCTCTAGCATTTAATATCATTCCCGTACATAACAAGCGTGCCCTGATTAATAATATGGTCTTTAATTATCTTGCCGAAAATGGCCATCGGAGGTAAGTCTATAGCCTTGGCGCTTTTTGGGAAATTTCGCGTCGACCAGAAACCGGAATAAAAGCCCTTCCTCGCTTTCAATATCCTTCCTGTACTTAACGCGAGTGTCCCTCACTAACTATATTGTCCCTAATAATTTTGCCGAAAATGGCCATCGGAGGTAAGTCTATAGCCTTGGCCGTTTTTGGGAAATTTCGCGTCGACCCGAAATCGAAATAAAAGCCTTTTCTAGCATTGAATATCATTTCTCTACATAACAAGCGTGCCCCTGATTAATAATATGGTCTTTAATTATTTTGCCGAAGATGGCAATGGGAGGTAAGTCTATAGTCTTGGTGTTCTGTGGCAAATTGTGTGTCGACCAGAAACCGGAATAAAAGCCCTTTCTCGCTTTCAATATCCTTCCTGTACTTAATACGAGTGTCCCTAACTAACTATATTGTCCCTAATAATTTTGCCGAAAATGGCCATCGGAGGTAACTCTATAGCCTCAGTGTTTTGTGGAAAATTTCGTGTCGACCAGAAATCGGAATAAAAGCCTTTTCTAGAATTGAATATGATTCCCCTACATAACAAGCGTGCCCCTGATTAATAATATGGTCTTTAATTATTTGGCCGAAAATGGCACTCGGAGGTAAGCCTAGTCTTGGTGTTCTGTGACAAATTGTGTGTCGACCAGAAACCGGAATAAAAGCCCTTTCTGGCTTTCAATATCCTTCCTGTACTTAACACGAGTGTCCCTCATTAACTATACCGTCCCGAATAATATTGCCGAAAATGGCCATCGGAGGTAAGTCTATAGCCTTGGCGTTTTTGGGAAATTTCGCCTCGAACAGAAATCGGAATAAAAGCGTTTTCTAGCATTTAATATCATTCCCCTATATAACAAGCGTGCCCCTGATTAATAATATGGTTTTTAATTATTTTGCCGAAAATGGCACTCGGATGGC
The DNA here is from genome assembly GCA_013339685.2 of Hyalomma asiaticum. Taxonomy (NCBI): domain Eukaryota; kingdom Metazoa; phylum Arthropoda; class Arachnida; order Ixodida; family Ixodidae; genus Hyalomma; species Hyalomma asiaticum. The sequence continues at coordinate 48,836,390 of CM023485.1, read as the reverse complement.
CTATAGTCTTGGTGTTCTGTGGCAAATTGTGTGTCGACCAGAAACCGGAATAAAAGCCATTTCTCGCTTTCAATATCTTTCCTGTACTTCATACGAGTGTCCCTCACTAACTATATTGTCCCTAATAAATTTGCCGAAAATGGCCATCGGAGGTAAATGTATACATGCCTTGCACCTACGTCACGACCAGGCGTTGCGGGATACAGTTTCGCCATCGTGGAGGACCAGCCGCGGCAGTGAAAGTGCGGACGCGTATGCGTTTCTGTACTCGCTCTCGTTAGCCGCGGTATTTGAGTTCTCGAATCGCAGGAGAGCAATGAAGAGACGAGTGTGAAAGAACACAAACCTTTTTTTTCACGTGCCAAAAGACGCACACAGTCAATGCGGCCGCACGAAGCAGCTAAAATCCCGAGGCAGCGCAGTTTGTGGCTGACGCGTATCAAGCGCGCCGATCGCGACACCGAACACGCTGATACATCCAAGTGTGCACAAGAGCCTACAAATGTTTTGCGAGCACAGTTATGCGCCTGTTCCTGCCTTGAGCATCTTCCGTCGGCTCCCGTCGTAACCGATCGCGAACGAGCGTAGCAGTGGCGCACCGACGGGGGGGGGGGGGGGTGGTTCGGTTGTTGTAACCCCCCCCTGAGGCCCACCTCACCCCATCCCACTCCGTAACTTCTCCTATGACCTAGAAGAATGTGGCGCTAATCTCTATGAAAAATGCCGAAAAAATAATAAAAATAATCATCATCATTGATGTTACCATTATTTGGCATTTTATTTACTTTTTTTTACACACGCAACAACTGTGTAATGGCATGCCCGACCCTTCGTGAAAAATTGAACCCCCCCCCCCCCCCCCCTGGTAGAGATCCTAGGTGCGCTACTGGTAGAGCATTCCTCTACTTATTGCACGCCTTCCTGAATAAAAATATGGTCTCTCAAAATCTTGCCCAAAATGCCAAAAAAGGTAAGACTATAGTCTTGGGATTTTTGTTAAATTTTGAATCGATCAGAAGTCGCACAAAATGCGTTTTCCCGCATCGTAGAGCATTCCTCTACTTATTGCGCGCCTTCCTGAATAAAAATACGGTCTCTCAAAATCTTGCCCAAAATGCCAAAAAGGGTAAGAAAGTAAAAAAGGTCTTGGGTTTTTTGTGAAATTTTGACTCGATCAGAAGTCGCACAAAATGCGTTTTCCCGCATCGTACAGCATTCCTCTACTTATTTTGCGCCTTCCTGAATAAAAATACGGTCTCTCAAAATTTTGACCAAAATGCCAAAAAAGGTAAGACTATAGTATTGGGTTTTTTGTGAAATTTTGACTCGATCAGAAGTCGCACAAACTGCGTTTTACCGCATCGTAGATCATTCCTCTACTTATTGCGCGCCTTCCTGAATAAAAATACAGTCTCTCAAATTTTTGCCCAAAACGCCAAAAAAGCTAAGACTATAGTATTGGGTTTTTTGTGAAATTTTGACTCGACCAGAATGCGTCTTCGCGCATCGTAGAGCATTCCTATAATTATTGTGCGGCTTCCTCAATAAAATGCGGTCTCTCAAGATCTTTCCCAAAATGCCAAAAAAGGTAAGACTATAGTATTGGGCTTTTTGTGAAATTTTGACTCGATCAGAAGTCGCACAAAATGCGTTTTCCCGCATCGTAGAGCATTCCTCTACTTATTGCACGCCTTCCTGAATAAAAATACGGTCTCTCAACATCTTCCCCAAAATGCCAAAAAAGGTAAGACTATAGTATTGGGTTCTTTGTGAAATTTTGACTCGATCAGAAGTCGCACAAAATGCGTTTTCCCGCATCGTAGAGCATTCCTCTACTTATTGCCCGCCTTCCTGAATAAAAATACGGTCTCTCAAAATTTTTGCCCAAAATGCCAAAAAGGTAAGACTATAGTATTGGGTTTTTTGTGAAATTTTGACTCGATCAGAACTCGCACAAAATGCGCTTTACCGCATCGTAGAGCTTTCCTCTACTTATTGCGCGCCTTCCTGAATAAATATACGGTCTCTCAAAATTTTGCCCAAAATGCCAAAAAGGTAAGACTATAGTCTTGGGTTTTTTGTGAAATTTTGACTCGATCAGAAGTCGCACAAAATGCGTTTCCCGCATCGTAGAGCATTCCTCTACTTATTGCGCGCCTTCCTGAATAAAAATACGGTCTCTCAAAATCTTGCCCAAAATGCAAAAAAAAGGTATGACTATAGTCTTGGGTTTTTTTGTGAATAGTTGATCC
>CM023485.1:48584010-48834038 GCA_013339685.2 Hyalomma asiaticum | reverse complement strand
GACCGTATTTTTATTCAGGAAGGCGCGCAATAAGTAGAGGGATGCTCTACGATGCGGGAAAACGCATTTTGTGCGACTTCTGATCGAGTCAAAATTTCACAAAAACCCAATACTATAGTCTTACCTTTTGTGGCATTTTGGGCAAGATTTTGAGAGACCGTATTTTTATTCAGGAAGGCGCGCAATAAGTAGAGGAATGCTCTACGATGCGGGAAAACGCATTTTTGTGGACTTCTGATCGAGTCAAAATTTCACAAAAAACCAATACTATAGTCTTACCTTTTTGGCATTTTGGGCAAATCTTGAGAGACCGTATTTTTATTCAGGAAGGCGCGCAATAAGTAGAGGAATGCTCTACGATGCGGGAAAACGCATTTTTGTGCGACTTCTGATCGAGTCAAAATTTCACAAAAACCCAAGACTATAGTCTTACCTTTTTGGCATTTTGGGCAAGATTTTGAGAGACCGTATTTTTATTCAGGAAGGCGCGCAATAAGTAGAGGGATGCTCTACGATGCGGGAAAACGCAATTTGTGAGACTTCTGATCGAGTCAAAATTTCACAAAACACCCAAGACTATAGTCTTACCTTTTTTGGCATCTTGGCCAAGATTTTGAGAGACCGTATTTTTATTCAGGAAGGCGCGCAATAAGTAGAGGAATGCTCTACGATGCGGTAAAACGCATTTTGTGCGACTTCTGATCGAGTCAAAATTTCACAAAAACCCAATACTATAGTCTTACCTTTTTTGGCATTTTGGGCAAGATTTTGAGAGACCGTATTTTTATTCGGGAAGGCGCGCAATAAGTAGAGGGATGCTCTAAGATGCGGGAAAACGCATTTTGTGAGACTTCTGATCGAGTAAAAATTTCACAAAAAACCCAATACTATAGTCTTACATTTTTGACCTTTTGGGCAAAATTTTGAGCGATTTTGGGCAAAATTTTGAGGCTAAATTTTGAGCAAAATTCTGAGTTCCTCTACTATACGAATATGTTCATTGCGAGAAAAGGCTTTTATTCCGATTTCTGGTCGACACAAAATTTGCCTCAAAACACCAAGACTGCAGACTTGCCTCCGATGGCCATTTTCTGCAAGATTATTAGGGACAATATAGTTATTCACGGGCCCGCTTGTTATGTAGGGGGAATGATATTCAATGCGAGAAAGGGCTTTTATTCCGATTTCTGGTCAACACGAAATTTGCCACGGAACACCAAGGCTATAGGCTTACCTCCGAGTGCGATTTTCGGCAACATAATTAATGACCATATTATTAATCAGGGGGCCCCGCCACGGTGGTCTAGTGGCTATGGTACTCGGCTGCTGATCCGAGGGTCGCGGGATCGAATGCCGGCCGCGGCGGGTCCATTTCGATGGAGGCGAAATGTTGAGGCCCGTGTGCTGTGCGATGTCAGTGCACGTAAAACCCAAGACTATAGTCTTACCTTTTGTGGCATCTTGGGCAAGATTTTGAGACACCGTATTTTTACTCAGGAAGGCGCGCAATAAGTAGAGGAATGTTCTACGATGCGGTAAAACGCATTTTGTGCGACTTCTGATCGAGTCAAAATTTCACAAAAAACCCAATAGTATAGTCTTACCTTTTTTGGCTTTTTGGGCAAGACTTTGAGAGACCGTATTTTTATTCAGGAAGGCGCGCAATAAGTAGAGGGATGCTCTAGGATGCGCTAAAACGCATTTTGTGCGACTTCTGATCGAGTCAAAATTTCACAAAAAAAAAAAACCTATACTATAGTCTTACCTGTTTTGGCATCTTGGGCAAAATTTTGAGAGACCGTATTTTTATTCAGGAAGGCGCGCAATAAGTAGAGGAATGCTCTACGATGCGGGAAAACGCATTTTGTGCGACTTCTGATCGAGTCAAAATTTCACGAAAAACCCTATACTATAGTCTTACCTTTTTTGGCATTTTGGGCAAAATTTTGAGAGACCGTATTTTATTCAGGAAGGCGCGCAATAAGTAGAGGAATGCTCTAGGATGCGGGAAAACGCATTTTGTGCGACTTCTGATCGAGTCAAAATTTCACAAAAAACTCAAGACTATAGTCTTATCTTTTTTGGCATTTTGGGCAAGATTTTGAGAGACCGTATTTTTATTCAGGAAGGCGCGCAATAAGTAGAGGGATGCTGTACGATGCGGGAAAGCGCATTTTGTGTGACTTCTGATCGAGTCAAAATTTCGCAAAAAACCCAATACTATAGTCTTACCTTTTTTCGCATTTTGGGCAAAATTTTGAGAGACCATATTTTTATTCAGGAAGGCGCGCAATAATTAGAAGGATGCTCTGCGATGCGGGAAAACGCATTTTGTGAGACTTCTGATCGAGTCAAAATTTCACAAAAATCCCAAGACTATAGTCTTACGCTTTTTGGCATCCTGGGCAAGATTTTGAGAGACTGTATTCTTATTCAGGAAGGCGCGCAATAAGTAGAGGAATTCTCTACGATGCGGTAAAACGCATTTTGTGCGACTTCTGATCGAGTCAAAATTCCACAAAAAACCCAATACTATAGTATTACCTTTTTTGGCCTTTTGGGCAAAATTTTGAGCGATTTTGGGCAAAATTTTGAGGCTAAATTTTGAGCAAAATTCTGAGTTCCTCTACTATACGAATATGTTCATTGCGAGAAAAGGCTTTTATTCCGATTTCTGGTCGACACAAAATTTGCCTCAAAACACCAAGACTGCAGACTTGCCTCCGATGGCCATTTTCTGCAAGATTATTAGGGACAATATAGTTATTCACGGGCCCGCTTGTTATGTAGGGGGAATGATATTCAATGCGAGAAAGGGCTTTTATTCCGATTTCTGGTCAACACGAAATTTGCCACGGAACACCAAGGCTATAGGCTTACCTCCGAGTGCGATTTTCGGCAACATAATTAATGACCATATTATTAATCAGGGGGCCCCGCCACGGTGGTCTAGTGGCTATGGTACTCGGCTGCTGATCCGAGGGTCGCGGGATCGAATCCCGGCCGCGGCGGGTCCATTTCGATGGAGGCGAAATGTTGAGGCCCGTGTGCTGTGCGATGTCAGTGCACGTTAAAGAACCCCAGGTGGTCGAAATTTCCGGAGACCTCCACTACGCCGTCTCTCATAATCACAACTGGTTTTGGGACGTTAAACCCCACAAAACAACATATTAATCAGGGGCACGCTTGTTATGTAGGGGAATAATATTAAATGCTAGAAAAGGCTTTTATTCCGATTTCTGGTCGAGGCGAAATTTCCCAAAAAACGCCAAGGCTATAGACTTACCTCCGATGGCCATTTTCGGCAAAATTATTAGGTATAATATAGTTAGTGAGGGACACTCGTGTTAAGTACAAGAAGGATATTGAAAGCGAGAAAGGGCTTTTATTCCGGTTTCTGGTCGACACACAATTTGCGACAGAACACCAAGACTATAAACTTACCTCCGAGTGCCATTTTCGGAAAAATAATTAAAGACCATATTATTAATCAGGGGCACGCTTGTTATGTAGGGGTATGATATCCAATGCTAGAAAAGGCTTTTATTCCGATTTCTGGTCGACGTGAAATTTCCCAAAAGACGCCAAGGCTATAGACTTACCTCCGACGGTCATTTTCGGCAAAATTATTAGGGACATTATAGTTAGTGAGGGACACTCGTGTTAAGTACAGGAAGCATATTGAAAGCGAGAAAGGGCTTTTATTGCGGTTTCTGGTAGACACACAATTTGCCACAGAACACCAAGACTATAGACTTACCTCCGAGTGCCATTTTCGGAAAATAATTAAAGACCATATTATTAATCAGTGGCACGCTTGTTATGTAGGGGAATGATATTAATTGCTAGAAATGGCTTTTATTCCGATTTCTGGTCGACGCGAAATTTCCGAAAAGAGGCCAAGGCTATAGACTTACCTCCGATGGCCATTTTCGGCAGAAAAATTAGGGACAATATACTTAGTGAGGGACACTCGTGTTAAGTACAGGAAGGATATTGAAAGCGAGAAAGGGCTTTTATTCCGGTTTCTGGTCGACACACAATTTGCCACAGAACGCCAAGGCTATATATAGACTTACCTCCGAGTGCCATTTTCGGCAAAAAAATTAAAGAGCATATTATTAATCAGGGGCACACTTGTTATGTAGGGGAATGATATTCAATGCTAGAAAAGGCTTTTATTCCGGTTTCTGGTCGACGCGAAATTTCCCAAAAAAGGCCAAGGCTATAGACTTACCTCCGATGGCCATTTTCGGCAAAATTATTAGGGACAATATAGTTAATGAGGGACACTCGTGTAAGTACAGGAAGGATATTGAAAGCGAGAAAAGGCTTTTATTCCGATTTCTGGTCGACACAAAATTTGCCTCAAAACACCAAGACTGCAGACTTGCCTCCGATGGCCATTTTCTGCAAGATTATTAGGGACAATATAGTTATTCACGGGCCCGCTTGTTATGTAGGGGAATGATATTCAATGCGAGAAAGGGCTTTTATTCCGATTTCTGGTCAACACGAAATTTGCCACGGAACACCAAGGCTATAGGCTTACCTCCGAGTGCGATTTTCGGCAACATAATTAATGACCATATTATTAATCAGGGGGCCCCGCCACGGTGGTCTAGTGGCTATGGTACTCGGCTGCTGATCCGAGGGTCGCGGGATCGAATGCCGGCCGCGGCGGGTCCATTTCGATGGAGGCGAAATGTTGAGGCCACCACTATGTAGGTAGGGGATGATTTCATGCTAGAAAAGGCTTTTATTCCGGTTTCTGGTCGACGCGAAATTTCCCAAAAAAGGCCAAGGCTATAGACGTACCTCCGATGGCCAGTTTCGGCAAAATTATTAGGACAATATAGTTAATGAGGGACACTCGTGTTAAGTACAGGAAGGATATTGAAAGCGAGAAAGGGCTTTTATTCCGGTTTCTGGTCGACACACAATTTGCCACAGAACACCAAGACTATAGGCTTACCTCCGAGTGCCATTTTCGGCAAAATAATTAAAGACCACGTTATTAATCAGGGGCGCGCTTGTTATGAAGGGGAATGATATTAAATGCTAGAAAATGCATTTATTCCGATTTCTGGTCGAGGCGAAATTTCGCAAAAAACGCCAATGCTATAGACTTACCTCCGATGGCCATTTTCGGCAGAAAAATTAGGGGCAATATACTTAGTGAGGGACACTCGTGTTAAGTACAGGAAGGATATTGAATGCGAGAAAGGGCTTTTATTCCGGTTTCTGGTCGACACACAATTTGCCACAGAACACCAAGACTATAGATTCACCTCCGAGTGCCATTTTCGGCAAAATAATTAAAGACCATATTATTAATCAGGGGCATGCTTGTTATGTAGGGGAATGATATTAAATACTAGAAAAGGCTTTTATTCCGATTTCTGGTCGTGGCGAAATTTCCCAAAAAACGCCAAGGCTATAGACTTACCTCCAATGGCCATTTTCGGCAAAATTATTAGGGACAATATAGTTAGTGAGGGACACTCGTGTTAAGTACAGAAAGGATATTGAAAGCGAGAAAGGGCTTTTATTCCGGTTTCTGGTCGGCACACAATTTGCCACCGAACACCAAGACTATAGACTTACCTCCTAGTGCCATTTTCGGAAAAATAATTAAAAACCATATTATTAATCAGGGGCACGCTTGTTATGTAGGGGAATGATATTCATTGCTAGAAAAGGCTTTTATTCCGATTTCTGGTCGACGCGAAATTTCCCAAAAAACGCCAAGGCTATAGAGTTACCTCCGACGGTCATTTTCGGCAAAATTATTAGGGACAATATAGTTAGTGAGGGACACTCGTTTTAAGTACAGGAAGGATATTGAAAGCGAGAAAAGGCTTTAATTCCGATTTCTGGTCGACTCGAAATTTCCGAAAAAAGGCCAAGGCTATAGACTTACCTCCGATGCCCATTTTCAGCAAAATTATTAGGGACAATATAGTTAGTGAGGGACACTCGTGTTAAGTACAGGAAGGATATTGAAAGCGAGAAAGGGCTTTTATTCCGGTTTCTGGTCGACGCGAAATTTCCCCAAAAACGCCAAAGCTATCGACTTACCTCCGATGGCCCTTTTGGGAAAATAAATTAAGACCGTATTATTAGTCAGGGGGGCGCTGGTTATCTAGAGAAATAAGATTAAAAGCGAGAAAGTCTTTTTATCCGATTTCTGGTCGACACGAATTTGCCACAAAACCCCAAGGATATAGCCTTACCTCTGATGGCCATTACGGCAAAATAATTAGGGTCCATATTATTAGTCAGGGGCACGCTTGTTATTTAGAGGAATGATACTGAAAGCGAGAAAGGGTTTTTACTCCGATTTCTGGTCCATACGAAATTTGCCACAAAACCCCAAGTCTATAGACTTACCTCCGACGGCCATTTCCGGCAAAATAATTAGAGCCCATATTATTAGTCAAGGGCACGCTTGTTATCTAGGGATGTAATATTCAATGCGAGAAAGGGCTTTTATTCTGATTTCTAGTATACAAAAAATTTCCACAAAACACCAAGGCTCAAGGCTACAGACTTACCACCGATGGCCTTTTCGGGAAAATGAATTGAGACCATATTATTAGTCAGGGGCACGCTTGTTATCTAGAGAAATAATATTCATTGCGAGAAAAGGCTTTTATTTCGGTTTCTGGTCGCCACAAAATTTGCCACACAACACCAAGACAATAGACTTACCTCCGATGGCCATTTAAGGCAACATTAGTAGGGACAATATAGTTAGTCAGGGGTACGCTTGTTATGCAGGGGGAATGATATTCAATGCAAGGAAAGGCTTTTATTCCGATTTCTGGTGGACACAAAATTTGCCACAAAACACCAAGTCTATAGACTTACCTCCGATTGCCTTTTTCGGCAAAATAATTGGAGACCATATTATTAGTCAGGGGCAGGCTTGTTATTTAGAGGATTGATTGATTTGTGGGGTTTAACGTCCCAAAACCACCTCGAATTATGAGAGACGCCGTAGTGGAGGGCTCCGGAAATTTCGACCACCTGGGGTTCTTTAACGTGCACTGACATCGCACAGTACACGGGCCTCAACATATCGCCTCCATAGAAATGCAGCCGCTGCGGCCGGGATTCGATCCCGCGACCTTCGGATCTACCGCCTAGTGCCATAACCACTAGACAACCGTGCCGGTTCTGTTATTTAGAGGAATGATACTGAAAGCGAGAAAGGGCTTTTACTCCGATTTCTGGTCGATACGAAATTTGCCACAAAACCCCAATGCTGTATACTTACCTCCGATGACGATTCTCAGCAAAATAATTAGAGCGCATATTATTTTTCAGGGGTACGGTTGTTAACTAGAGAAATAATATTCATTACGAGAGAAGGCTTTTATTCTGATTTCGGGTCGACACGAAATTGGCCACACAACACCAAGACTATAGACTTACCTACAATGGCCATTTTCTGCAAAATAATTTGGGAGAATATAGTTAGTAAGGGGCACGCTTGTTATCTAGGGAAATATAGAGCGAAACTTGGTGAGCGACCATAGACGAGGAAGAATGGAGAAAAGCCAGTGGTGCGTTGCGTGGCCGTATTGTAGGCAAATGTTACGAACGGGAGGATTGCATCCCAGTTCGTGTGGTCGGGGGCGATGTACATTGCGAGCATGTCCGACAGAGTACGGTGGAAACGCTCTGTCAGGCCGTTGGTCTGCGGGTGATAACTCGACGTGGTCTTGTGAATGGTGCCTGAGGCCCGCAGGACTTGAGCAAGAATGGACGAGAAAAAAGCTTTGCCACGGTCACTGAGGAGAACACGCGGAGCGCCATGACGCAAAAAGATGTTGCGTAGGAAGAAATCCGTGACTTCCGCGGGAGTGCCAGTTTCCAGACAGGCTGTCTCAGCGTAGCGCGTGAGATGGTCAACGGCCGTGACAATCCAGCGGTTGCCAGTAGGGGTCTTCGGAAGAGGGCCGTACAAGTCTATGCCGACGACTTCGAAAGGCGACGCCGTGCAAGGAAGAGGCTGCAAGAGGCCCGAAGGAGCAGTAGTTGGTCGCTTGCGGCTCTGGCAACGGACACAGGATGCGACGTACTTGGAAACGGCTGTGGAGAGGCCAGGCCAGGAACAGCGACTTCGGATTCTGTCGTAAGTCTTGTGGTAGCCTAGATAACCTGCAGTCGGATCATCGCGAAAAGCTGCGAGCACGTCGCTTTGCAAGGAACGAAGTACGACCGGGACCCATTTGTTACCATCGACATGATAAATGTAGCGTTACCTCTGATTGCCTTTTCGGCAAAATAATTAGAGACCATATTATTAGTCAGGGGCACGCTTGTTATGTAGGGCAATGATATTCAATGCGAGAAAGGGCTTTCATTCCGATTTCTGGTCGACGTAAAATTTGCCACAAAACACCAAGATTATAGACTTACCTCCGATGGCCTTTTGGGAAAATAGAGACGATATTATTAGTGAGGGGCACGCTTTTATGTAGGGGAATGATATTGAATGCGAGAAAAGGCTTTTATTCTGATTTCTGGTCGACACGAAATTTGCCACAAAGCACCAAGTCTATAGACTTATCTCCAAAGGCGTTTTTGGGAAAATAACTAGAGTCCACATTATTAGTAAGGGGCACGCTTATTATCTAGAGAAATAATATTGAATGCGAGAAAGGGCTTGTATTCCGATTTTTGGTCGAGACGAAAGTTGCCACAAAACACCAAGACTTACCTCCGATGGCCGTTTTCGGCAAAATAATTAGAGACCATATTATTAGTCAGGGGCACGCTTGTTATGTAGGGGAATGATATTCAATGCGAGAAAAGACTTTTATTCCGATTTCTGGTCGACACGAAATTTTCCACAAAACTCCAAGACTATAGACGTGCCTCCGATGGCCTTTTTGGGCAAATTAAGTTAAGACTGTATTATTATTCAGGGGCACGCTTGTTATCTAGAGAAATAATATTCAATGCGAGAAAAGGCTTTTATTCCGACTTCTGGTCGATACCAAATTTGCCACAAAACATCTAGACTATGGACTTAACTCCGATTGCCTTTTTCGGCAAAATCATTAGAGACCATTTTAGAGACGCAAGACGAATTAGAGACGCAAGACTGTATATTTACCCCTGATGGCCATTCTGGGCGAAATTACTGGTAAACAGATTAACCAGGGGCACGCGTAATAAGTGGAGGAAATGATATTGAATATGAGATAAGGCTTTTATTGCGCGATTTCTGGTCGACCCAAAATTTCCCACAACGCAAAGTACTATACGCATACCTCCGACGGCCTTTTTGGGCAGAGTTGCAAGCATCCATATTATTAGTCACCGACACTTGCAGTGAGTAGAGCAATGGTAATCAATGCGAGATGGGGCTTTTATTGTGATTTCTGGTCGACCGAACATTTCCAACAACCCAAAAGACTATACGCTTACCTCCGATGGCCTTTCTGGGCAGAGTTGCTAGCATCCATATTATTAGCCAGCGACACTTGCAGTGAGTAGAGAAACGGTAATCAATGCGATATGAGGCTTTTATTGCGATTTCTGGTCGACCGAAAATTTCCAACAACGTAAAAGACTCTACGCTTACCTCCGATAGCCTTTCTGGGCAGAGTTGCTAGCATCCATATTATTAGTCAGCGACACTTGTAATGAATAGAGCAATAGTAATCAGTGCGAGATGAGGCTTTTATTGCGATTTATGGTCGACCCAAAGTTTCCCACAACGCAAAAGACTATACGCATACCTCCGATGGCCTTTCTGGGCAGAGTTGCTAGCATCCATATTATTAGCCAGCGACACTTGCAGTGAGTAGAGAAACGGTAATCAATGCGATATGAGGCTTTTATTGCGATTTCTGGTCGACCGAAAATTTCCAACAACGTAAAAGACTCTACGCTTACCTCCGATAGCCTTTTTGCCCCGCCACGGTGGTCCAGTGGCTATGGTACTCGGCTGCTGATCCGAGGGTCGCGGGATCGAATCCCGGCCGCGGCGGCTGCATTTCGATAGAGGCGAAATGTTGAGGCCCGTGTGCTGTGCGATGTCAGTGCACGTTAAAGAACCCCAGGTGGTCGAAATTTCCGGAGCCCTCCACTACGGCGTCTCTCATAATCAGAACTGGTTTTGGGACGTAAAACCCCACAAAAACAAACAACAAAATCCGATAGCCTTTCTGGGCAGAGTTGCTAGCATCCATATTATTAGTCAGGCATGGCGATAGTGTTTTTAAGATATATGGTCCGAGCCTCAACGTGTCCCACAAGCAAAGACTTACGCATACCCCGAGGCCTCTTTCTGGGCAGAGTTGCTAGCATCCATATTATTAGTCAGCGACACTTGCATGAGTAGAGCAATAGTAATCATGCGAATGAGGCTTTTATTGCGATTTGGTCGACCCAAAATTTCCACAACGCAAAGACTATACGCATACCTCCGATGCCTTTCTGGGCAGAGTTGCAGCATCCATATTATTAGTCCCGACACTTGCAGTGATAGAGCAATGGTATCATGCGAGATGAGGCTTTTATTTCGATTTATGTCGACCCAAAGTTTCCCACAACGACAAAAGATATACGCATACATCAGATGCGACTTTCTGGGCAGAGTGCTAGCATGCCATATTATTAGCCAGCGACACTTGCAGTGAGTAGAGAAACGGTAATCAATGCGATATGAGGCTTTTATTGCGATTTCTGGTCGACCGAAAATTTCCAACAACGTAAAAGACTCTACGCTTACCTCCGATAGCCTTTCTGGGCAGAGTTGCTAGCATCCATATTATTAGTCAGCGACACTTGTAATGAATAGAGCAATAGTAATCAGTGCGAGATGAGGCTTTTATTGCGATTTATGGTCGACCCAAAGTTTCCCACAACGCAAAAGACTATACGCATACCTCCGATGGCCTTTCTGGGCAGAGTTGCTAGCATCCATATTATTAGTCAGCGACACTTGCAGTGAGTAGAGCAATGGTGATCAATGCGAGATGAGGCTTTTATTGCGATTTCCTTTCGACCGAAAATTTCCAACACCCTAAAAGACCTACGCTTACCGCCGATGGCCTTTCTGGGCAGAGTTGCTAGCATCCATATTATTAGTCAGCGACACTTGTAATGAGTAGAGCGATGGTAATCAATGCGAGGTGAGGCTTTTATTGCAATTTCTGGTCGACCCGAAATTTCCCACAACACAAAAGACTATACGCTTACCTCCGATGGCCTTTCTGGGCAGAGTTGCTAGCATCCATATTATTAGTCAGCGACACTAGCAGTGAGTAGAGCAATGGTAATCAATATGAATTAAGGCTTTTATTACGATTTCTGGTGGGCCAAAATTTCCCATAACCCAAAAGACTATACGCTTACCTCCGATGGCCTTTCTGGGCGGAGTTGCTAGCAGGGGTGGGCAAAGATACTTTGAAATTGTATCGCGATACGATACAAGATACTCGGGCAAGAAGTATTTCGGATACAGATACAAGATACCACCTCAATAATTGTATCCGATACGATACTTGCCATTTGTATCTTAAGATACTTCGATACATTTATAAATTTCATATTATAGACATATATAATGCAGCAGAAAACGCCTATGAACAGGAGTGTTTGCTTTAGAACTTCAGAACTGCGACCAACCAAGTTTAACTTGAATGAAACATGTGTTAGTATCTCAACAACTGTTGTTTTCTGGCTATAATTATATTGTTTTCATTCCCAAACAACTGATTGGGGCTCTTTTGGCTGCTAAACATGACAGCTATGTGTAAGCTACGCTGTCTACGGTTTCTTGTGGTTTTTGTAATTCATGGAAGTCGATGCTCTACTTGCCAACCAGGTAGTGGTTTCCCACCTAATAACAAAAATGGCGATGCAAAACCTCGGCACGATGCCGCAATTACGACTTTGAGTTTAACCTGGTCCGTACGCGCATACCGTTTACGCAGTACCGGACCACGGGACAAGTGTACAGGAGTAACAACGCTCGTAGCGACATATTTTGTGACGGATCTTCTATACAGAAAGGACATAAAACCGCGATGACTTCATAAATTCTAGTTACGTGCTCGCGTAAAGCGCTCGTCATCAATGGATTCACGAATGTACAATTTTTGTAATAATTTCTCTCTACGAGAGAATTCCAGATATCGTAGCGGTACAAAGTGTCGCAGGATACCTCCGCTACTCATACTCTTGACATTGATTGCGCGAATTACCTTGTGATTTGTGACAGCGAAAAAAACAATGACTCAGAAAGGATATATATATATATATATATATATATATATATATATATATATATATATATATATATAATAGAACGAATCGTGCTGTAACATTATTAGTTACGATGTTTCTCAGCAAAAGGTGTCGTCAGCCTACCAAGTAAGATCACACACTGGAAATTTCACTGCTTGTGGAAAATGTCATGAAAGAGCTCGTGGGGACGGTCACAATAATAATTGTTGAGGTTTACATCTCCAAACCACGATATAATTATGAGGGATGCCGTACTGGAGGGCTCTGAAAGTTTAGACCATCTGGTGTTCTTTAAGATGCTCCTAAATCTAAGTACAGTACTGCACGGGACTCAAGTATAACGCCGCTATCGGATTTCGGCCTTTACGGCCGGGATTCGATCCCGTGACCTTCAGGCCAGCAGTCGAGCGCATTAACCACTAGGCCGCCGTGGCGGGTGGTTATAAGCGTTATAAGCTTAGTGGCGGCAGTACCTGCTAGAGCAGAGGACTTCTGCCAGTATTTCTAGTGTCGCGCGGTGATGTTCCGACATCAGTATCTTGTATCTTAAGATACCTGATACATTCTTCAATGTATCGAAAATACAGATACTGATACACGTCTTTCAAGATGTATCGCGATACAGATACAAGATACTGAAGGAGTATCTAAGATAGTATCTAAGATACATGTATCTTCGATACTGCCCAGCACTGGTTGCTAGCATCCATATTATTAGTCAGCGACACTTGGAATGCGTAGAGCAATGGTAATGAATGCGAGATGAGGCTTTTATCGCGATTTCTGGTCGACCCAAAATTTGCCACAATACACAATTCTATAAAATTATCCCCAATGGCCATTCTGGGTAAAGTCACTAGGAACCACAGTATCAGTCAGGGGCACGCGTTATAAGTAGAGAATGATATTTATTGTAAGAAACGCCATTTTTTGCTATTTCTGGTCGACCCGAAATTTGCCACAATGGACTAGACTATGCGCTTACCTGCGATGGCCACTCTGGGCAAAGTAACTAGCAACCATACTATTAGTCAGGGGGACGCGTAATAAGTAGAGGAATGGTATTCAATATGAGAAAAACCATTTGTTGCAATTTCTGGTCCACGCGAAATTTTCCAAAGAACCCTCCGATGGCCATTTTAGGGAAATCTATTTATAACCATATGATTATTCAGCGACATGTGTAATAAGTAGAGGAATGAAATTCAGCGGGAGAAAAGGCTTTTATAGCTATTTATGGTCGATGTAAACTTTGCCTAAACACACAAGAGTATACTTACCTCCGATGGCCATTTTGGGAAAAATTATTATCAACCATATTATTGGTCAGCGACACGTATAATATGTAGACGAATGATATTCAATGCGTCGTAAGGCATTTATTGCGATTTATGATCGACGTAAAATTTGCCTAAACACACAAGGCTATACACGCAGCTCCGACGGGGCTCCACAGCTGCCCGATAATGGTTAGGCGAATGACAATAGAGAAACAGATCAAGGATTAAGTAGTGAAATGAGTTACACAAAGAAATAAATAAGAAAGATATCGGATAGCGCAAAGTGGTAATACGTTCTCAGACTTTGCCCACTTCTACACTACAGGGTACTGATAGCGACACATGATAGTGACAGTGGACAAAGACAAAGAAATAGATGAAGAAAGAAATATCTCATGTTGCACACAAGGAAAAAGGCCGACCCGCGCTTTCCCTCGACCTACTACCTACACGTTTGCCCTTAGCCAGGTTCGCTGTTCCAATGGTTCTTACAGCGCGAAACCGGCTTCAAATTTTTTTTATTTTCCCGCTTATTTGTTGAGTTTATTTAACATTCCTCATAATTAAACTTACTTTTCTGTCATTCGAAAACTGAGCACACCGGGAAAGGTCTTGCTGCCACATTCACTTTGCTTTATTATTGTATTATAAATTCTGGAGGTTTCCAACCTTACTTAAGGTGCTCTGCATTGGGCAGTAAGTTTTTCTAAGAACAATGCAATCATGGTATCTAAAATTCAATAATATATGCTATCTTGCACTCACACACGAAGCTAAATTGAGTGTCCTAACGTCGTACGTCGTTACTGCCCATGTTTGATTAGACTGATTTCCTCATTCTGAAAGTGTGCTCTCGTAATTCACCGAATGCGCAGTACAGCGCGCCTGCTACTTCGTAAGCTTCACGTTTTGCATTAGATTGTTAGTAGAGCTTCGCCTAGGCAGCATGGCGATGCAGGCGTACTACTTGCGCTATTATGTTTCCTGGACTGCCATCTGCTATAGTATTGGCGAAAATCCGGTATATGAATTTCCTGCCTCTTTCTCGTGCTTCGATTTTTGAAACTGCTCATTTTTATTGTCTCACCCTGGCGCGTCGATTTCTATCGCAGGGTCTGTGCGGCTGGTCGAACTTTCCACAGACAGGAAACGATCGTATTACCATGTAGAAATCATTCCAAAATTGTATTCGCCGTTCCATATCCCTTTCATCCATTACACGCCATTTCCTTGTGATTTCGTTGAATCACATTGCTCTGTACTCGTTCCTAGCACACGAATGAAAGAAGATCGCGGGACATGGGGGATATCGCTCATAAATATGCGTACGGCTTGGTAGTATCGATTGGCAAAGTTGTCCTGCAGCTCAGATCTGATGTATAAATATGCGAGATCGCGTATGGGAAAAGAAGAAGAGCGCGAAATGCGTGTGTTGTGAGCAGCCGATAAAAAAAATAAACAGGTGAGAACCGTTACGGCATATAAAAATATGGGTCTATGCGCAATTTCTACGCACTCCATAATCCCAGCGATGAATTGATGCTTCTAGTTTTTCTTTAACGCGTTCTGACACCTCATGACATATCGGTGAGATAGGTGTAGTAGGGTATAAATTCACATGAAGTTCGAGAGAGAGAGAAGCGGAAAGGAAACGCAGTGCGGCTAACTAAAAGCTTCTTCATATGGCAAAAGAGACTCGAAGCACATGGGCGTGAATATTTGCCGTATATTCACGCCCATGTGCTACGAGTTGTCGATGGATTCGCCCTCGCGCTGTCAATCGCTGGCCTCCTGGTTAGCTCAATTGGCAGAGCGAGCGCCCCGGACAGGCGTTGGTCCCGGGTTCGAACCCCGGACCAGGACGAATTTTTCGGCAACTAAGAAGCTTTCATTTCTGAGAAATCTGTATGGATTTCCTTGTAGCCTTGTGCTACAAAAACGGGTGGATGCTAATTTTTCCTTTCAGAAATGCTTCTTCGGTTAGCTAGTTACGCTGCACAGAAAGACGGGTAGATGAAAGTAACATACTATAGAGAAGCGAAAATTAAATTGCGAAAAAATGCTCAAGGGCGCAGTTAGTAATAGGAGTGCACGCTATTGCGCATCGATGCGCTTATACTAATCGCCATTTGTTGGTGTGTCCCTGCTAGATCAAGAAAACTGGAGCGAAACACTGCACGCTATTGTGCACTGATGTGCTTATAATAATCGCTATTTGTTGGTGTGTTCCTGATAGTTCAAGAAAACTGGACAGAAACACAGGAGAAACACTGAACTAGCACTACCAGAGCAACTGCTGATGAAGTAGGTTTACCTGCAATACATACCGCGTGGAACAGCCGGGTTGGGCGAATGGTGGCGCGCTTTCTTTGCCCCACAGGGCCCCAGATTGGATTCGCCCAAAGGTGCGCTGTTGCTTGTTGCCTTCAACCATTACACAGCGTTCTTATCTGTCTGTCTGCTTGTTAAGTCCACATTTAAATCGAAAGATATAGCAGACTCTTTCTGTTGTGTGAACCATGCAAAGTATGTTATCACATTTTAAGTGGCCATTTTCGTTGAGTAGACCCCCAACATTTTTTGTACCTAGTCAGAGAACAATGCCCATCAATCGCGGAGGCTTCTGTGAACATGATACTCAAATATTCTAGCTCCGGAAGCACCACAAAATTTCTACTTTAGCTTCAAATATAGTTGGCAACGCTTACTCTTTTTTTCCAACAGCTACGTCACTGGGAGTGCCAACTACGCTGCTTGACGTAGGAAGAGCATTATTTCACCTCATGATAGCCGTTAGGTCCTCCACAATGCGTCACACTTCGCTTTGCGTTTAATGAAAATCCTCCAAATCCCACGCACTGTGGGAATCGGGTGTCTTTCGAAGCAGTGAACAAGAAAAATGCCTATGACGAATGTAATTGTTTTACATTCAGTCAACACTTACGAGTAGGATCAAGGCCTTTGTGGAAAACGCATGCACCCACTCGCGAGCACTTTTATCATGGGTCAACCAGGAAGGTGACACGACCGTGGCTTCTGAATGGTACCTCATGGTACGATGTAGCGTTGACGGATTGATTAATTTGTGGCGTTTAACATTCCAAAACCACGACATGATCATGAGAACACGCCGTCACGTTGGGCTCCAGAACATTCGACCTCCTGGGGCTCTTTAACGTGCACTCACATCGCGCAGTACAAAGGCCTCAAAATTTCGCCTCCGTCAAAATACAGCCGCCGCAGCCGGGATTCAATCCTGCGACCTTCGGATCAGCAGCTGAGTGCAATAGCCACTATACCACTGCTCTGTTCAGCCGGCTTGGACCTCGCTACAACGTTAATCTATTTATCTAATTCTCGTTATTGTACATGACATTCTCGTTATTGCACATAACATCGTATTAGCTTTTGTTCAGCGATTATTTACTTTGCAATAACAAGTTAGCGTTAATTGAAGAGCACTGAAGATTTTTTTTTCCTGACAAGGTAAGAATAAGCAGTAGCAAAACTACACACCAAGAAACACTGAGTACACTGATAAATACTTCAATCCATGTGTCACCTAATGGCCTGTAAGCATGGAAAGCTTTAGCTATGTTTCGGACCGCTAATGCAGGAAATGCTCAAGTACGGTACATTTACTATATTTTGTTATGTATATTTTGCCTTAAACGTGCTGAGTCAGGTGATCGCCATAAGAAATTTATATGTTCGAACGTAGGGTATGATTTGGCCACCTATCATTACGGTGTAGTGAGTCATAGATTTGCGCGTAAAGGGCATCAGTGCACATTTCTCGGAGGAAATTTCTAGGCCTGGACTACGGAGGTAGATAGCAGCTTCATTAGCAGCTCTTTGAATTCTTGCTCGCAACTGTAACCGCGTCACTGCTGACGTCCATACGCAGATGTCATCAGCGTACATTGACAGCCTGACCGTGTTGGGAACGTGCTGAAGAAAAGCAATTAATGTGATATTATATAGCACAGGGCTAAGTACACCGCCCTGGGGAACACCGCGGCAGCTATAATGTAGAGAAGTGCGGCCATCTTCGGTGCTTACAAAAAAGGAACGCATAGAGAGATAGCTCCGTATCCAGCGAAACGTCCGACCACCCACTCCTACCTCCTCGAGAGCAGAGAGGATTGCTTCATGGGTAACATTTTCATATGCCCCTTTGACGTCGAGGAATAAGGAAGCGCAGAGACGCTTACGGCTTTTCTCATGCTGAACGTATGTGACCAGATCGACGACGTTGTCTATCGACAATCGGCCTCGACGAAAACCCGCCATGGCATCTGGGTAGCAGTTGTTGTGCTACAAGTACTACTCCAGGCGTCCTAGGACCATCCTCTCCATGACTTTGCCCACGCAACTTGCCAAAGCGATCGGGCGGTAGGATGAGAGTCCTAGTGGTGACTTGCCAGGCTTCAGCAGTGGCACAAGGCGGCTTGTCTTCCAGCTGATGGGAAGAGTACCATCTCTCCAGGAGCTATTGTACAGGTCAAGGAGAGCAAGTCTCGCTCGCGCACCTAAATGACAGAGAGCTCGGTAGGAAATGCCGTCAGGTCCAGGTGCTGATGTGCGTCCGCACAAAGATAAGGCAGCCTGAAGTTCGTGCATTGAGAACGGTAGGTCCATGCGGTGATCACCTGGTGGGGGACACCTCCTCAAAGGCGGTATATTGCTGGGAGCAAGAGGTTGGCCAGCTAATCTGGTACAAAACTCTTCATCCACGTCAGTATCTAGTCTCTTTTGTGAGAGGGCTAGGGCCTTGAATGGGAACCGCTGCACAGGTGGTGTCCGGAGACTTCGCACTGTCCTCCACAGCTGTGACAAAGGCTTGCGAGGATCTAGTGACTGACAGAAGGCAGTACAACGTTGCGATTCGAGCTTGTCTAACCGCCGCTGAATCTTCTTTTGCGTGCGTCTGGCGGTACGTAAATCCTCTATTGCTTTCGTACGTCGGTACCTTCTTTCAGCACGCCGCCGGATTGCTCGAAGTCTTTCCAATTCAAAATCGAACTGCGTCGGTTTTAAACAGCATGCGAGAGTACGCACATTGTCGTGCATTGCAGTTCTTATTTCCTCCTCCAAGTCAAACGGTGTATTGGTTTCGCAGCGTTCTTCCATGATGGATTGAAATTTGGTCCAGTCCACTCTTTGAATTGTATCCCGCATTTTAGTAGGAGCCAATCCTTTTATCGTGATATATGTCGGGATATGGTCACTTCCGTGCGTCTCTATGTCCACAAACCATCTAACACGTCTGACAAGGCTTCGTGAGACAAATGCCAAGTCAAGACAGCTGCTGTACGTGGCGCCACGTAGGAACGTAGGACTTCCGTCGTTCAACAGCCATAGCTCCTCACTGGATGCGAAAGATACCAGAGCTCTGCCTCTCGCGTTGATCTTCGAACTTCCCCAGAGTGTATGATGCGCGTTGAAATCTCCGATGACGACCCACGGACCACAGGATAAGGGCAGTATATCACGTAGTCGTTTGGGGTCAAATCGACTTGACGGCGATAAGTAGGCGCCCCCAACAGTGAATGTAAAATTCTTCTCCTTTACTGTTAAGCATACGTATTGATTTTCGTCGTTAGCTGGTACTGGTTGATGAATATAGGTGAGGTCACGTCGAATAAACACCAGAACCTTGCTGTTTTCTACGACAGTCGACGAAGAGGAGGACACCACAAGCGAAAACTATCACCTGAGCTTATAGTAAAAAAAAAAAACGACATGAAAGAAGAAAACACGGGGTCAGGGAAAGGGCTCCAAAACATAAAAAAAAGCTAGGCGAGCGGTTGACATCTTTGGTGGGCTGATGTCAGCCGCTTCACGTGGGATGACGTGCTGATCTGGCGAAATTCCTCTGTTGATTGCTCCGTTAACCTCACTTTGATGACTCCTATGATTACAGTTTTCTCTCTTGTATCGTAGACGGGGTCACTACGCATGCGCGTATCTATTGCAGTGTTGTGTCTGCGAACGAAAGAACACTTGATGCGCATAATTCTTTTTGGTAGTTGCCACGTGTTCCCTTCTGAGAGGTCGCTGTTCGGCCACTGCAATGACTGGCCGATTTCGAGTGCACTTTGGAGTGGCGTGTTGCGAAAGCGTCAGAGCCACTGTTTTATCTCCCCGACGGGTTGCTTATACGAGTATTTATCTTATGGTCATATTACACGCAGGACTTCACAAGAACTGCAGGGCTCTATTGGCGAGAACAGGATCATAGTTTGGAATGCTCCCGCTGCAAATTTCATGCATGTTTGCATCGGCGATCACAACAAGGACTCAAGAAGCGCCTACAACGTAGCGTAATATTTCAAATAGGAACTTTCAGACATATTACACTTCGTTTTCGTTTTAGACATTGAAGCATCGCTGGTGAATTTGACGTGTCAGCAAGGTGGATCGTGAAACAGGAAGTACTGGAGAAATAAGAGACGGTGATATGAATCTTCATTACACTGGAACGAATATACTGCAGGTTATACAAGAAGGATCACATCGAGTGACGTCACCATTTTCGCCGAAAATGTGTGCGAGCGCGGCGAACCACAAAGCTGGGACTTGGTCTTTGAGATTCAAGAATCTCTGTGCGCCTTAAAGGCAGTACATGAGAGCACCAAAGCGTATGTCGGCATCTGGCTGTATTTCAA
Organism: Hyalomma asiaticum; assembly: GCA_013339685.2. NCBI lineage: Eukaryota > Metazoa > Arthropoda > Arachnida > Ixodida > Ixodidae > Hyalomma > Hyalomma asiaticum. Next base: position 48,813,814 of record CM023485.1, on the reverse strand, counting down.
TATTTCAACAATGTCGCAAATGCTGTGTGCACAAAATTGGTAGATATTAAATACGCGGCTTTGAGACTTTCTGCAATGGCTCTCAAAGACGAATCGAAGATCTTTGTACGCTTCTAAAGCGCCGAAAGCGCTCACTAAGTCCTTTGTACATGCGGCGTCCCAAAGCAATTGTATTTCAAGTGTGACTCATGTGCGTATGCAAGAGTTCGAGTCGGTATTTTCATATATCAAGTTCTTCAAAAAAAAGAAAAAGAAAGATAAATAATCTAGGAGGTGGCAGTGATATTCAGAAAATGAGTATGAAAACAGAAGATCTTAAGAAACGTGATGCTGGGAGGCTATGGCTATGGCGTCAGCATTGGTTTATTGATCCGACGGTGCATCGCTCGCGGCGGTGTTCGCTTCTTGACATAGGGGCTTTCACGAGTACGCAAAGCTGAGCAGACAGTACGTGATCGAAAGCGTATACGCGGTGGAGGTGAACAATATATGAAAGGGATGTAAAATTGATCCACCGGCAGGAAGTTACAAGTAGAATTCACAAGCATTTCTACCTACGATAGCGTCATCCTTGATCGGCTCTGAATGGCGGCTAAAGAAAGGGCATGGTGATAATTAGAATGTGCACGATTGTTTTGAGTGGGCATGCCTAACAGCGGGCTATCCAACCCGGCTCTGCATGGAAAAAGACTATTCAGTAGGATCGTAGCAGTGCCGTGGGCGTGACAAGACTACAGTCGCGACATTCGGCATTTACGCAATGGCTCTGAAGCATTCGTGCCCCGTTGAGTGCTTCGGTGCTCCAGGCGTAGAACATCCTAACCGATGACTTCTTTACACTCTAGTTGATCCCCATCCGCGCCATTATCCAGAAGCATATTGGCACGATATATTTCCACGCGTGACGCCCTTGCCAGAGGGGAGACCTAGCGAGTTGGGAACAAGCCGAATCAAACGTGGCTGCCACGACCCAGCAAATAAAGTCCTTTCGCGACGAACACCCATCGTTGATGTGAGCTTATTTAACGGTGGCGTGTTGTGGCTGCAATATCCTCTCACTTTTTGTGAAACAAGAAGTACCTATTGTTCACACGTATATATAGTTTCTATTTTTGAACATCAAAGTAAAGTGACATTCACCGCCTACGTGATAAGTGGCAGCAAACACTTTTAAAACATTATTGTTAAATGATTAAGCACCCGCGAAAAACGGGTACTTCGTTTCTTGGGGAAACGTAAATATATGATTGTGTCCTACTGCGGGATATTTTAGCGATGTTAGGGTTCGCGATTCTGTGGCGGTTCATATACCGCTCTAACAAGACTTAAGCCACCAAATCCTCGCAGACTCTATAAGGTGGATTCGATAAATATTATATATCAGTTCATCGTTTCACGTTCACTTTCTTTTCAAATCAGCTAAGTTAATTGTTGAACAAAACCTGGCTCAACGATGGGAAATCAGAGGCTTGGTAATATCCCTACTCCAGTGTTCATGAGGGACTTTATAACGATAACAGTGTTTTGCGTAATAAGTGGAACATAACCATGTTAAAGCTTCTATTACATCGTTAATCTGTGCTCGTGTTAGTAAAAAAAGACCATCTGTACAATATACAGAGATAAGCTAAACGTATTTACCTAAAATATCTGTTGAAGGAAGCCTCAGGGCTATTTGAAGTATTAGCAGAAAACAAGATCCTTGAGCCTCTTGATTTCGTGACTCTTAAATTGGTTTCACACATCTAGCGTTCGCAAGAGAGGTAAAATGTTCCGCAGATACTTGTAACAGAAGATGACGTAAACTTACGTGAGGAGTAAACGAGATATAGGAAAATATCTCAACAGTATCCTAATGTAGCCGACCTGCACTACTTTCACTGTACCTCGGACATCTGCTTGAACTCTCATAATAGACGGCGCGGCTAACGGTAACAAAGAGGCAGAAATACAAGGCAAGAGCCACTCTCTGCAAATGACGCTGCTTTTTCGACATAATGAGCATCAAAAGGTTGCTGTCGCTTTTCTTTAATCATCAACATCTCAATTTGGAAGCTTGGAGCCCTCAGCTTAGCAACGACAGAGCAGCGCTATAGACCAATCTGTGTCATAGTAGATGGACGGGACAGTAGTCTGATTGATATGTGGGGTTTAGTCCCCAAAAACAGCTCTGATTATGAGAGATGCCGCAGTGGACGGTTCCGGAAATTTCGACCACCTGGGGTTCTTTAACGTCATACTGGCATTGCACAGAACACGGGCCTCAACATTTCGCCTCCATCGAAATGCAGCCGCCGCGGCCGGAGTTCGATTCCGCGACCTTTGGATTAGTCAACCGTAGTCCGACTGACGACAAGCCACCACGCTAGGAAAGGATAGGAGGGTGAAGAGGGAGTTATAAAGTAAAATAGTTCCTCCTTTTTCGAAATCGTGAGCTCTTCATGAACAAGAAAAGCCGTTAATAAAAAATGGGCTAAAATGCAGTGGCATAAAAAAAACGAGAGAGGGCTACGGTGCGAACCGGTCACCGTTCTTTATTAGGGGCGAAGCTCCTCTTAGTCTAACCTTGTCACGCGTCAGTTGTCAGGCGTAACCCGCGTGCTGGGAGGCACGCGCTCGCCCTCGGCGCGTGCCTCTCTCTCTCCCGGCGCGTGACTCTGCTGTCTTGTGAGAGAGAGAGAGAGAGAGAGAGAGCGAGAGGCGCGCGTAGGCTATGGAAACGTTGATTCTTAGAGGAACGCTCTACCGGCTCGCAAAGAAGGAGAACGCGCCCTCACCCGCGAGAGGCAACGTTGGCGCAGGCAGCGTCTCCTAGCGAGTTTCTTGATTGAGAAATACCGACTGCTCGCGTTGGAGAAGCGTTCAACGGCAACCCATATATATATATATATATATATATATATATATATATATATATATATATATATATGCACTGGACCTTGACTTGCAATGAAGTGCCGGTGGGAGATTTCACTTGTGCATAGTTCAACCATGAGGATTCGTAGCGTGCGCGTTAACTAAATTAATTCGGAACTCGGCACGATCTACGATGAACATCCCGAGCTTCGCCCACTCATCATCATTCACTCCGTGGATATGCTGTAATTTTTTTATCTTCTTTATTTCACTGTCACCGTTCTTTATTTTACTTCGAAAACTTTTCTTAGCCTCTAACTTTACCGTCTAAGATGATTTCGTGTATAACCTTTAATAAATAATCTTCGGCTTTTTCTACATTTGCGTTGAAGCCGCGGAATAACATTGCAACGCTCAGAAACCATCATGTTTCTGTTCTGGTAAAAACCAAGCAACAGTACAGGTTCAGTTTTTCATAGCTATTTGCAACATTTCAGCCACGGCGAGATTGCTTAATGACGCAGAAAAACCAGAGGTCGAGGAACTTCCCAAACACTTGTATCTAGGTCAGCCAGCTTTTGACTTAGCTTTGCCAATCGATAAAAAACAAATATCTACTTGCAAGCGTAGAAAGCCACGATAAGCAAAAGCACGAAACGCCTAACGTTATCAGCGTTTCTTCATTCGTCAGCATAAGGAGAGTAGGAGCAAGGACGGGCGCTGTGGTCAGGGGTCTAGCACGAGCTGGTGGAGGAGAAGGGGAGGGGGTGGAGGACTGAAAGTCACAAACTACATAACGCAGTTAAAGATGGATAACTGATATCGTGAGCACTTTTATGTAATCATGGCAAAGTATTAATTTGAATGATTTGTGGGGTTTTGCTTCTCAAAATGACGATATGATTATGTGAGACGCCGTAGTGGAGGTCTCCGGAAATTTCGACCACCTGGGGTTGTTTAACGCGCACTAAGCGTTACTTGCATTCAATAATTGAATCGCTGGTGACTCAGCACTGCCGCCGCCCCTCCTCCTTTTCCCCGTTAAACAAAAATTTCATGTTGAGAAATTTCTTCGAACATGACTTCTCGAAACTGGTGACCCTTCATATAACCGGAAAGCTTGTCGTTTGGCTGTCATTCGATGTCTGCCTTTAGCACGAGCCCTCGTTTCTGAGCTGCCGATGTTAGACAATCGGTAGAATCATGTTCTTAGGGCGAAGGTGTGTGTATGCACAGGTTCTGTTGGATTGAGTCAGCAGACAAGACAGCGCATAGGAGAACAGTTTCATAGCGGTGGGACGATCGCGGGGCATTGACCGGGGCAGTGCGTAGCGCGGAGAAATGACCATAGCGCAAAGTAATACGTGAGTCAAGAGAACCAAGTGAGAATTAAAGTGAATATGAGTTGAATTGGGTGCACTGAAGGTAGGCTGATGTTAATCAAGTTCGAATCAAGCACATCAAATGTTGATCAATGTGGATTAACGCTGCTCTAAAAAAACGTAACACACGATCTGTTTTCATTATTATTTAAAGGTTGTCTAGTGTTTGTCGCCTCGACGTTCAACCGCAGTCACTACGTGAGACTTCAATTTGTGGGCTCCCCAGGTAAGCAAGCAGCACTTCTGTTCTCTTCCTCTGTATCTGAGCAAAGCAGTTAATAAACTGAATCTCATTCACACTCGAAATCTCATTATGTTTGTGAGTCAGCTGTGGTGCGTTATTTTCATTATCGGTGTTTTGGTGGATATATTGTTGATTTCTCCGCTCTATTTTACGGCTTGTTTCTTTTGGCCATCGGACCTTTGAAGAATAAAGAAATAAACAATGTGCTTATTTCTGCAAAATCGCTTAGGAAATTAGGTTACCTAAGAAGAACGTTAAAAGGCCCCACAAGGGAATGCAAGCTTATAGCTTATAAGTCACTGGTCAGGCCTCTTGAATATGTGTGAGTTGTATGGTAGCCACATCTTGCAAATGACAAAGATAAACTTGAGTCCGTCCAGCGAAAAGCAATCAGATTCATTTTAAATCGCTACGACCGTAACTTCTCCCCTTTAGAGCACTACCACGTTTTATAGCTGAATCATTTAGAACGCCGACGTATGTGCGATTGGCTTATCATGTTACATAGCATCGTGCACGAATATGTCAGCATAGCTACACCCACTTTTTTCACCAGTCATACTACCCAAGTGACCCGCCGATACAATCCGTTGAACATTGTGCCATTCAGATGTTATATTGATTGTTATAAATACTCTTTTTTCCCGTGCACAGTTGAGACTCGGAATAACCTTGACATTTCTTCGAGATGGCTATCACATGCACAGTTTGTAAAACAAGTGTCCAATTATGTATTTTGATACTTTCATAATTTTTTGTTGTTGTTCTTCTGCGTTTCTTGTAATCACTTCTGCAGTGTATCAAACATGATGCAGTATCTGTAAATAAAGAAAAATAAAGTCATACGCCACCGTGTCAAGCTGCAGTGTGCAACATCACCAAGCTTTGTGAACGATAACATACTATTGATTGGGTGTGGTGTGCATGAGGCAAGCTTCGTGCCACGTTGCTTTGCCCCCACCTAAATGCAGCCTCGTTGTACCATGATTCTTCAATAAAGTGCCAAACGTATACCTACAAATGCAACATGAATTCCTTGTTGCCAGTCGCTCACCCTACTCACCCCATATAAATGCGTTATCCTTAGATCCGAAGCCCTAAGTGAATACGAGAAATGGGTGCACACAGACGGTGCCACCACACCACATAAACGACGTATCCATATTTTGGCGTATGTGAACGACGTCAGTAGGGTTGTGCATGCATTCCCTATGGAGCAGAAGATAAGGAGAGCATCGAAGTAAGCTTACAAGCCCCGCCCTCAGAACCTTTGCCCGCTTTTGACTGAGGAGGTAGCGAAAGTGAAATCTCTTTTCGCTCTATTTAAAAAGCACTTTTGAAGATCCTGGAGTCTCGCACGAGATGAAAGGATTGCACGCACAGATAGGAAGATCAATTGGCGACGTCGCCGGCATGTCTATGAATAGGAAGCAGAAGGAGCACATCGCAGGCCTTGAATGGGGATCGCGGAAAGGCGAAAAGAGCAGCAGGGCACCAAAAGAAGTTCTTTCACGGTGTTTCTTCTCAACTTCCTGAAAGGTTTGGGAAAAGCGCGCAAGACTGCAGACGTTTCATGTCAACCTGATTTGCAGTAGTAGCTGGACTACTTTTCTTATAACGGCAAACATTTCTTTATAAATGCAGTGACATTGTTAGGGTGTAACGGTGCAGCCATACATCAAAGCAGAAGAAATTTTATTGCAGGAACTTCTGACACGAAAGCGCGATGTGTGAAGACCAAGAATATCAACGCGAATTCATAACAGGATGAAATGATGTTAGGTTTGCGGCGCCCATGCAATTATGGAAGAATACTGCAGCTAAGAATCGATTCCGACGACAACGACAAACACCGCCTAACTTTTACCTTTTCTTAGCCGTCAGCGTGATTACTGACTTGGAGCATGGCGACACGTTAATATGCAGTCGTCAGCTGTGCTGCCGTGCGTATAGGAGCCTGTTACGTTCCAGAACTCAACCAAATCTCAAACTCAACCAAATCTCACCGTACCGACCATGCAAGCCAGGATCGCGGGTAGACAGCACAGACACTGTCTTAACGGAAAGGACGCCGTTCGACATGAGGAAAAGGCTAGGGGGAACCGGGTGAAGAAAATATCGTTGAAGCCAATTCTCGCGTTTAGGTAAGAAATGTAAATGGGTCGTATAGGTCATAATTTGGAGCTCACTCCAAGAGACCAAGCTTCACTGTACTAAATTACATATTTCAATATGCTGAGTGTTGTCTGCGTTCAGTTTCCTGTTGCTTATGCCTTAAATACCACAAGATTATTTTCAGATTTCCTTCATTTTTGCCCTGAATGGCCTTTGTCCTTGTCATATGCTACTTTTCGAGCCATTACTCTTCTTGATCTTTGCGACGGTCAACCAAATACATTCATTACTGACAGGAGATAATTGCCAAGAAAGGTAATGTGGTAGCTGTACACAGCACTAAATCTTGACCTGGCATCTCACGAGTCAGTCTTAACAGCAAGGCTGTTTAGCACGGCATGAAACGTCAAGTTTCCGCAAAAAACCATTGTCTAGCATCCAGACAGATGGCACACTGCGCACCAATGGGCCTCGCCTAGCTAACGCCGGAGCCGCCGCCGAAACAGGTTTTACACCATGACTAGCCGCGCATGCGCCTTATAAACAGCTGTGTAGGAGCCGTGCCTAGCTACCGCCGAAGCCACCGCTGCAGCTGGTGCGACGTCATTCCTAGGCGCGCCAGATTTGAAACTACCTGGATACCCTTGGCGACGGCTGCGCATGACCAGTCCCTAGCTACCGCCGCCACAGCTGGTCATGCCAGGAGGGCCGATTTCATTGACCAGCTTTGCCGTTTCACGTTTTGCGTGGCTGAATCCAAGCTGCGCGATTTTTTTTGTTCCATGGTATTAATTAACAGCAATGAGCTGGCTGATGAGTTAGGCTATGATAAGCAAAGATTAGCAGGTTCCCAGACAGTTTCCCGAATATCGTAATTCATCTCTATAATAAAAAAATAACTTTCGTGCGCATATTTTCACTTAATTTTTATAGTTGATCATACATTTCCGGAGTATACAGGTTGGGGCTGGCCTCGAATTTGCTGTATTCCCGTATCCGGCTGGCATACCTAAGTATAGTGTTCTAATTTCCCGAGATTCTAACGCTTGATCTGAATGGCGTCTCCGGTCGCTCGCGCCTCTCCATTGACCTGGCCTTCTGCTACAACACAACACATGAAATTATGGTTCGCGCGTAGCATCACGTAAGAGCTAATAAACTAAGTTAAGTTTCTAGTAATGCTTACTCTTAAATCGATACTTCAGCTGCATGCAGCGCAAAAATATGTAAGGAAAGTACTTACTTTTAAAACTAAAGCGAGTGCCTGCACGAGACTATAACGCAACTGTAGGTGACTTATTAGTTATACCTCCTTTAGGCCATCTTTACACAAAAATAAAGGCACAAAGAAATATACTCAAATTTGTAAGAATACCTGCAGGCAGTAAGGGTATTGACTAAATGCCTGCTGGATGGGCCACTACCATTGCTGGCCTACAGAATGTCACCAGCAGGCGGACGAATAGACATTGTTAGTTTTCTTTCTTGTTACATTCAGTACAAAAAGTGAGATGAGAATGAAGAAAGTAAGGTAATCACGAAGAGAAGTACACGCATTATTGTGTCGAGTATCTGTTGCATGGTGAGGCTTCGTGCTGGTGCCTTAGCTTTAGGGCGATGAGAGAAAAACGTAAGATATTCCGTCGGCGCCGTCCACCGAAAAATTGAGTTTCAATTGTTGTCGCGCGACTGTGAGTGACATACATGTAACGAAACCATGCCTGCGGTCCAAATGTTCCCGTTTTTTTGTTTACCTCTCTGTCTGTTTTGTTATTACATCTGTATGATTTCTTTTAGTCGCTATAAAGAATTGTAGATACGTGCACAAAGCTCAATGCCAGGACGACAAAGAGCACTATTGGAACATGCGTCCCTAGGAGGATCTGCACAAACCTTACATCCCTTGACGTGTCGCTTGCGGGCGGTGCGAACATCGCTAACTCCTTGTGGCCTGACACTAACGTGATTATTATTGCAAGCCTCTTACTAAACTGTCGAACTTCTATCAAAACTCCCGTAACAAAGCAAGATACTCGCAACCAAAGAAAGATATTTCCAACTATTCAGGCCAGCAGCTAGCCCTAGGTTATGATCATATACTCTTCGCTAAGCAATTGCACAATGCTTACATCGCTTTAGGTGCCGCTGGCAGGCAGTGCACACAGGAGTAACCCACTGTGCCTTAACAATGAAGGAATCGTTAATATAAGTCTCATACTGATATTAGTTAAAGCCCTATAGCGGAACAGCTAACAAAGAAAAGTACCCCATTGTGCCGTTTCCCGACGTTTAGAGGAGGAACTAGGTTTGAATTGTGGTGTGGTCTAGTCATACGAATTCGAGATCTCACAACTACAAACCCAATTACAGAATGTACTCCCATGTTGGTTCCGTTACTAATCCCAGGAATATAGGGTACGATTAAGTGCACCACCGTACACAGCTAATCAGGTCTTTGCTCTTAAATCTCGCACTTGCGCAAATTTTGTAGTGGCATACACGTGCATGTACAAGAGCTGAATTAGATAAGGCATCGTCTTATCTCGGACGGGACGCTAATACGTGAAACATTGTTCCATTTTATACATCAGCAGTACAAAAAGTTTTGACTCAGACGCAGAGAGACTACACAGGACGAAGACGTCTCCTTTTCTTTCCCTACCTGGACTCCTTTTTCCGGCCAGTGGGATCACTTGCTAGGCATTGGGGATCTCGACAATCAGGTCTTTCTGGCGGCCAGGGCTAGGCAGACAGTTACGGCGCGTGGCTTCCTGTACGGAGAAGACCACCCACCAGGGGGCGACCAACCCCTAGTCTGCTCCGTAATCAATCAATCAATCAATCAATCAATCAATCAATCAATCAATCAATCAATCAATCAATCAATCAATCAATCTGCGACAACCCCCCACCGGAAAGGAATCGGAGGTGTCTGAGCAATCTAAACAACACGGCGTCTAACCTATGCGTACAATTGACACGTAGTCAGCAGCTGCGCCGTACGTCACAGTGAGCTCGTGTCCTCACTTGCGCCACCTTCAAATGCTTGTGCTTGCGTCCTTACACGCGTGCTCGTATGTGCGCGAGTGCATGTCGCATACACACGGTGCTCGGGCGATCCTAAGAAGAGTGCTTCCTATTTTCGTAGGAGCTCCTGAAAAAAAAACAAAAAAACCTTAACTTCAGGCCTAAAAGTTTGCCACGCTTCATTTGGTGTGTACCTTGGACCTTTAAATCACCGACTACGTGACTGTGCATGCGGCCTTGCAAGATCTCAGTAAAAGCAAACTCATGAACATACGCATGCTATATGCGTAAGATGTGCAGAAACATGGGCAAGCACAGAAACCTGAGCCTATAAGCCTAAACTTAACCACATAAGCAAAGGTGCGTGCGTTTTATAAAACCTTCGTCTCTTCTTCGATTACAAGACTTCGCTGGAATCTGTCACATTACTCATTCTTTACGTAACCCCTTTTTCCTACCAGCTCCATCCCGTCTAACAGCAAAGGCAGCATGGGCACTTGATCACAGCATTTTCGGCATCGCCGGTGATGCGTAGACATACTACGGCGCCCGCTGGAAAAGCGATAGACACGAGCTCCTTTTGGCATATATATAGGCCGGCTAAAAAAAGACAGAAAACGTGCACGTTAAGAAACTCTAACAGCGTTTTTTTTTTTTTTTTGGCTTATTCCACTTCCTCGCGCACGTCTCAAAAGAAGCAGACGTTGTGACCAAACCAGATAAGGAACCTTCGTGAAAGCTCTTGGTAACGCGGTTCGTGTGAAGGTCGTCTGCCGCGAGAATGGTAGGTGCATGCTCTTTCGGGGGCGCGCATATGCTTTATAGACCTTGACAGGAGAAGCAATTTGGGCTGCGAAAGTATCGAGCCTGCTTTTCCTGCAGCATACAAGGGCGCTTTCTCAGGAAGTGGGCAACAGCATAGTGAGAACTGACATCGTAAATCTTGGATAAAAAAAGAAGGACCTGATTTAACTAAAGATGTCTATATAAAATACCCTAATAAGAGTAATTGTGCATCTCAGAAAGATGAATAACGTTTGTTTCTTAGTGCTGGGGTCTCGGCTTGTCAAAGGCAGTCCATATCATGAAAATGTTATCCGCCCATGTGGGCAATTATAACGCTTACATTACGACTATCTTAATGAACGTTCCGACGAAAACATCCTGGAAGATGGGGTAAAGAAGTTCCAAAGGCGTACATAAAAAAGAAAGATACACGCGTTGTTTTTGTGGCTCATGCACCATGGCAACTGTTCGTTTTGTGCCACAAAACCCCACATAATATATATGCTGCGTTGTACTTATTGTGCATATGCTGGTGTAGAAGGCACGCGTGGCCAGAAAACGCTAGTAACTTAACAAGACCTGTAGTGGACAAAAAATACATTTGGATGACTTATAGCACGCTTCGTAAATAAGAAACAGGGAAGTCGAATATTGCAGGTGGTAGGGTACACAGACGGGGAGGATTGCTACAGTATCGGTAAGATTTCTTTTTTCCATCTCATCACCTTGAGTGGAAAAAAAAAATAAAATAAAATGCATTGTTTTTCCACTGAAAGCACACCAGTTCTGTCTTCGAAGTTGGAGGGTTTGAAATTACGCTTGCCACGGTACAAATAAAACGAACAGGCTTCATTTTTTTATACTTCTTTTATATCGCTGAGTGTGGCCATACTTCCTCTACTGCTTTTGATTTCCTGACAGTTTTCTAGGGTGAAATCTTGACTTTAAGACGCCTGTCGGTGTTTTTTCGTACCCGAATTTCATATTTGACATGCGACGTCGAGGTTGTCAAGCGGCACTTCAGCTTTCCAGTTCGGCTTGTTTTTGCCGCTACCGAAAGAGCTCGAGAACGTATCCTTCATTCGTGAGCCTATTTATATTTTTTTATTTCCGAAACATAATTTGTTCCACGTAAACCTTGATGCTACAACTTGAAAACTTTGTGCGCCGAATAAGTAGGGCCAAAACCATCCCAGCAAACATGCACCTCAGCAAAGATCAATATGTCACCCGATGGCGCCGCGCCGCTTTCAGGCCTTCCGACATCTTCTCCTGAGAGGGGGAAAAAAAAATAAAGAGCTAGAACAGGACACGTTTTGACAAGCTTTTTGTAGGCCGTATTTGAAAACGCCAGGTTCAATGTAATTTGGTTGCCTTGTACCTGATGTCGGTTCCTGTGTCGACTAAATTTGCTTGCTTTCTGTAATAGCCAAATTTTAAGTAAAAAGAGGCAATGGACCTGGGACTTCAAACTGGCCTGCGTTGCTACATTTGTAGTAAACGTGTCAACTAACGCAACGTTAAATCTGAATCGAGAGACGCAGACAGGGGTTTGTCTCTTTTGCGCTATGCCTACACTTGTGAGCATACCTTTATCATCATCATCGCCATCAACATCATACTGTGTAAACCCAATGGCTTCTTTGACGGCCTTGAGTACGCACATTGACGCGATAACGGAATTCCTACTAAAACGTTCCGTGTGGTCATTCCACTAATTCCATATTTTCGTAAGGTTCACATGACAAGTATATGGAATAATTATGGAGCGTGTATAGAAGCATACGAAATTATTGGGATATGAAACGAAACGATTTAATAGAGATATGATCAACGACGTGGCGATAATGCTCTCGCCGCATGCTCTCTTGCTAATATAAAAAAAATAACAAAGCTCCTGCGCGAGATCCTCTACTTTGCGTCTCGTTAGGAGCGAATAACCGTGATCGGGGACGTCAGCCGCGTGACTCGGACATTTATTACCGGGCGCGCGACACTACTTCTCAGCTCAACTAAGCGAACCTGACAACCCTGTTGTACGCCCGCTCCATTCCCACCTGACTTCCTTCTCTCCCTCAATGTCCCATCTTTAGCAGTTCTCCTACGTCTACGAAGCGAATTACCTGATTAGGCAGAACGGCGTCGACATGAATGAGAAGCTCTAGACCGATCCTATAACAGAACTGACGTAGCTGTTGATGGCAAAAGCGCTAAATAGGACCCTGATGCTTATCGGCGACTAATGCACTACGATCCCCCACTAGTAAACTGACGTCTATGCTCGATTGGAACTAAGACGCTTATCACTGATTTGTTGTTGTTTTTTTAACCCGCCGTCTTTGCGAGCTGTTCTTCTCATAAGCTTGGGCGAATCGCTTTGCTCCTATGTAATTAGTGTCTACTGCTGACGTTAATGCTCCTTGTAGGTGCCGGGAAGCAACTCCGGCAAGCTAGCCAGTGTTGTCAGAGGATGTTGTTCACAAGCAGGGAAAATTTGACGACACGGTTGGATAGCTTCAACATGTTAATGAGCAATCCACGTTTTCTTTTTTTTTTCTCACACACAAAAGAAGAATGAATAACCAGAATTGGCAGAACGTATGTATGACGTGCACCACCTAAATTTTTATTTCGTTTCTATCTGTTAACTAAAGATAAATAAAATAGTAGCGCAGTCCTCTCTGTCCGTCTCTCCACAGACAAAAGTTATGTTTATATCAAGGCGAGAGCGCAATACCTGGCCAATGCAGCAACTTGCGTTGACACGCTTCTCTGGAAAAGTTCTGGGTGCACAGCGTGAGTCCAAACTGCGTTGTTGCAGCATGTCTGTGCATGTTGCACAGACATGCTGCAACAACGCAGTTGCAGCATGTTGCAGCATGTCTAGCAAGCATGTCTGTGCAGCAACGTGCGATTAGTGGCCATAATTGAGCACCCGGGGATCGTACTCAGTGTTCCTTTAACAATAATGTACAAGAGGAAACACTGGGAAAAAGTGCCATAAGGAAAAAAGTGCACGCCTGCATGGGGTAAATATGGAACACGCGATACAAAACTTCACGAGAGAGAACGTCTCACTTACGTCAGTCTGGCTTACAGTTCAGCGCGCTATCCCCTCGAGAGGTTGCATAATCTAGGAGCATGACAGCAAGCACGCAACCATCCTGCACGGGGAGACAAATTGATAAGTTGTAATCCGCTTAAAAACGGTCACCGCCAAAAGGCAAAAACGACACACATGTGATCGTTGATCAATACGGCGCACTTACGTCATCGTGGTCACCTTTTATGGTCCTATCAGAAGAATTAAAGTCTTTATCCGTGGCGTCATGCGAAAAATAATAATAAATATAATTAAATTTATTAAAATATTATTAAATTCATTTCATTTAAATATGTGCGGCAGATCCCACGCATTGTGGAAATTGGCGTCGTACCAAGCCGTGAGAGAGGAACGTTCTTCTGCCGAATTCTTTGGCATTCAGCCTAGTGTTACGAGCAGCATCAACGTATTTGCGCAAATTGAGTACTCGTGCGCATAATGAGGGCTTAGCAGGCGACAGTGGCGACTGAAGGGCAGTCCACGCGGTATGACGTACTCACGTTAGCCTGCAGACGTGTTTTTTTTTTTTTTTTAGCGAAGAGGATACAGTAGACACTCATGTTCACACGTTAAGCGTCGTGTGTTAGCAGTACACAGTTATGGGACATGCATGATTTCTTACGTTACTATCAGTACGGTTAACGCACACTACAGTGGCATGCTCACGCAATATAGGTTTAGTTATCAACTTGCAATACTTACCGTGTGTAAGAACCACAACAGACATGTAGTAGCTCTCTTGGCACCTAGGCTACCCGGACTGTCCTGTAGGCATTCCCCCTCTCTCCTTTTCTTTTCTTTTCTTCCCTTTCTCCCATCCCCCAGTGTAGTGTAGCCAACCGGACTCCTGACTAGTCAACATCCCTGCCTTCTCTTCCTTATTTCTCTCTCTTTCTCTCGGCTACCCGGGATACATTCGGCGTAGTTACCTTCGGTTATTGCAACACGCTTGTCTGTGTCGGTATCCTTGATATGGTCAAGTTTCAACTGCAAGCTGCTATATACGCTATGTCTTTATCTTGTTTAGCTCACGCAAAGTGTGTCCCCCTGAAAGTTTCAACGAATATTTCGCTTGGCGGTTGACCGACGTAGGCATAATGTTAACGTCACAACCTCGTACTCATTGTCTCTTAGAGAGGCGGTGACCTCATACTATGGCTTGAAAATTTATACAAGTACCGCAGGCGCTTTCATCCACCACCGGACAATAATCTTACCAGAGTGCAGGTCATGACCCTCCGCCGCGGACAGAGGCTCGAAAACCAGTCCACATAGGCTGGCCATTTTCAACAAAGACAATGCATTTTAAGTAGTCGTACTTGTATTCCAGGTGAAACGGCTGCACAAGATGAGATTCTGTGGGGCTGCGAGAGTCCCCCCCCCCTCTAAATCGCTCTTGCCAGTTCCCTCTAAAGTGATCAGGCCTGGAGGAACTAAAGTTACTTGGCAGCCATTGTTGCCTGGGCCGAACGGGTCGCTTGCATGGTAAAGCCAGCCTGGGGTACAGGAGCAGAGATATTTAATCTCTGTAAATGAAGTTTACCACCATTTAGTAAACTACGGTTCATACCTGCATAACACTGGCCGAGAACTGCGGGTATGAGCCAAACGTGATGGCATGATCTTTATTCGGGAACTACACAAGGCCTACACCATTTCAGTGATGTCTAAAGTATTCCTGTTTTGTCATGCATTGATAACTCGCCATGCGAATGTCAATGTACACCAAGCGAACGTAACGTCCAGAAGAGCACCATTAAGCATGCGGCTAGATAGGTCAATGAAAAAACATGGGTCAGATTCGGCAAAAAATAATCCGCATTTAACGTAGACAGACGGTCGACGATTGCTGGACATTTCGATGGAGGTGAAATATTAGACCCACGTATTGTGCGATGTCAGTGCGCGATAAAGAAACCAAGGGGGTCAGAAGTTGCGCAGCTCTTCACTATGACATCTCTCATAATTATACCGGGATTTCCCGACGTAAAACTCCAAAATTATTATTATTATTATTATTATTATTATTATTATTATTATTATTATTAGACACTGTAGCATTAAAAGCTAGAGCTTCTCCACCTTCCAGCTTTGAGAGTTCTATACGAATGTTCCTTTTTTTTGTTGAGCAATACAAAAAAAAAACTGACTCGTTTATACTGGCTGTATTTTTTCATCACAAAGAATTTAGAGGACCTATATGACACGTCCATGCAACGTACACCTTTCCGATCGCTGATTCATTGTACAGCGTTTAAATGGTTAGGCTCACTCGGAAATGCGTCGCATTTAAACCCAGAGGGTTGCGTGGCTTTACAGCAAGCATATGTTATCTTAAAATTCATTTCCGGGGTTTTACGTTCGGGAACCATGATATGATTATTGGAGACGCTGCACCCTTTAAAAAAATGTAGTAGAAAAGCTAGCAACAGGAACAGTTACTACTGTTCTGGCACACTTACTACATTTTCTTGTCGTTTACTACCTTAGAAGTATGTTGCTAGAGGTCGTAAATATCAGGGGTTGTTACTGGCACTGCATGCGTACGTAGCAGGTTACTAAAAGCTACTATCTCCACTGGCAGTTGTATATGTTGCAGTAATTGTGATAGGTGTGCGCAGAATTTAGCCAAACTGTAATTGATTTGATTATGATGGAATAAGAGTCCCATTAAACGTCGTTGCATACGTATACGGAAAGAGAAAAATACAAGAATCTCAATGCAAAACATTGGTTAATTATCCGAATCCACTTCTGCTCGCTCGAAGAACGTGGGCGTCCTTAAGTATGGCCATAAGTAGCGCTAACGTTGCTGTTAGTGCATATGTCTCGTAAGCTTTGATCTGTTTGCGCGGTAGTGTGTGCTGTCGTTTCTGGTGCGAACATGTTTCTATTTTAAGCTGTCGCCTAAATATTTCTACGTACAGCATCTTCACAAGGCCAATCACATGAAGTAATTAGCTATTGTTAATTGGTGTAAGATGATTTCATTAGTCAGCACCAATCAGTGTCACCAGACAATGCATCACCGCTAATTTTGATTTGACCCTATTCTTTTGCAATGCAGTCGACTTCATATGGCAACGTAAACAGCAAATATAAACCGGATCATAATAAGCCCGATAAAAGGTTGCTATGGTAGTAACGATACTGACTTTGATTACTACTCATAGCTATAGCCAGTAACTGCAGGTAGTAAATGACATGGTAGTAAAGTTACTACCATGTCAGTTACTAGCTGAAGGTACTACTTAGGTCGTGAATGTTGTGACAAGCATTTACTACTTCAGTGTTAGTAAGTAACACTACCTTTTCTTTTTTTAGCTGGTGTAGTGGAGCGCTCAAGAGATTTCGACCACCCGTGGTTCTGTAACGTGCCGTGACATCGCGCAATATAGGAGCCTCAACATCTTACAACAGTTACCATCTGTTGGCGTAGCCAGCACATGGTCGATAGCTTGGTTTACATCATAGCTGGTATTGACCGAACACTAGCGGCAAGTATGCGATGAGAAGAGGCTGAATGCTGTTGTAATTGATCGCTATGCCTAACCCTAACATCCAGCCACAAGGCAGTCTATTCATAATGTTTCCAGCCTGTACCACAGGCATGTTCATCCCTCTTCCTACAATTCACGTACAAAGCAGCAGAAGCAACAAAATTATTGAATATAAGACTACGCTTATATTGAACAATTTTACTTCAGAAATGTTCTGATTGATTTATTTCTCGAATTGTAGAATATATGAATTGGTTGAAAGGAAGAGAGTTAACACCTGGTGAACACGCATTTCGTAAATCTTCAATTGAAAAATGTGCTTTTGTTGTCATAATGACGCGAATAAATTCGGTAAACGTCCTGAATAATGTGTACTACTAAAAAAAATCTAATGAGGGTGCCGCATTATTATGAATAGATTGCAGTGTCTCAACGGGACATTTATGTGGGAAAGATTTTATTGCATGTTTAAATAAAGTTAAAGTGAAAACCGACGTAGCCGTGAGGAGGTAAAACACACTTCACAAGCGCTATGTTTTACCTTCTCAGGCGTACGTTGTTCTCTTGTTGTGAATCTATTTGCAAGACCTCATTTTTTTTTCTGCGACATTAAAATAAGTCAACACATTGGCGGTATAAACCGCACGAAGCGTTAAATCCAGATCGGTATAAAAGCGTGTTATACATTAAAAAACAAGCACCTTTCAATGGGACATATGTCTATTATTCACTTACAAAATTGAAATAATCGTTTTCGTAATAAATCCTTAGTTTCTTATATTGTGCAGTGTACGAAAATAGCTACGGTCTTTTTAAGAGGTGTTATACGCGCTGTTAATGTCATACCGTTTGTCATTGCTCACTAAGCACATAAATAAACCTGACAGCAACATGTCTATCGTCAAGCGCAGAGCAACAACACGACGATTGCCCAAATACTTGTTGCCCAAGCACATACCGAAAGAACCTTCAGCGGAACTCACGCTCCGAATAAGGCAGCCACTAACACGAACTTCAGGTCGAGCGGAAGCAAATGCAAATAAGAGACAAGCGAGAGAGCAAAAGGAAGACAGAGTGCACAAGTACATTGCGACAGCCCCCGCAAACTAACTCTGATTGTGTAAACACGAGTAACGTGCGTGCACAGGAACGGAGTTCTTTGCTGTTGAGTGCAGCACCATGAGTCGGTGGCTTCACTATATTTCCTTTATATATCTCTCCGTGGTAACATCCAAACCGCAATTGCAGTTCGGGGAAGATGGAGACTCGTAGCGGTGAAAAAAATAGTAGAACAGCAGAGAGTCACCAGAACTGACGTTGAACATGAGATATGCTATAACTACAACCCTGACAGGCGGCCAGGGGCGTAATACCGCACGTAAGAGAACGGCAACTCTACGCTTTTTTATTGGGTAGCAACTTGTGTGAGGCCGTTATCAAAGATATTCCAGGTTCGATGACATCAGCCCGGCGTCACAGTAAACGCCGTTTTCTTTCTGGTTTATAACTGCTTTACACAGCAGGGAATTCTCGGTAGAACCAACGATTCTGGCATATAGAAGGTCACTTTTCGAAAGGTTGGCTTGAGAGGTATTCCCTTTTCAGTGACCTTTCCGTCACTTGCGTTGACATTGATATCTGTTGTGGTGTGCTTGTGCAATGTGAACTTAGGCTTTTGGTGCAGCGACTACGTGTTTCAGTAATTCAAGGGCATAGAGTTGCTGCGAGGTCATGCCAGGGCTTTGTCAGTTGGTATTTCTCAGCTGGTATTGAAGTATTTATACGGGATCGGGCAAAGTTGTACAACGCCTCACCGAATGGTAGCAGAACCTATGCATTGCTATGATAGTGCTTATCACATGTTAGAAGCACTAGTCACGTTACACAAGTACTATTATTACAACTGCAAGTGCAACGCGCTTATTTTGCGCTATATAACCGTGTGGGTGTAGCCGCCGTGGCCTGGTGGTAGCGTTTTTGCTTGGCACCTCGAGGGCCCGTGGTTGATACCCCTCTACCCCTAGGTAAGTTGAATGTGCGTCTGTGGGCTAGCTGTGCCTACCTTTCAATCGTAAATGAGGACAAACGGTGCCCCTTTCTCCTTTTAAAAGCGGAGCCGGCCGTCCGGTGTGTGGCCGATCGTGGAGACCGCGCACCACGTGAGTGAAATAAAACGACCCGTGATTGTCGTATCATTAATCGTGATGTACATGATGAGTATATCATGTTGGCAATGTAACGACCAGTCATTAGTATGTGTCATATATTTATATTCTGTACCTGGCAAATATTTATTTGGGCATACCAGGTGGACGTGGCGACCAGATGACCGCCGAGACGTATAAGCACATTAGATAGATAGATAGATAGATAGATAGATAGATAGATAGATAGATAGATAGATAGATAGATAGATAGATAGATAGATATGGCCAAAGTGAGAAGTTCGCCAATTGCTTCGCTTTTAATAAGTTGGCTTCTCGTCAGCCAGAAAGCGAAAAACTTCCTCTTGTCGTTTCTCAGAGTCCTCGCGCTACATAGCAACCCAGCAAGGTTTCATGCGTTTCTTCAGTTTTTCGGACATTGTCGTCACGTTAGCGGCAAGGACGCAAAAGAAGATAAAACTCGGCGTAGACTAAAGAAAATCGTGCACGTGAAGCAGTGAAAGTGGAAGCTGCAGACGAAAAAAATGCTAGCCGAAGCGATGAAAGCGAAGCACGACCGTTGGCGAACGATTGAACCGGCTAAATGAGGACGTAAGATGTCAAAAAATAAACCAATAAAGAGCGATACAGGCATATTTTTGGTACACAAGGAGCCATTGCTTCACTTCATTGCTATGTAGGTTTAAAAGATACAGCCACTTCCGTGAAAGTTTCCGTGAATTTCCCATCCTACCAGCAATATGGCGACGCTTCTTTTTGCGGATATCGAAAGTAGTTCGACTGCCCCACCCCTGGTTACATTAGACTTACGGAGGCCGTTGTTTTAAGGCGAAAGCTTTACTGGCTTAGTCGAGCGAGTGTCGCCGCGTGTCTCCGCTTGGCCTTGAAGCGACAAAGAGATACCGCGTGACTTTGCACGCTCCGTCGCCGTGCGTATGCGCGCTTGTGTGTGTGTGTGTTTGTTCATGTGCGAGTGTGCGTGCGAGTGTGTGTGCGCGCATTAGTGGCCGCTCTCCTGTTGGCTGCTTCCCCGACGGCTGCCGCCGCCCACCGCTCTCACTAGCCTTATCCACGTGATTCACCGCTCTCTCAAAGCTCTCTCTTCCACGTCGGTTAGCGGGTTAGCGCTTCGGCTGCTTCTGCTCAGCTGTTGTGGCGTGGACGCGCGATGAAAGTTGTGAGTGTGGACGCTGGTCTAACGCTGCTAAATTTGTGTGCGCATTCGCAGCGGCGAAAACGGCGAGCCGAGTTGGACCACCTTGCGATGGTCCGATGCAGATGTGACAGTCCTGGTGTAACAGATCTCGTGTTTCAGAGAGTCGATGGGCTAGACTTGCTCTATGGACAAGATTGGAACGGTGGCAATCTACTTCACCGACTATAGAACAGTATTTGTTGCCGTAAAACCAAACCGTGAATAAACCATGCAAAGAATGCAAAACATATGGTTTTCTATATGAGCCCAACTCGGCTTAGCAACACAGCACAGCAAGCTTTCGCTTGCACAACCGCCGCTAGCTGCGCTAAGCTGCAACCATTTTTTATATTGTCATCTGCTCGGGAAAGAAAGACGTCTTTCAGAGGTACCGTCCACTCATCTCTCTCGTTGTCATGTTGACTATAAATTTGTGTTCTACGCAGTTGGCCAAAGAGGAGCAACGTCGATCGTGGTCCTTCGATTATTCACGGTCTTTCCGTAAGGTGATTTTTCTGTAGGCATATACTCTTCTTTATTTTTAACAAGCGTGTATTAATCTATGTCTGAAATTATTCGCCGTTCAGGCGATAAGGCTTCCGACGGGTTCGGCTGGCTTGGCGTGGAGAAACACAGCTAGGATCTCTCTGATGAAGCCACAAAAAAGAGAAACTATTCTTCTATTAGATATAAGGGCGCTCGAAGGTGCCAGCTCCGCGATCGATCTGTAAGTATGAAGTAAGATTTAGTGTGATTGCCACACGCTTTCTCCCCATCACTTCGATCGTCTCCCTGTTGGCTCCCTGGGCACTCTGTATAGGTGTCGATCGCTCTCAGCTCATTTACTGCTGTCGCCTCGGCTATGTCCAAAACGGATGCGCTTTAGTTATTTTGCTGCCTCTACCTTGTTATCAATGGTCAGACTTACACTATATTATTATCTTTTATCGAAGGCATTTGTTTTCGAGTTTATTGGGAGGCTTATACTAGCCTGGTCAGAACCGTTAACTCAGCTAAATGAAGATGGTTCATTCTAGAATAGGTAATGGCCTCAAACCTCGCGCGGTAAGTGGTTTCAGTGGGGTTTCAATACTGTTCACAGCATTGTGCCGTTGTTTTTGAATTGAATTTTTGAATTGAATTTTATTTGAAATACAAGTGATACAATGCATGTGTTGAATACAAATACAGAAGGAGGTCTCAAAGTCGCAAGACTGTGAGTGAGACCTCCTAAAAAATCATTCCTCAGAGATACAATGCAATAGTAAACAGTGGTAAGGATAGAAAAATAAAGATATATATATATATATATATATATATATATATATATATATATATATATATATATATATAATGTACACATAAGTACGAAGTAGCGAATATACGTTATACAAAATGAGTAGATATGTGCAAAAACAAAAAAAAAACTTACACAAAAGATGCAGTATCATTCACTCAGTATAGTATCAAGTATTGTGACGGTAAGGAAAGGACAATTGAGGTATACAAAATATAGATAAGCATCAGATAGGGGCTAAGTTATACATAATATGCACATAAGCAAAAAAGACAAAAAAATGCAATAACACACTCTATATAATATTAAGCACTATGAATTTAATAAGTGCAAACGCAAGCCTTTTTTAAACATATCGAGGGATCTATTTTTGATTTCCAATGGTAACGAATTCCACAAGGATACAGATGAGAATTTTATAGTGAATTTACCATAATTAGTCCTGGGTTTGGGTAAAAGGAAGTTGTTAGCCTTTGCAAAACGAGTAGATGACACTTGAGGAAACTGAGTAGAGTTTAGTAAAGGAATGGGTAGTTTGCCATTCACATATTTGAAAATAAGAATACCGAGAAAATATTTGACCAGCTTCTGAACTGATAAAGTTTCATATTAACGGAGTAAGAATGATGCATTGGACATGAAGCTACTGTATGATATTATTCTCAATGCTTGGTTTTGAAGATGTTGGATGGCTGACAAATGAGTGGCATACGTATTTCCCCATGATGAGATGCAATAGATGTGCATTTACAGTGCATACGGTAAGATCGTTTCTAAATTTATTTCTCAAACAATAATCGGCTGGATAATTACGCTGTTTTTCTCTATTCTACAAGAACAACTAGATTTGAACCAGAAATCTTGTTTACAAATAGCGTTGAAAAAAGAAGGTTCTCTTTGATGCACAAAGTTCATGACGTTTACCGTATTGCAAAATTACGCCTGTGTCAAGGCACTCTTTTCTGTACAACTGTGGTTTTCTCCCTTGCCTTTGGCACGTTTTCTTTGCATCACAGCAAAGGTCACAAAGCTCTGCAGTCCAACGAAATCCGGTAAAAAAGCGGTACACAAAGCAGTCATTACTAATTCACAGAAGTCTCGGGGCACACAAGGAAAAGCAGCAGTTCCTTGCAGGCGGGACACGTGTGCGATGCTCCAACTAGCCTTTCGTCACTTTCATCTTTCGGATAAACCAAGTATAAATAAATGTCCAAATCTGCCAGCACTACACTGCATAAGACAAAAAGGCACTCGGTCGCTATGCTCAGGAAGCACGTAGCGCCTGTTCAGCTGAGCCCAATATTGAGCGACCATGCAGGAGTAAGCGAGCCGTTCAGCAAGCAATATCCCTTGGAGCATAAAAAGCAGCCACACGTATCGGACCTAACTTTTACAGCGCTCCGCAAAAAACCATATTTTCTTTAGTTGCCCTTATAGAAAGAAGGTGTTCTCTGTTGCTTTCGTTAGAAACATGAGCTCGAACCAAGCCGGTGAGAAAAAAAAATATCACAATGAAAATTCAATCGGCATGTGGCCGTACAGCACGAGAACAGCGGTCGTTGAGAATATTTTGTTTTATTTTCTTTGAGCATAAAGGCTAGCTACGCGTCCCGGAGGGCTCATGGTGCTCTTGCAAGCATTGCGTTTGGAAACGCCCGATGAAGCCGATATTGGTCACGTGAGGCTCCTTCAAAACAAGTGACGAGTTATTTTGTAGCTAAACAGGTGTGCGCGGCTGACGCCAAGATGTCTCGGTATTCCTTCCCGGCATTCATTCTTGATAGTGTCAGACCATAAATTATGATGGAAACGTTGAAAGAAGAACCTTGTTTCATTTGGCAGGGTATTGCTCAGTTGTTTTTTTCGAAGTTGACGTGACACGAAGTTGCAAACACGCCCAAATCGTTCATATCACGGCGGACCGATCATCGTTATAAAGTGGGCCTACCATCCCGTCGCACCAGACTGTACGACGACTCCTTTGTTCCGAGAACAAGCGTCGCCTGGAATCACCTTCCCGCCTCCATCGCCTGCGTAATGGGCGATAAAGATTTCAAACTTGCAGTGCAAGATACCCTGTAACTCTTCTTTCTCCCCACTCCTTTCTGTAGTGTCTTCGGGCCTTGAGAGTATTTTTAATAAATAAATAAATAAATAAATAAATAAATAAATAAATAAATAAATAAATAAATAAATAAATAAAAGAGCACTCTCGTTGTCAGATGAGCGCCTATAATGTTCCCAATTTTTATTGTAATCAGGTAATGGCTACTGCTTTTAAGTCCTGGTTCGAAGTGCCTGACATTCCGCGCATATTGAAGATGCCATTTTCTACAATATAAGCGCCAAGAAATGCTGAAAAATATCGGTAGGCCGCGTTCATTTCTAATCCGTTTTCAATAGCCCATTACGTGCAGTCATGCAGGCGTTGTGTGATCTGGGTGTGGACGACAATTGCGCAAGTATACTAGAAGATATCTGCGATTGATCCAGAGCCGCCACACTCCTCCATAAAGAAAGAACTAAAATACCAACAACGAAGGGTGTAAGACAAGACGATAAATTTTTACAATATTATTCGCAGCATGTGTATCGTTGGCATTCAGAAAATCGGACGGGGAACAGGAGGTTGTAAGGGTTAATAGAGGATACCGCACTAACCTCACATTTTCTGACGACATTGTCCTAAGTAACTCCGCTCATGAATTCTTAGGCAGGATGAGTGAGCTAGACAAGCATGGTATAAAGATGGTTCAACAAATTAATATGCAGAAAACTAAAGTAATGTCAATAGGCCAGATATATAGTGACCCCTGATCAGAACTATTAGACTGAAATAATCAGAAAAATAAGAATGGGGTGAAGTGCATTTGGCAGAAATTCGGAGTCTATGAACGGCAGCCTACCATTGCTCCCAGAGAGCGAAGTGTATAACAGCTGCATCTTACCGGTACTTAACGTACTTAACTACAGAGCATAAACTTGGATGAAGGGACAAGGAAAGAGCGGGGTGGGTCAAGAAACAAGCGCTTGTTAATAACTTCCTATAGTAAAAACCAAGAAGAAGAAATGGACGTCCGCAAAGCACGTAATGCGAAGGCAAGGTAACCGTTCGTCATTTATGGTAACAGAGCAGATCCCTAGAGAAGGCAAGTGTAACAGGGAGCGGCAGAAAGTTAGGCTATCAGATGAGATCGGGAATTATGTGGCGATAACGCGGTGGCAGTAAGCACAGGACCGGAATAGTTGGAGATTTATGGGAGAGACCTCGCTCCTGGGAGAGACCTTTCTCCCTTGCCGTGCGAGCCCAAATTTCTGCCATATTCATTTTTCTCATTTTGGGTATGACGCCGCTGGCTTCATAATTTAAGCATCCGCCCGCCTATCCCACGTAAGCTTTACGGCACTTTACAGGTATTTGTTAACCCACTTATGAGTTGTAATCAACACTTTTTTTTGTGTAGTTCGTGTTACTATGCCTTCGTTTTCTGCTATTGTTTTCCTTTCGGACCCACTTGGGAAAGGTGGAATGCGGTGAAAAACGATAGGTTCTTAATGTCTCATCGCCGGTTTTCTCAAATTGCACGAACTATTTTGAATGTAACGCGTGAGCTGCCGTGGTCCTTCATCTTTGTTTTACGTTTAGAAGAAATGTAAATGATTAAAGGCAATAACGCACCCCGCTATGGCAGAGCTGCTGCAGTGGTCCGAGAAAGGAATTATGGGACTTGAGGCAACTGAGCTATACTTTTAGAGCATCTTTCTTTCCTTTTTTTTTCTGCGCTTCTTTCGAAAGGGTTTCCCAAACGGGGTCATTTACTGCCTCCAGGGTTTCCTTTCTTATTTGTTTCGCGTAACAATGAAATTAAATTCCAGTCATCATCGACAGAGTTATTTACCACTACTTTCTTTTTTTCTTTGTTGGATTATATTGCTTTTTATTTATTCCTAAAGGAAACCTCACGATAGCACTTCATATGCCGACACTTTACTACAGGTTGATCAGAGTCCATGCTGAAAAAGCCAATTTTAAATTTCAGGTCACGCCTCAGGCAGTAAAAGTGTTGCCGCGCCTACAAATCGAACTGGCGAGCCAGAGTCATATTGAATGTCAGTGGCTGTACCTCATTTTGTGGCATCTGAAAAAGACATCCGACACACAGGAATAAGAGAAGTTGTCCCAGTTTTGTGCAGCTGCATGTGGGAAAATGCGGAATAACAGCGTCTCGCAGTGTGTTGCAACGCATAGCAAATAACAGGCGCAGGCAAACCACGAAGTAAAGGAAAGGAAATGTTGCTATGAGGAATCTTGAGATGACATGTAAGCGTCGCAGCCTCCGTTGACAAAGACGCTCGCGGCCGTATTGTAGGCTGATTTTGGCTTGCGTGTGCTCTTTGTCAAAAGTAAGACTTTTTTTCAGTCAAGACTCGCATGCTGCATCAACGCGGGCTGCCTCGGCACAAGGGAGGAGTGCGTTTGCTTGTTCGCTCTAGGGCGGTCAGTATTGCGTTCGAATTTCGCAACACAGACCTCATGTTGCCTCGGGATCTTTTTCTAACTCGGTTACGGCTGGGATATTCCAGTTACCCTTTATCGAGGATGCGTCTGCTGACGTTTCTGAAAGCTGCTGCAATGGGCAGACCTGAAGTCCTTTAGGAGCTAGTCTAGCTTGTACTTGAACACAAATCACAATTTTTCCTTGTGTAGGTGGCATTTTTTCTTGTGTTTACA
Source organism: Hyalomma asiaticum (assembly GCA_013339685.2). Classification (NCBI taxonomy): domain Eukaryota; kingdom Metazoa; phylum Arthropoda; class Arachnida; order Ixodida; family Ixodidae; genus Hyalomma; species Hyalomma asiaticum. Next base: position 48,787,412 of record CM023485.1, on the reverse strand, counting down.
AGCGCAGTCGCATTGCGTCGAATAAGTTTATTGTAGCAGAGTGGTGGCTTTCTGAATAAGGAAAGCTGACAGAGGCTAAGAAAAGAAAAATATATAGCTGTTTTTCGTCACAATGTTAAGGACAGTGTGAACTATTTAATCAGCTTAGAGTGATCCTCGCCTTTATTTTTTGTCACGGTTGTTGATGAAGTGCTTGAAAAGAAGGAAGAAAACAAGGAAATCTTTCTGCAATTGGTTATGGTATCTGCCGACTACCTATGGTTTGTCGCAGTTCCCGAACCTAATGAAACATGTAATTTTGGTTAGAGCTGTCGTTACGGTGTTGCACGTGCAAATCTGTAACAAGCGCGCTTTTATCTGTTCTTTTTTCGGGAAATTTATCCATCCTCACTACATTTAGGACTTGTATACATTGTGCGGCCTTATAGGGTTCCGGGCAACGTTACTACGCTAGATTCAGTTTTAAATCTCGACGTTGTTGAGCGGAACTGCCACCGATTTGTCCATTCATGTCACTGCGGTCGCACCTGGATGCAAGTTTTGCCGGCGCTGCTGCGAGAAAGCCTAGAAAAGCTGCAATCTCTGTGCGCAAGGTGGTCGTTCGTCCGTTTATCGCACTTAATGTGCGCGATAAACGGGTATACGACTTTATGTACGCAAGAGCATTTATAATCGCGGCGCGAGGCATGCCGACGTGTTGCGTTTCTGGCTACACGGAACGGTCACAAATATGGGGCTGGTCCATCTGTCATAGGAATCGGAATAACACGAACGCGAACTGCCTTCACTGAGGCAGTTGAATGTTTATTGTATGTTTATTGTACATCGAGATGAAGCTGCACACAATGCTATCATCCAGTCGTGCTGGTATGGCACGGTTCTACGTTGATTCGTCCTAGTTGACGTCTGTTGACGCAGCGCATCCATCCCAATAACCGACGTCCATGAAAGTGACCAAACACTGGAGTAACTGAAGTAGTTTACGTAATAAATGGACGCAGTGGAAGGTAAATGCCGCGCCACAACGGCATCAGTACATCTACACTTAAGCGACATTGACCCGCCAGCGTCATTGCCGTACTACGGCGCTTTGCGCAGCCGTTTTCTTAGTTCGTGCACCATGCACAAAGCATTAGCGGGCGGGGAAACACCATTGGTGCACTTCACCTCTCCTAGATGGCGGCACCGCCCACTCAACGTGCCGCCATCTCAACGGCCTCGGGATATGGATAAATGATGGGAATAGATACATGGAAGTACAAGAAAAAGCTATGATAGTTAAAGGAAAGAGGAACTCCGCAGTAATGAAGCATAGAGCGCTGTGGGGTTACAACAGGTACGAGGTAATTCGAGGTTTGTGGAAAGGTGTAATGGTGCCAGCACTTACATTCGGAAACTCAGTGGTGTGCATGAGGTCAGAGGTACAATCAGGGCTGGACGTGAATCAGAGGACGGTCGGACGTCTCGCACTGGGCGCCCATGGGAAGACCACAAATGAGGCTAAGGGGGATATGGGATGGTCTGACTTTGAGGGAAGGGAAGCTCAGAGTAAAATTAGGTACGAACAGAGATTAAGGAATATGAAAGAAAGTAGATGGGCAGCGAAAGTATTCAGGTATTTGTATAGGAAGAACGTTGATTCACAATGGAGGAAGAGAACTAGGAAGCTTACCAGTACGTATACATCCAGTAACGAAACGGATGGGACGAAAAAGAGCGTTAAGAGCATGGTCAGAGCGGCCGAGAACTCGGATTGGATAGCTAGAATGGAGAAGAAACCGGCATTGAACAACTACCGAAAAGGGAAAGACGAAATCAAGAGAGAAAAATTTTACGATAATTCAATGGGAAGCGCTTTACTGTTTAAGGCAAGGTCCGGTTGCCTGAGAACCCGAAGTTACAGAGCAAAATTCAATAAAGAAGGGGATACATGTACGTGCTGTGGAAAAGCTAGGGAAACGACAGACCATATTTTGATTGAATGTACAGATGTCCACCCAGGTGTAGCTGTGGACACTACCCTACAGGAGGCCATGGGTTTCAGGAGTAACAGGGGAAAGCTGAACATGCCGGCGATAGATATAAGTAAAAGGCGCTTAGAGCATTGGTGGCGCAAAAGTATGGAGCAAACAAAAGCGAAAGGTAGTTCGGGTAAGATTGTTTCATCACAGAGGAACGATAATAGATAAAATAAATAGACGAAGTAAAGAATTAGTTGTGAAAATATGTGTGATTCGGGAAAAGAAATGGTTGTAAACGAAAAAGAAATAAAGCTAGAGCTTGGTGGCCCGGCTACCGCCCCGTTATAAAGGGGACGCTCCTAATATCCATCCATCCATCGTAGCAAGGAGTGCCTCGATGCGGGCGCGTGGAGGCAAACGAGCGCATTGAGCCAGAGCAGGAAAGGCGAGATAGGAAAGAATATAAGCCGCGTTCCTGCAGCTTTAAGCGTGCGCCTGAATAGTGCATTTGGTTCAGCTCCCGGCACCTTTTGTTGCGGAAAAGGAGGTTGTGGGTTCGATCCGCAGCCCGTCAACGAAAAGATTTCTGCGTGTTTTTCTTTGTCATCCCCGTGTGTACACCTTACTGCGTCACTTCCGTGACGGAGACGACGTGAGTTGGGTGGTGGCGGACCGCGGCATAAAGCCCTTTCGTGTTTAAGAGATTGAGAAATGATTCAATGCGTCTGTTTGATCCGAACTTCGCTCATACCTGTCCAGAGTTCCACAAAATAGGCGACAAAGAAAGGAGGGTAACTCTATTACTATTGCAGCTTATTCTGAATTTCTGCGTTGCGATGATAATGGAATGGACACCAATACCGAGCGAGCTAATGGTTACAGTTCTGATCTTGCGCCAAAATTGAGTTACTAGTACTGAATTACTAGCGGCCATACATTCGATTTTTTTTTTACCTGGTGCGCTGTAGTCTGTTATCTGACTTAACCTCCACGCTGGCATGCACCGAGGGTTACTAAAGAACAAAATCGGTTGAACAAGGTGTTGTGAGACCCATTTCGTTCTTTTGGAGAAGCACTATCCGAAAATAGCGTCAGTCGTTTTGAGTACTCCTTACATTTTAAAGATGTGAGCGCGTCTACTGAGCCTTGTCAATGCACGTTAAGGAACACCGAAATTTATGGAGTCCTGTACTACGGCGTCTCTCATAAACCTATCGTCGTTTTGGGACGTGAGACACCAGAAATTTCTAATGTGCAAGCGCATGCAAATGAAATTTTACTGGACAACGTGCATGAACTTTTGCACAAAATATTAGCAGCAGCACCGAGTCACTTATGTTTAAGTAAAGCAAGCAAGAAAACTTGGGGAGCAGTAGCTCCTATGCAATTGCCTTTCTCGTCTTTTTTAAGAAATTCTGCCTGTCAATGTTTGCTCGCGCTTTATTGAGATGAATGTTATCAATGAGAGTAGGATAAATCCTTGTATTGATTAGTAAACCTGTCAAATAAAATATTTTAAACTGTGGTGTACTTTTGACATCATCTAAAATTGGCTTTGTGCTTCCTTTTATTGCAAGGATACTACCTTTACACGAGAAGAGCACTGTAGTAAGTTCACGCCAACTAATTTCCAAGGAGCATTCGCCTTTGCACTACTCGACCGCCGCTGGTAATAGTGTTATATTTATAAGTTCTAGGGATCTAGAATGCTTCAGCTAAACAAAAGAAAATGGGCAAGAAAGCATGGAACTCAGACACGAAACTGCACAGTGGTGGTAAAGGAAAGTAGAAGATAAGAATTTCACCTTCGGCGAAGGTTGCTTAGGAAATTTCCAAGATAGCAGTTGCGTACTGTTTTCTGATGTTCAACGGAAGTAGATGAGTTCTGATTACGCTTCTTACGGAACATTGTTGAAAATAAAGTGCGGAGAACACAAACTCTGACTTGAGTGTTCGCCTGAACATGCACCCGATTTTAACAGGGGAGCGGGAAGCGAAGAGCGGCGATGCGGCCTTGTGGACCAAGATGGAACAATGGCGCCACCGTACGGTGACCCCAGAATCGATGACACCGCGACCAGGCAACAGACTGAAAGTTTTTAAAGTGAACCCTATCCAGTAACGTTGATTCTGGGAATAATAAATTAGAGGTTTGCTAAAGATTCTCGCCAATAAGGCGCTTGAGAAAGTACGAGGTTACGCTTGTTTGCTATCAACCTAATTTGATGTTACAACTCGACAAATTCGCCACTTCTCGATAAACGCTTTTTACTTTCCGGTAGAGAAATGAAAGAAAAACAAATTTACTACTTAATAGGACACACCGAACGCGCGTTCTAGGTGCGGCTAGCAGGCACACATTTATTATTAATAGGTGAAAGCGTTGTGTATTTCATTATAGAGTGTCCCTGAGCGATAGGCTAAATATCCTATGGGACTAAGTCGGACGCTACTACCAGATTAGAACCCAACACAAACAGAAGACGTCGACGTTCTGGGGCTCCTACACACCACCATGTAAGACTAGATCGTCAGACCTTGAGCCGAACCTTCGAAGCCCAACCTTCGATGACTCGCACACAGGACCTTGATGATTCGCTGCCAGCACCTATGCCGAAGACTTTGCTTGAACTAAAGCGGTTTAAGATGTATTATGATGGATGCGAGCGTGGGACAGGGTGTCCAAGACATAAACAAACATGTTTCACGAACACAAAACAAAACAAACGTGCTTCAAACGAAAGATGGTTGACTAACAAAGTCGCACTACAAAATTACGCTAATATAGACAGGAATTACCTATAAAACAAAACCTAAAGAATAAGAAAAACACAAAACTTGATTAGCTCCGCGCCCCCAAGGCTTAATATATGGCACATTTTGGCTGTACTTTGAGCGTTCCGCGGCATCCTGCCTCGTCGTGTAAGGCGAATATGCTTGCAGCGACATACCATTAGGGGATCCATAGTATTGCTTGCCTGCGTTCTCAATACACAATGGTCCTGTGCAGCTAGCTCGCAGCCACAATGGCTTGAGAGCATAGCGCACCACTTTATCTTTTCCGTCAACAAAGGAACCTCGCTCTCGCTGCACGCCCGCGTGGCCTTTATGACCTGGGTATCTCCATTGTTAAAGGGCTAATTCGCGAACATCTTTGGGACGTCGATAAACAGACTTCCCATCCCCATGAATGCAGTAAGGAGAGTGTGTCCCTGGTTGGACGCTTCTTTCTCTCGTCACTTTCGTGCGCTATAAGTATTTCCTTGCTCATGTCGCTGATGACGACTTGGCGTTTGGGACCTTGTAGCTGAGCTCGCCTAGTCAGCGGGGAACAGATCAATAGCACGGCACGTGGTCTGTTTTATATTCCTTTTGACCTAGTTAGCCCAGTGCTTCCTGTTGGCACCCTTAATTTCGGTCACAGCCCACTGTATCTCACAAAGCCTTGGACTCTTTCTTTTCTTTTTTTAGTTAGCAGTAAGGATGATGCATGCTGGAAAGTATGCTGCGCGACATCTACAGTGTTTAATGTATATGCTTCGAAATACTATTTTAGTAAATACAGTTATTAACACTACGATTGTATCAAATCTCAATGTGCAGCTAACGTTACGCTGACAGAAATTAGGACAAGGCTAAGCAGATGATGCCCAGTCTGCTACGTGACAATAGTGCTGGGTGATAGTGTATATTGAAGTGAGAGACGAGAGTTAGGCAGGACATAAGTCCACAAGTTCTATGCATGTAGTAGCGTATCAGCACTACGTCTTAGCTGTCTGCCGCCTTCCGAATGTAAAAGTGTTCCTATGGCTTTTACGAGCTGATGAGAGCTGGGACCTAGCTCCTGAGAGCTTTCTTTCGGTAACGGCCAATTTCCGCTGAACTATTTTACGAGCGTAAGCGATAAAGCTGTGCTGCTTATGTTCTGTACCTACTGAACCTCTTTATCGCCAATTTTCAGGCGTTCTCGTCATTTTTTTCTTCATTCCCGCATGCGCGGACTCACACGGGTGTGCTTTTCTATACCCTTTGTGCGCAGATGTGCCGCTATGCGATTCTTCCTTAATTAGGTTATGCGTGCTCTAGGCCACTTGATCATTAGTTAGGAACGTGCACATCACGTTTTTAATGAAGTGTTTTGCACAAGAGAGTGTCAAAGTTTGAGACATTTCGTATAGAAACATAGCTAGAGGATTGTGGCTACACAGGTCACAAATATTTATTTCCTACTCACTTTAATGTTTTCGTGTGATAACCGTGTGAAGATTTTGTCCGCATATAAAATAGAGCCCTTATGTGCCTCAGTTGCGGCGTACATGTGTCCTTTATTTAAATGGACGAATTGTTTACTACAAGATGACGATACTAATTGCATCCATCGTCTTAAGCCACGGTGGAAAATATACGAAAGGTCAGGAGCCTTCATCGTAGGTTACGCTCTCAGACCGCGTATTGAACTCACTATGAGGGAGCAAAACAAAAATTTTTAGAAAGCATTTTTTTTTGTGTGTGTGTGTGTGGGAAAGCGAGAGAATCACATGACCAGCAAGATTAGGCGTGTTTACTTCAATGATTGCCACTGCCCCGCCACGGTGGTCTAGTGGCTATGGTACTCGGCTGCTGATCGGAAGGTCGCGGGATCGAATCCCGGCTGCGGCGGCTGCATTTCGATGGAGGCGAAATGTTGAGGCCCGTGTGCTGTGCGATGTCAGTGCACGTTAAAGAACCCCAGGTGGTCGAAATTTCCGGAGACCTCCACTACGGCGTCTCTCATAATCAGAGCTGGTTTTGGGACGTTAAACCCCACATAACAACAATGATTGCCACTGCAGATCGGAGCCTTTTTAACACGCTCGTACTCCTAACTTTCATGATAATGACAAGCAAAGAGCTATTTTGTGAAGGGCTGAATGAAATGAAAGGACGATACAAATAGGTCACTCATAGCAAGGGATACCACGCCGCACTATCTATAATGTCATTCAAACAGTTTTGTCGCGCACAGTACGCATAACTTTGTTTATCTCGCCCAGATAAACAACCGCGGCATAAAAAAACTTCAGTCGAGTATGGTTTTTAATCTGCTACGTCCGTACAGGGCAGTGGCGATCGCTCTATCCAAGTTAAGTTGGATTAAGAAAGTGGGCGATCTGTATGCGCTATGCTGTTAAAGTTGCGCTTGCAGCCCTGGTACGTAATCTTCGCGTACACGCAGCAAGTACGGGAGCTGAACATATGCGTGACGGTACGCTAGGGCGTAGACAACGCGGGAAATCACCGCCGTAAATGCGTCGTTTGCAACTTCGCCATTAAGGGTTTCGGGGTATCCTGTAGTCGTTTGTTGCGATCACGCTCGGGGGTTCCATTGTCGTTAAACCCGGAAGTCTCCGCGGGGCTTTCGGTGGAGAAGTTTAGCGATGGGCTAACTTTGGGGATAAACAAGGTCTCGAAAACTTAACAGGGCTCTTTGTCACGACCAAGATGGTCCTAACGAGCAGACTAGAGACGAGAGATGTAGCTCTACACAAAATGTTGAGTATTGAAAATATATGATTAGTGAGCATATTTAAGCGTAAAAATTCTAGAAAATAGAACTTCGTATCACGAATATTACACCTGATATTGCATTACTTGACCTTATAAAAATCCGTTCTTTCCTCAGCACGTTATTAGCAGGCAAAGACTACATATGTACACTAATTAACACATGTTTGTAGTTGCCAGGAGCTCTTTTTTAATAATCGTAACTTAAGAAGAACGTTACATTTAACGTTTTCTTAGGTACTATTGTCCTTTCCATCTTTGACATACAGAAGTATACATGCTGATACATGTCATGACTCGTCATGACGTTTCCTCGTCATGACTGTGTAATGCATGACGAGGAAACTGTTTCTTTGAATTCACGTGTATTTACCAAAAAGATTACTTGTTGTTCCCTGTTAACACGTATAGCTTAAGGTACAGCTTTAAGTTCTTCAGACATTTTCTGGTGAAAGGTACTAGAGCAACCGTCGTGCGAGGCAGTCAAATTCTTCTTTTCTTTAGGAATTCCCACAATACGTAGACTACTGTCTGAGAAAACTGCTTTGATAACAGCTTGCGCTTGTTCTGGAGGCCGAAGTACTGGCATCGTCTGCACGTAGTGAATAGTGCGTTAGTGGCGGTAGCCTGCAGGAAAATGTCGTTAGTGTGGGGGGAACTGCTGAGCGTACTTAATGCACCGCGTTGCACGACACTTTGAGACAACTTGAGAGCTCGTTCCTTTCCTCGTTTGAATACATAGCGTTATGCCGAAAAATATACATCATCTGCATATAATAGAGAGGGTATTGCTGCTGGTATCATGTTTGATAACTTTGTCATGATAGAGTGGAACGGTAGCGCACTTAACACACTATATCGTAACTACTTGTGAGAAATGAGGATGAGACCATTTTCCTTCTATTGCCACAATAAATACTGCTTTTCCTATAAAAATTACCCATCCACAGCAGTTCCTGTACGAAGACACGCGGTCTGACCAGGCAGTGCATTACGTGGGACTGGCTGACGGTAGAGATGGCTCGCTTAATATCCAAAGAAGGAACTATTGTGATACGTACGTTCGTTTCCTCTAGCTCGTTCGCTTGCAACGCGTTCAAGATTACCTAAAATCGCATCCATAGTGCACTACACCCTTCGACGTCATGTCACCTGTCTTGTTAAGCTAAATACAAAGCGCCACTGTGCAATGAAGTGCGTGCAAATGTGAAACGGTAGAGTTAGGCACTCAAAGAACGTTCGTGTAAAGTAGAAGTGATGTCCCATTTTGTTTTACACAGACACGTGCTGTTCATTCATTTCTGCTGCTTCATTTCTCACTCACATCCTCTACACACGCAGGAAACCTGAGCTGTGCAATTGATACAAATGAGTTGAGGTCCCCTGGCACGGAATATCCGAAGCCGCCCTTACGTTTTAGAGAGGCTCAAGCGAATTTCCAGCCGCTTGGTGACTCTTATTTGCTACAAGAGCGACATCGGTCGCCTTTAGTTCCCTTCCAGACACAGACACTTTTCTGATTCCTTTTTTTTAATCATTATTATAAGTGTTATTTATCAAGTCTTACGGCTTCACACTTTCCTAGGCACGACAATGGTGTAGTGAGTAATGTACTTTAAACCCGAATCGCTCAGCCTTCAGACTCAGCCAGAAGCGATAGTAGCAGGAAAATAATTCCATCTGCATTTATATTATGCGTCTCGTCTAGCGCCTTCGAGAACCAGGAGAAAGCTAAATTATGATATGTGGCCCTGTTCGAGGAGTCGTTCAACCCGCACTCCGTCTGGGCCCGAGGAAACGCGTCTGCACCAATTTGTTCCTTCGCGTCCTCGTCTCGTGCTGAAGTGACAATCCCTCATTGTTTACATCGGAAACGACAACACACACCGACGCATTTGTTGTACGTCTCAGAGAGCTGTCACAGACACTGAAGGTGTCCCAAGAGGCTTCATGAAGCACTCTTGGGGAGAGGGGTTGCGAAGTAAAACACACAAAAAAGTTACAATTTACATTCTTCGCCTGCTTCGAAGAGTTACGCTCGTCGTGTATTCTTCGAACCATGGTTTTCTTTTTTTTTATGTTTCAAGGAAAAACTTCAACTCTTTCAGAACGTTTCCCTTTAGGTACCGTACTAAAGCCATAGTTTGCGGCGCTGTATCAAACCCACACAGATAAAGTGACAACGCACGACTGCACAAACGATATAGTAAAGCACTAATTAGGCTGCCGCGGCAACGTTTCTTTGTGTTGTTAATATGCCTTCTTTTAACCGAAACTGAAACAGCGTATCATTTAAAAATATGCCATATATGGCGATATAAGGAATTGAGCATATCTTGCTATATATGGCTCGTGTCCCTATGTGACTGTATTTGCCCAAATCGTGATAGAGACATATGTGGCAATAAAAGACATACAAGAATAGCTCTGGCATGCATCGGTCAAATACGGCAACATATGGACACGTGCCACATATAGGCAGATATGCATATCTGGCCATATCCGCATATCTGGATATATATGGCTCGTGCCCATATGTGGCTGTATTTGCCCAATACATGTCAGAGTCATGCATGGCATTCTTCGTGCAGGTCTTTTATTGCCACATATGCCTCTACCACGATTTAGGCAAATACGGCCACATACGGACACGAGCCATATATAGGCAGATATGCCCAATTCCTGATATCACCATATATGGCATTTCTGTAAGGTATCGAATGGTTCAAATTGCTTACACTGTGAGTCACTAGATACAAAACACACATAAAATGCAAAGCCTGAAACATAGGAAACATAAGCAGTGCCAAGAGGGACAGTAATGATGGATTGCGATGCCTGCGCGGTTATCTCCTTTATATGTCTTACTACAAGGGCTGAAAGCAAGTATTTGCGTTATCGAATGCCCTATATCTGGTTCCTGTAAAAGATCACTCATCCGGGCAGGACGCACTCGTTACATCGGAGCACTTGACTATGTGATATTGATGGTTTAGTGCTCTCTTTTTGCTTACGCCTGCAATAAAGACTAATGTCAAAATCACGATAACAAACTCCGATCATCATAAACGTAAAGATACCAAATGCTTCTGAGGCATTTCACAGATTCACTCATTTAAAGTAAATATTTGAAACAACGCATTTAAACAAAAATGACATAGCATTATAACGTTAGCCTGAACTTCTAAATATGTGGCCATGGATGGGAGAACTCTCTTTCATAATGACTGGAACTAACATTAGCTGGTTCAGACAATTGAATAATTCGACCGGCTAGAATTATACGATACGTGGGCTGCAATGTTCCCTTTTCAAACATTCCAAAAGAGCGATGCAGTGGTACTTGTCATTCCGCTAACAACCATATAAGCTTTAATAGCTTCCGCAACTTTCCGGTGCTTCCGCGCTTTTTATTGTGCACTTTAAGAGCAACTTGTATAGCCTAGACTGTGCCGGCGTTGTGGTCGACCCCCAAAACTCCTAAAAATCTTGACGTCCTCTGTGGAGTGGCCGACGAAGCTTATGCATTTGTTCCTTCGGCCGCGTCATAGAAAGGGCATTGCTGTGGGGGAAAAAAGTGTTACACATATACAAAGGGCAGTGAGAGACCGCAAAGCTCAACGCAGATCAAGATGATCAACGCCAAGCGGTTCGGCCAGGTGAAAATGCTGCCCAAAGAATTCTCGCTGTCACCCAGGAGAGGGAAATAGCCAGTCACAATTTTGTCGATTGAAAATAATAGTTCTTCCTCTTCAATAGCTGGGGTTCCAAGACTTGCGGCAACCTTCAAAGAGCAAGGGCGCACCTACGCTTGCTAAATGTGAACATATCGGCGCCATATCAATGACTTGAATTTTCTGCCGCCTAACACAAAATAAATAAATATATAAAGTATAGGCCAGGCACGCACACACTGACCTTCGTTTTCCTCTGTTTTCCCGACAGGGGGAAGTCAGCAAAGATTTACGGAGGATATGCTTTTTAAATGTGCTGGCAGATAAGTAAACGGGGGAACTACCGTCTGGCCAACAGTATGTGATAAATAAATTAGGCGTTCTTTACTTAGTAACACGCTCACGTAAGTGTTGTTTATCTTTCAGCGAGACTGGCAGGTTCTCTGCAGACACTGGTGACATGATCGTAAAATCAAACACCTGAGAAAATCAGAAACGACTCACAAATGAACTTCGCGATAACGACGAAGAGACTTGAGAGGCACCGTGAAAAGAATGGTGCAATCAGTGAACCGCAAGACCGAAACGAGGGAGGAAGCAAGAAACAAAAGTAGGCTTTGCCGCAACGAGCCTACTGTTCAATGTTCATTGGGCGAGAATCAATTCCTTAATGTAGCTGCATCAACAAACATGCCATGCAGGACAGCACCAGGCCACGAACAAATAAATGAGGTCTGTGGATTTCTTTTCTTGTATTTTCTCTTTGTGCGTTTTTCACACCAGTTCAAGGCAGCAAGCCAGATGTCAGCTTCGGGTTAAGTGTCCTACTTTCTTCTTCATATCTCTTTATCTCTGCATTCTTCCACGAAAGAGGCACGAGGCAGGGGGTGAAAAAAAAAAAAAGAAACGTTGCTCGGTGTTATCGGGCCTCAGTTTTTTTTTTCTGCATGGGTCCGCAGTACAATATATGGTCTATATAAGAACTAGAATTTTACAGTGTATATCGGAATTACCTAGACTTGATAGAAAGCTTGTGAAACGAAACAATTTTCAGAGAAGGAGGAACTTCCCCTTGTTTGTTTACATTGCCTTACATTTCATAACAACGTACACAGTTGCACAAGTCGGCAATTGATGTCAAATCTGTCCCTGTTCTTATAAATTTCTCTGTTCTTCTTCTAATTAGATAAATTTTAACAGCGCATATAACGTATCTTTGAGAACGACTCCACCTGGCTCGGACTATCCAAAGCTTGCAGCACTAAGACAAACGTTCTTACGAAAATTTCAGCGAGTGCCCTACGCATACCGGCACTGTTGATTGAAAATGGAAGCCACCTCTGCATACTTAAGCTAAATGGAGCAAAAATGAAGGAGAGATGTTCGGAGTGTGACAGAATGTTCCCACGGCACCCACAAAGCCTGCGCTTACAAAAAAAAGCATGGTTCAAAAAACAAGAACACGTATTGAGGCTTTTATGCATGTTTTTGAAAGACAGAACATAAAATAACTTTTTTGGTTGATTTATTCCATGTCCTGGAAAGCCATTTATTCCCAAAGACACATGTCTTTCTGCGCAACCCTTCGTTTGCGAAAGCCACGAAGCCGCTTGGGCGCTGTTTTTCTTATCGGAAGCTTCATAAATTGGTACAGGAAAAAGGACATAACAAATCTACTAAGCATTTCCGAGCAACTTAAGTGCGGTTTCTGTGTTCCAAGAATGATATATATCGGAATGAATTCTGGGAAAATATAAGAAGCGGACGATTCAAGATGTCTCCATTGTTCCAAGAACCATTTTTCACAGGAGGCTCCATTGTAAGAACTTGGCCAAAAGAAGAATCGGTTGCACAAGAAGGCCATAGCGTGGTGCTTCACTTGATGCGGTAAAATGCAATGAAGCATGTACCATGTTCTTTTCTTCTCGCTTAAAATTGCCTGTGTTCATCAAAAGCCATGAGAAGGACCTGGAGGCTTGCTTTCCGTTCTGCTCATACGAAGTGAACTTAGGTACAGTAAATATTAGACCTGTTATTTTCTTAAAACTTGAGCTCATCTTAATAAAACTAGTTTGGTCACGTCTTGATAGCCACGCGGGAAATAGAAAATATGCACATCAGAAAATCCAAACCGTCGTGTACAAGACATTGTGGAATTATGTGGATGCCCTCTGTTTATATGGCTACTATTCTGACGTACCGTACCGTCTTTTTTATCGCGCTAAAATGTCCAGACAATCAAACACTTTGAAAATGAACTGTCCGTACGAAAGATCAAGGACAAGAGGAAACCTTTTTTTGGCGGTCGATTGCTGGAAGCTTGTTTTTGAGTGTTTATTATTGGTCTGTATTTCCTTCGCGGTTTAGAGATGTGGGAAACATGTCGCATATTTTATGTTTTGCTATGGCGTTGAACAGTAGGAACGGTACCCGGGTCCCCGAGGTGGCAGGCAAGCACACCACCACTCGGCCACGGTGGTTCATCGCCATGCTCAGCACAAATAAAACCATAAAAGAATACTTCAAAATTTTTTCGCTTCTAGTGCCTTAGCTTTGTTCAAGAACGACATCTTGTTAAGAGAGTTTCAAGAATGCATGACTCTAACGGTCTTCGAAGAAATATCCCTCTTGCACTCATATGCATCATTGCTTCTTAGCTATGAGCATGAAGAAAAGCATGACTGGAGGAATACACTCATAACATGACATTTTTTACGATGAACTTATTCGACAACCAACTAAACCTCCTACTAAAACCACATGGCGGACAGGCATGTTAGTTGCGAGGTTAAGATATTTAGAATCGCACAGAGTAGCATCATCTTCAACTGCCATTCGGCTACTCAACGCAAAAAACAAAGCAGTCTTGCGAATAATTTTGAGTGACTTCTATTTGTAACACGTGATACGCTTGAGGCTGTTGGTGAGAAATTAATATTTCAAAACGTTCCTCTTGTTACAACTGAGTTTTCTGGGTCCGACATCAGTCCCGCGTGCGAAATTTCCACAAATAAAGTTCAAAAGATCTCGTTTGTCCCAAGAAGTCTGGGAGTCGATGTCCTACGAAGTAGTTAACGAGGAAATTTCCTACCACGAACGGTTAGGCATCCAGCCAAGTGTTACGAAGAGGATGAACGTTTTTGTGCAAAGCTCATGAGTAGGTTTATGCTAAGCGTGGGCTCACCAGGCACGCCGAGATCACCGTGGCAACAGAACGGTAGCTCCATTTACGACGTAACATAGGCGCTCACGTTAGTACACGGGTGCCTCTTTCGTCAAAAAATTCACAGCATATCCACGGAGTGAATGATGATGAGTGGGCGAAGCTCCGGAGGTTCATCGTAGATCGTGCGGAGTTCCGGAGTAATTTAGTTAACGCGCACGCTACGAATCCTTATGGTTCAACTACGCACAAGTGAAATCTTCCACCGTATATATATATATATATATATATATATATATATATATATATATATATATATATATATATTGTTACGAACCACGTAGGTTTGAGGGGCTTTTAATGCGTAAGCAAAGCCGAGGCACCGAGGCAGTCGCGATCGTCTCAACAACGCAACGTCGTCTTCTTCTCTTCTCTGCGCGTTTCCCTCGAGCCACCGGCGCCTGTCTCAAACCACTGACGCGCTGTAACATTTCTCCTCTCCCAGACGAAGCCCTCCGGGCGAGTCACTCCTGTTGCCTGCATGTGAAAGGCTTTAGACGGGCGACATGCGTCACGTCAGTTTTAGATGAGCGTCTTCCGCTTGAAGTGAGGCGTGCAATTTTATAGGCCACCTCGCTCAGACGCTCTAGGATTACGAATGGTCCGGCGTATTCCGCGAGTAGCTTTTGGCACAAGCCACGCTTGCGTACGGGGGTCCACAGCCAAACGAGGTCACCGGGAACATAGGTGACATTCCTGTGGTGACTGTCATGGCGTGCTTTTGAACAGTCCTGTGAAGCCAACGTACGTAAGCGAGCAAGCCGACGGGCCTCCTCTGCACGACACAAAACCTCTGCGATGGCCGAGTCGTCATGAACAACAAAAGAGAAGATAGTATCCAGCGTATGTCGAGGTGGACGAGCGTACAGGAGGTAGAAAGGGCTATAGCCGGTGGTCTCGTGTTTCGCAGAGTTGAAAGCGTACGTCACGAATGGCAATACTTCATCCCAGTTCTTGTGGTCTGAAGCGACGTACATCGATAACATGCTAATCAATGTTCGGTTCGTACGCTCAACCAAACCATTTGTCTGTGGGTGATAAGCTGTGGAATGTCGGAACTTCGAGGCACACAAACGAAGTAATTCTTCGACGACATCGGCCGTAAACTGGCGACCACGGTCACTTATTATCACGCGAGGCGGCCCGTGTCGGAGTATAATCGAACGCAGCATGAACTCAGAAACCTCAGTTGCGGTGGCGGACGGTAGGGCTGCTGTCTCACAGTAGCGTGTCAGGTAGTCGGCGCACACGATTATCCACCGGTTGCCTTTTGAAGAACGCGGAAACGGTCCGATCAGGTCTATGCCAACTTTTTCAAAAGGGGAGCTGGGGGGCGTTACTGGTTGTAGTTGACCGGCTGAAGCAGCAGTTGGTCGCTTGTGGCTCTGACACTGTGTACAGCTGGCTACATAGACATCAATCGTCTTGCGCATTCGAGGCCAGTAAAATCGTTCTTTGGTACGATGCAGCGTTCGTGCGGCTCCAAGATGACCAGACGTGGGGTCATCGTGTGTAACATGCAGAACAGACGATCGAAGGGATTCCGGAACCACCAGTAGAAAGCGGGCGCCAGTCGTGGATAAATTCCTCTTGTAAAGAAGGTCATCTCGGATACAGTATGGGTTTTCGCCCATGGAACCTTGTGCTGCTGAGAAAATGTTTTTCAAACTGGGGTCGTTGCGCTGCTCGACGGCGAAAGTCAAAGCGTCGGGAAAGTCACGCGACAGAGAAGCGATAAGGTGGTCGAAGTTATCGGCGTCACAATCTGTTGTAGGTAGTGGCATCCTAGAAAGGCAATCCGCATCGGCATGTCGACGGCCACTCTTGTAGGAAATAGTAAACACGTATTCTTGTAAGCGCATGGCCCATCGTGCGAGGCGACCGGATGGATCCCGAAGGTTCACCAACCAACACAGGGAATGGTGGTCGGTTACAATGGTGAAATGGTGGCCATATATGTACGAGCGGAACCGCTGTACGGCAAATACTACCGCTAAGCACTCCTGTTCGGTCACGGTATAATTGCGCTCAGGTTTGCTTAAAGAGCGGCTCGCGTAGGCCACGACATGTTCTTTGTTGTCAGCGCGTTGAATGAGGACGGCGCCGACGCCAATGCCACTTGCGTCTGTGTGAATCTCCGTTGGTAATGAAGGATCAAAGTGCCGAAGTATTGGCCGCGAAGTTAATAATAACTTCAGTTGGCGAAAGGCGGCGGCGCACTCAGGGGTCCAGTGGAACGGAGTGTTCTTGCGTAAAAGATTCGCCAGGGGGTGTGCGACATCCGAGAACCCACGTATGAACCGCCAATATATATATATATATATGGGTGGCCGGTGAACGGTTCTCCAGCGCGAGCAGTCGGTATTTTTCAATCAAGAAACTCGCTCGAAGACGCTGCCTGCGCCACCGTTGTCTCTCGCGGGTGAGGGCGCGTTCTCCTTCTTTGCGAGCTGGTAGCGCGTTCATCGAAGAAAGAGCGTTTCCATAGTCAACGCGCGCCTTTCGCTCTCTCTGTCTCTCCCTCTCTCACAAGGCAGCAGATGGAAGAGTCAGAGAGCTCGCGAGCCGGGAGGCACGCGCCCTCCTAGTAGCGCGTTCCTAGTAGGTAACGCGCTACTACAATGGATGGACAGACCCAAACCTTAAGGAGCTTCGCCTCTAAAAAAAAAAAAAAGGCGTGCTATACGGAGCGTTGATCTGCCTACCATAAGCGTCGTTCGTTGATGTGTTACTGGGGGATCGAGTAAAGTTGGAGAAAAGCATGCCGGTTGATGGCAGTACATATGTACTGCTTGTTAGATTGCTACTTGAGGGCGGTTCACACGCCATAGAAGCGCAATTTAACTGTCACAAGCACCCTCGTCACAAATGCTAGTGAAATACGTTCGTCCACGTATGTACCGTGTAGAAGCCACCGTAGGCTAATTGTAGCGGGGTTGCTTGGCACCTTGGGGGCCCAGGTTCAATACCCAACTACCGAATGGAAGGTTGCCTTTGGAGATAACAGCGCGTTCGTGTATGTATGTGTGCTTGCTATGTCTACCTTTCAATCGCATGCTGCGACAAACGGTACGCCTTTGTTTTTAGGTGGGCCCGAATGATATGTTAAATGTCTACTTTTGTTGAACCTTGGTTGATATAGGCTGTATACTATTCTAACACCTGAGGTGCATAACCACATACCACAAACAGAGCATTATGGCTATGAGTCACACGTGACTGCATTCTCCTTAATCATGACATACATGACAAGTATATCTTGTTAGTGATTTGAAGGTTCATGTTCTTTACATATTTATACCGTACCATGCCAACTGTTGTGCACCATGTATACGAGGCGACCAGGAGAGCACCGAAAAGTAGGCGGCAAAATGGATAGACGGATACGGTCACAGGGTAATAATTAGAATGTGTGACTGCGCTGCTTGGCTAGGCAAGTGCGCGTATGATGATTTTTTTCCCATGTTGTGAGCAAACACAAACACTCATGGCCTCATCCTTCCCTACTTCGCGTAAAATTAACTATCAAGCTTTTCTCTCAGGTTAGCTTCTAAACATCAGTAAGCGCTTGTATATCATAAAAGAGCCCGCAGTCCATAGTTTATACTTTTGGCAGTCACCATCATCCATGCTACAAATTCTACAACCGCGTTGTTTGGCTGTCTTTGTTACCTCGACCATATACTATCGCCAACCCTTGGTGCTTTGTCTATACAGGATAATTTCTTGATACTAACTAAGCACAACGCAGTGTCTTGTTCACACACGGAGGCACGAACAATGGTTGACATATGTTCAGTAAGGTTAATCTGCATCGTCTATCATTTTTACGAGCATTCTCTGCAAATGCAAAGTGCACTATATCGTATACCTATTATGCGGCACATCATCAGACACGACTTGATGAGGGCCTTCTTTTGAGCGGGCACGCATGTTGCAAACAGGCCAGGTGGGAAAGCATAACGTGCTCTTGCGTGTGTTGTTTGCTCTCTTCCGTATACTGCATAAAATAGAGAGGCTTCCCGACTATTTTCTCGAGTAGACGAAACAAGCCGTGCTGATGTTGCGAAAAAGCGACTGACTGCGCGCCATTGACTTCCTTTTTTTTTCTTAGCACTTCCTCCGCTCTTCGAGGAAGCTGAGCAGCTCCCCCCGGATCCCGCCTTATAAACACGATCGCGCGTTGAACTAGCACAAGCACATTCCGGGAGATCCTTAGAAGTCATCGACCTCCGTTGACACAACGGAACAGACAGGAAAACAGAACAGGAAGTTCTAAAGCGTGATGGCTCGTTCTCCTGCAAGAACATTTTTTGTTAGTGCTCTCCCTTTGTTCTTTTTGCCGTGCAGGCATGCATGTGTATATTCAAACAAGCACACAACTCAGTCAGTTGAGTGTCTGTATACTAGTATACATCGTGGAAGCTGAACTTTGTGTGCACCCGTTGGCGAGAGGAAAGAAACATTCTTTTGCACTTTAAGCGATACAAAAAATTTGGAAGAAAGTGCTGTCCCGAACAAAGCATAATGAATAAAGAAAGAAAAGTATTCGGGCTGGGTGTGCCGAATAGTATAATACCGACGGAAGGCTTCGCCTGAAGTCCCTGGATGAATCTAGGTACTTTAGCTTCGTCGAGACAGTGAGGCCCCCTCTTCTCTAAGGCGAGTGCAGGCAACTGGCGTTGAGATGAGCCGCGTTGTCACGGGTTTCCACGAGACACCGTATTATAACTGCACGTCACTGCACACATGAGCGACAGCTCAAGATTAAGGGGAAGAGCTCGTGCCGAAACGATAACACCTATATTCTCGGCAAGCCTTTTTCGCGAATCCCGATACACAGGAACAAGTGTGGTGCGCAAAACGTGTTTCGATGTGCACATAGGGAGTCGCCTACTTTTGTTTTCAGGCATGACAAGTTTTGTTGTTTGCTAGGGTGTGTACTTGTATGAGCCCGCCATTTCAGTGCGCAAATTGGAGCTCCGGCAAGCAGTCGCCAATACATCTCTGCTTTATTTATGCTGCCCATCTGTTCAATCAAGCAAACTATTCATTTGGAAATTACAACATGGCATAATTGGGTAGTTTGATACCTCGTGAAACAAGAAAGTGGCACGCTGTAATGAAACAGTCATTCTGCTCCGTATTTGATGAATAAGGTATGTTTATGTTGTAATAAGCATGGAATGGAAGTGAATGTCAAAGCAAATGAAAATTATATTTTTTAGCAAATGAGTTCTGCGGTAACCCGCAAAGTGAAGTAACGTTTATAAAGCGGAAAACTACCATCCACTCGTATTTCGCACAAGGCTACAAGTAAATCCATGCGGATTCCTCAGAAATGAAAGCTTCACAGTTACCAAAAAATTCGTCCTGGTCCGGGGTAGCCTTGTACCCTTGTGCTACAAACGACTGCATACGAAATTTTCGTTTTGTGTTTCTTTAGGTTACACAAGAACACTATGGATTACATCATCTGTTGGGCAAGTCCATCAATACAAACGCTGCTTGATCAAGCCGTGCATTTGTACCGTAAATTGCTACGACGTGAAAAGCGCCGACGCCGCATAAGTGTGAGAGTCTAGTGTGAGAGTCACAAGTGTGAGAGTCTAAGCGCTAAGCAGACTATAAAATTGAAACGCTATGGGAGGCCATCCACGTCCCCTAATGCTGTGGCAATGATTTCAACGGCCCAAATGAATCTTCAGACGATTTCAATTCCAACAGTTTCATGTAAAATGGAACGCTTATAACGCGAAAATTATTGGAGGACAGTTATGCATTGTCTTTCAAGGTGGGACGCGATGGCCTTACCGTTCCACGTTCGCATCGAAAATAATGGGTTCGTGGAGCCATCTCGTCTCAACGCGTGTGAAGGCTTCCACTTGCAGAAGCAAAAGCATTGCAGCATTCGTTCACCAACTACGTATCCTCGATTATTCAGCTTCAATACCAGAAACATCCCAGCACTTTCAGAGTGCGCATTTTGAGCACCTGGAGAAGAGACGCAATGTAAAGGCACGCTGCTGTGTGTCATGTGTCCTTTAACTTGCTTCTTTTGCATCATAGGCACCTGCCGAAACCAGTAAAACATCAACCTATTTTAAATGTCAAGCTCAACCTTAGCCTGTTTAAAACACCGTTTGCCTTCACTAACGCACTGATGTATTCTTAATCAGAGTGAGTACGGTCACGTGAGATATTATGTTGCACGTTATCACTGACCACGCTAAAAGTGTGTTCGATAGGAGCTCATGCATTTTGCACTGCCAGTTCGGCTTATAAACGTGGTCAGTCTTTAAGTGGGATTTGCCTATCACTAGCGAGAAAAAGGCTAACAGAGATACATGAGAGTGCTCATGTGGTCGAATGCGAAATCACCTGTATGCTTTGCCACGTGCCTACGACGTGGCGAACGCACTCATACAGGCAGTAGGCCAACGTCTCGTCGGCTACTCCCAAGAGCTGCAGTGGCTGCGAGCTCGCTTTGCACGTGGCGGGGGGCGTAGGTGGTGGGCTTGGTTTGGTTGTACGTAAACAGCGAAATTTCTTTCGAGAAGCTTGATATAAAAAGGAGTTACTTTAACGTTAACACGTCGTCAATGATGTCATCTGTGTCATGATGCGACGATGTCATCGTGCAGTAATCACGTAGACTTATGTTTTTATGTCACCATAGCGCCATATGATGACGTAACCACTGGAACGTACGGTATTTAGGGCGTGCTGTGGGCTTCTCACGACCACGTGAAGTTTTCGTACCATCCGTGCCGTTGCTGAGTTATCGGAAAGGCCATAGCGGTCACTTTAATTGTAACACTTTTATTTTCTCCGCATAAGGCACATAAGGCTTCCGCTGTAATAATGCGAAAAGTGGCGATGCAGATACGCGTTTCCAAAATCGACTATAAGTTATACTTTCGCGATCATCATTCTTTAACCCGCCTTCAGCAGTTGGCATTGCACGCGCGACAGTGTTCCCGATCGAAAGCCCCCGTGCTACACCTCCTTTTTTATGCACGCATCTCGTGAGCCATAATGACACTTTTTACCACGAAAATATTTTATGCCGGGGTCCACCACACCTTTACTGCGTCACCATACTTCACTACCGTAACGGATATGATGCAGTAAAGCAAGCAGACAAATTTTTACTAACGCGGCCGGGATCGAACCCACGATCGCTCGAACCGCGACGGAAGGCGCCCGCCGCGCTACCGACTGAGCTACCCTACCCTTGGCCATGTTAGAAGAGCACGAACGCTCCGCTAACCCTTCATTTAAACTTTCTCCGTCTCTCTCCTCGTTGTGTTCTCCGTTGGCAGGGGCCCTGCCGCCACCTAGAATCGGTACAGAGCACCTATACTTCTATAATAGCACCTATAGTTCGGCCTAGGTAGGGTAGTGTGAGCGCTCTCGCTGAGGTTACCTTACCCCGAAAGCGCAGTTCGGTGCAGTTCGGTCATTTCACTTTCGTGTTATACTGATTCCTATAACAGGGGGAGCAGCCACTTTTTTCTTCTTATTCCTTTACTACGCGAAATTACGTTTCGTCGATACACGCAGAAATCGGATACTAGACAACACGAAAAATAGTGATGGTGCGATGAAAGGGATACGGAAACGAAGAGTCTCACTTCGAAATGGCTTTCCCATGGTAATAGGAAACCTCTTTCTGTAGCTCTCGTGCAGCCACACATTATCGATGGAGATCAAGCTGGGAGAAACGAAGAAAGCCAGAAACTCAACAAATAAACTGCGTTTCCTAAAGTGGAAACTGCCGGATGAAGGATGCTAGGGAAGCGCGGCGCGTTGTAGGTTTCGGGCAATCGGGTGAGAAATTGGCTCTGAAGCGGCCGCATACGAAAGAGATGGGGGCGGAAGGGGGCATGGCTTGAGATACGTTCGCGTACAGGCCAATATTCCTTCAAACATCAGAAAACGATACGACTTTCTTTTCACTTTGTCCTATTTACCTATTGTGACAGTGACAGATGATATGGAAAGTATGAGACAACATTTGTGCAAAAGAAATGAATAAATTGTTTTTCTTCTCTGTGGATTAAAAGTGTTTCGCACAACGCGATGGGCTACACTTAATAATATACGAAATAATTATTCTGTGAAATCGCAAACCGTATTCCACGCGAAGGAAAAAAAAATTCACGCATATCCACGGAGTGAATGATCATGAGTGGGCGAAGCTCCGGAGGTCCATCGGTAAAAACCGTGAATCTTGCCCAGTACATCATCAAAGACGTGACAAACACTGTGTGTCGCCATCTGGCGCTCTCCTATCACAATAGAGCACGCAGCGAGTGCCTCCGCGCCATCTATTGATCAATTCACGTACTAGCTAAGCAGCACCGCAGCGCTCGGACGGACGGACGGACCGACAGACAGATAGACACAAGAACGGACGGACGGACGGACGGACGGACGGACAGACGGACGGACAGACAGACAGACTCCCATACTACGCGTTCCCATACATCTGAATGAAGCGAGCACCGCAGCGCCATCACGCCATCTAGTGAGCACTTCACGAACTAGAGGGGGCTACTACAAACGGAGGATGGACAGACCCAGGCATAAGGAGCTTCGCCCCTAAAAAAGAAACTGGAACTTCAGTAATGGTGATTTGTCAGTGCGGGTTTGTACGAAAACGAGATAAGAATGATATTTGAGCTTGGAATCATTAGTAGATTTTCGGGAAGGTGACTTGCTTGTGCAGGGCGTTCTGAATGAATAATGAAAATTTCACCCTCCGTATAGTGAAGCGGCTTGGTTCCCGCATTTCATCAGCTCATCACAACAGCGTTGTTTCCCGATATTTGAACAATGTAGCCGTTTGAGATGGAGGTAAGGCCGTTGATTTCCGGACAAAACCATCATCATCATGAAATCCGCGCGTCTGAACTGCTATGAAATGCCCAATGTACGCCATATGCGCGTACACTTATTTCTTCGCTTGGGCTCATGCCCTCGGCCCACTACTACATAAAGGCGGGTTCATCCTGTCTACGCCCACTGCAGGGCAAAAGTCTCTCCCATGGATCTCCAATTATCCCTGTCCTGTGCTAACTGGGTCCAATTTATCCCAGCGAACTTCCTGATCTCATATGCCCACCTAACTTTCTGCCGCCCCCTGCCACACTTGCCAGGTATGTGACACAAAAAGCACATGTGTGCCAACAGCTCCTAACAGAGCATAGACATGCACGTGAAAATATAGCAAGGGGCTGGGAAACGAATTGAGAAACGGCGATATGAAGGTGAGCAGGAAGGAAAAGAGAAGGGGAGAGGATGAACCATGGCATAGCCTTGTATAGTACTGTTTATGCGCTCAAGAAAGGGGGTATATGGGAAGGAGCTCTTAGTATAGACTAGTGATGCATAGTATGGTATAGAAAGGTGTTTGGGAAAGATAACTGAGGATGAGGAGGTGTGGTGTGAGGATAAGGAGGAAGAAAACAAGCAGGAGAGAGGGTAAAACATGGCACAATATGCGGAAGCACTCATGCACCTTAATGAAGGAGCGCATTAAGAACACAGGACGCCAAGATTTGTCCGGGATGCCCCACTATAACCTGCCTGTTAAATTGGGAATAGAGGTCGTGTACATTTATAGGCAGCAAGCACTGCACCGGAATCATATACTACGAAGTACCAGTTATCTCAAACTGAACGCTGGAAGAAAACATTTTTCTTAAGAAGAAACGATTCAAGTGAACGAAACGTATGTTGTTGTTGTTATGTGGGGTTTAACGTCCCAAAACCAGCTCTGATTATGAGAGACGCCGTAGTGGAGGGCTCCGGAAATTTTGACCACCTGGGGTTCTTTAACGTGCACTGACATCGCACAGCACACGGGCCTCAACATTTCGCCACCATCGAAATGCAGCCGCCGCAGCCGGGATTCGATCCCGCGACCCTCGGATCAGCAGCCGAGTACCGTAGCCACTAGACCACCGTGGCGGGGCGTAAACGAAACGTAAATGAGCGGTGTGTTTATACGTAACAATGCTTGCGTGTTATTAATATTGTATGTATCTGAAAACATCAAGTGTTCTTCAGTTGAAGACGACGTATCGATTTCTTAACTAATGCGAGAGCTGTTCTATTTTTTAGCTACTGTCTCCCATTTGCGTTCTGAAACGTAGATAACGTCCTGCGGTTCAGGTTGGTGCGTAACACTATATACGTACTTGCATTCATTTTATTTTTCTAAGCCCAAAACCAGCTTTTTATTTCATGTATGCAGCCTCACTAATGACAGAAAAATCAATACACGTCTCTCACAAATTCTCTATATTGGCGAGTCGATAATTAAGGCCACCTACATGTGGAGCCCCTCTCCTAGAATAACTGTCAAAAAGCAAAAAAAGAATAACCTCAAGTGCCGACAATCGACAAAAAGCAGCAACTTACTCCTTCATGTCTTTGCAATCCTTCTTCCTGCTTTTCTCTATTGCCCCGAATAGAAGCATAACACGAACATTACCTTATCCCTTTTACCGACCGCCCTCAAAGCGGCTACCCTCACCAGCATCACCGACTACGTCTATCCACTCAAACTGCTTCTTTTAGTTGAGCTCCGTTGACCAGCTACAACGCAGCAATATTTCTGCGAGCTGCCTCCCAAATTGAGATGGCGGTGACCTGGCGGAACTCATTACTTCGGACAGGAACATCGTTCGCGGAACTTGTCTCTCTTGTCATTTCCTTCAATTCATTTTTTGTTGTTAGGCTTTTCCGCTGCTTCAAAAGGAAGAAGACAGATAGGCAAGGGTGGTCACGAATAAAAGAAGACGTAATCATCCGCATATATAACTTGCTGAGCTGTCTTAGCTTGGTGTTCTACACCCCATTGTTGGCCTGGGTTCGCTACTTAGGAAAGAAGCTACATTATGAAGGCTTTGATCTTCGAAGAGAACAGAATGGTTTCAGCGCGTGTCGAGGAAATCTGTGGATAGCTAGGGTATGCGTATCCTTGTGGACTTATCATGCTAGCATGCCCTTACTTCTCTTTGTCACGCCATCTTAATGCGCGGCCAATGTATAGTAATTCTTTCATGTACGTGTTCTTAAAGAAAAAAAAACAGCTCACTGTGGGTTCCCAAAGCGCCTGTTGCCTCAGTGAAAAGATGTGGCCACATCAAGGATAATAAATGACTGATCGGGTTATACTGCAGTGTTCTTGCATAATAAGCAAATAATACGAAAATGAAAATTTCGAAGAGGCCAAGTGTACACTTTCAATTTGCTGCGGTTAAGGTTGCAGGTTGCTGAAAATAAATACTGTCTTCTACTGGTAAGTATTTGTAGACTCTCCTAGATCAGCAGCAATATTTCCACTACATTTAATACATTTACTATCATTCACACCTGCAGTTGTTCAAGTACCAATTACCTATTTCCTTTATGATGTCGCTTTCGTCATTACCATTTTTACAACAGAGACCGCTAAAGCGATCTTAGAGCCAACTCTTCCCTGGAGCACGGTCATTCACTTAGTGGTGGTGGCAACAGCGCAAGATTAAAGAAAGAACAATTTATAGAAAAGATTTATTTTGGGGAAAGTTATTTCTGAAAAATGTCTTCGGTTTACATGTTGTAAAATGGGTGAGTTAGGGCTGAGAAGCGCAAACTCTGCAGGCGGAAAACACACTAAGAGTACACTAATTTTACACAATGGAAATTCCGCAAGCATCTGAAGGAAGTTGATTTCAGGAGTAGTCGGTCAGGCACACCTAGAACGTGAGCTTAAATTGACCAAAAGCACGCATTAGAGTACGCAGGTAAAGTCGATACAAGAATGCCGCGCCATAAGTTCGGTTCACCTTTCTGGTGCGCTTTGAAGTATGCCTGTTGTGAACGCGCTGAAACGCCAATAGAATGCTCAACACGTATAATTACACGACGTAGATAGATATTTTATACTAGAATTGCGGTTCTGCTGCATTAGATACCTGAACAAAGCACACATGTTTTTGAATCGGACTATTAGGAGTAGTTGCAATAATAAACCTACAATTTCTGGTATCACGCAAATAAATGTTGCTACGTTTTTCGGAACGAAAGAAGGGCTTTTAATAACACCATCCCCATTAAGATAACAACCTTGTTTTGCGTGTTGTTTTCTCCTCAGCCTCATTAAGGCGGTAAGCCTGAAACTTTAAAACGAGTTAGTAGGCGAAAAAAAGGTGAGTGGCGCTTGAGGCTAAATTTCACTCTTCCCTTGATCGTTGACCCATTATTTTTTTCTTCCTCCCATGCAGATGCCATATTTAAGATAGCAGTCCACATGAAATGCGACAAGCTGGACAGTGTAGTGACTGAGCCCATCATATTTTGTTTCTGGGATGGGACGACACTTGATAGTGGACACATGCCAAGGAGCAAAGAACGCAAATATAATGTCTTCGTCGGCATAGCATGTACAAACGCACAGTAACACTTCGCAGTCTTTTAACAAGAACGGAGGCCGTTTCTAGCGAGACTCGCATGCACCGAAAACCTATTTGCATGCATCAATCCTATTTCGTGGGTGCATTTTTACTGTAAAAATCAAAGTGAGGAAACGGATCACAAAACAGCGAGGAGTTGCTTCGCACGACTAGGAACCATACGTATGGTACCGCTGGAAAGATATTATTCATAAAAATAAAGGATGGTGAGGTATGCGAGGATGCCCACGTTTTGCTGTTTAATTCAGAAGAGAAGGGCCACGCGTGAGCTCGCAAAGATAACACTGCGGCAACGGGCTTCCGGGCAACAGAGTAAAGCTTCACGTCTTTCTATCACTAGAGCACTTTTTTTTTTGTCAATGGCTCTTAGAGTTTCCTAGTGACATCGGTTGGAACGTGAAGCCCTGAGCTCCGATGCGTCATCCTCTAAAGCTTTCTGAATCCATCGAGATGAGTCTCCCTCTCAAGCAGTATGGTGAACACAGTATGGTGTGATGGGCAATTCTGATTGCAGCAAAGTTGACGGTGCGTGGGTGTTCTGCGCATGCAACGCACATGAGAAACCAGGCCATGTAGGCTTCCAGCTGTTGGGCGAAATGAACAGCAAGCGTGTTTTCAGAGCGTCCTTGTGATTACCAAGCACGAAATGTCAGCTATTTGCTGAGTGCAGGATGGCGTCTTGTTTAACACGCGTGTTTTGCACGTGGTATATATATAAGGAAACCGAGTGCTGTACGTGACGCGCCTCGGACCGTTCGAAGTGCACAAAAAACTTAGTTTATTTTGCTTTTATAGCGACCGCAACCATACCTTCATTTGCAAATTAGAAGCAAGGCCCCAGGATACTATAAATACATATCCCAGAAACGGAGATTCCACAAGATCAGCTTTTTGATACTTTCGAGAAGTTCACCCTGTAACACAATAGAGTTCAGATGCAGTTCAGATGGAGTTCAGACTCAGCGAACTTGAAGCTTCTTCTTTTCCAGTTATTGTCATTAAGCAGACGAGAGTACTGCTCCTGGCGGCATTTAGTACTGCGCGACTACGCTTGTTTCAGCCTGAACATAAATTGGGCTGTCGATACGCTATAGGCAGCTCCTTGCCCTTAGAGTTAACCATATAACTTTATATCATTGCATAAAATACGTGCCCATATCGTAGACGTGGTTACAGCATAATCAGCGGTGTCAGCCGTGTGCAAAAGATCCCCATGAACGAAGAGACCAACTGCAGGTCATAGAAGTCAGTGATCGCTCGGCTTGGCGCTACGTTTCTCGAGCAACCCCTACAAACAACAAAGGCGCAACGAAAAATGATCCTAATGCAAATCGCACCCGCGACATATAAGTGCGAGACGAACACTCTTTCAAAAGGCCACTGCGTTATAAGTAATGTAGTATAAGCCCAATAAAGATTGACCTAGTAAGCGAGTGTGCGCTCTAGCGCTCCCCGCCCTATCGCTGCTCTCATCGCTGCTCCTAGTTGCCTCCACAATCAGTACACACACTTCGTTTACACGTGATAAGTCAGGACACCAGCTAGGATGCCGTAAGATACTGGAAAACATTTGTTCCCAGAGCAGTAACGCGATGGACAGAAATGCGAAGAGCACGATCAGCGGCAGTCAGCTGCAATCCGCTCCATTTATGTCTTCGCTACGCATCAGAATGCGATAACTCTACCAAAACTCTGATTTACTTTTTATTTTAGTCACAGAAAGTGCTTAATATTAGAAACTTTTACGCGGTTCCATGAAATATTCGAATGTTTTTTTGTTTTTTTTCATTGTAATGAGAGCCGTTGTGCTTCGTTTCATGCCCTTAACATAGAACTTGTGTAAACCTTATGCACTCTTATGATTATTCTCTTTACTATAAATACTCAAAAAATGGTCACATTTTTACGAACAATTCCAGTAGCAACGAATGCGAAGGAGTTTAGTCAAAGAGGAGAAAAATTTTTCCCTCACTCATCGCGACTGCAGCGAGCTCCACCCTTTAGTGTACGCCCGTCAGTTCAGCTCTCTTACGTTTCACTCCGTTCTACTTACTTCCTCATGCCGTCGTAGGTATAATCAACCTTCATGGGAGTCCCTTAAATATAAGCTGAAAGAGATACTAAACGAGAGCGATACATGGAGGCCAGCTCTTCAGTAACTTCCTCGTAAATATGAAGAAGAGAAACTTTACGTAGGGTTCAATTTCTCTTCTGGCGTCCCGTACCGCCACCGCTGATTGTGCTGGATGGAGGGAGATGGTAAGACTTGCTGTGAGTGTCTGGGTTTCATTACACCCCAAGTTCTTTTTCTTCATTGCTAGCTCTACCGCTTTCACTCTCTCACCTTGTCAGTCTATATTACGTGGTTCTCCGCTAAGGACGTCTCTCCGTGTTCATCGATTTCACATTCTTTTCGCCGTCATCGCAAGAACATTTTGATTAAAAATGAAGGACAAGCAAAGTTTGCGTAGCAGCCACTCTTTCCAGTCTGCCGAGTCTCTTGAAAGGCAAGCTTCCCGATATATCTTTTTACAATTTTAGTTACACGATGATAACAATAATTTTTGGCATTCTACGTCGCATGACCTCGTTATGATTATGAGAGACGCCCAAGTGAAGGGCTCCGGAAATTTACCGGGCTTTATTAACGTAGTACGCGTGCACCTAGCACTTCGCCTCTATTGTAATGCGGCCGGCGCGGCCGAGATTCTGTCCCACGACCATTAAAGTGCCAGCATTCAAATGCCACGGCCACTAGACCAGCGCATCGGGACAATCGGATAGTTTCGGATTTTGCAAGGTCATCTTGCCGTGGTCGTAATACATTATCCTATTTCCTATGTAATAAATTCAAGCCCTTATAATTCTATAACTTGGCTATTGCATCATTACACCCAGCTTCTATCATGCATTTTCTCCTAAAGCATGGACTATTAGGAAAACGAGAAAAAGAAACAATTTGCGAATTATTGTAAATAAATTAAATATTAACTAACGAGATGCGCTGGAAGTCACTTTCGACACCAAAATAACTTTTCTCATCTTACGCAACACCAAAGCAACATTAAGGCCTAGTATTAGCGCATTTTCGCGCTGCGCTTTTCAATCGATTTCTAGCTACCAGCTCGGAGGCAAGTGAGGTTCGATGCATCACTCCAGTGTCCGCCCGTTATCCAATTATGGATTGAGGATGGCCTCAAAGGGCCTTTCATTAAAGCCCTACCGTCGCCATATACCCCGGGTACAAGAAACGCCAGAGGTCTATATTTGAGCCATTTGAGACGGTGAGGCTCTTTCTGCGTTGTCTTTCTCCTGAACACGTGGTGTAACCTTTCCCACTGCGCCCTAATTAAATGCCTAGTTAACTTTCGTGCCGCTTTCATAATAATGGAAGAGCTTGTATTCACGAAAACTTTGGGCGACACGAAACCATAAATTAGCCTGGGCGGCCCGCACAGAGCTGTTACTTGTCTGTCAGCAGTTATCAAGCTTAAGCTTTAAAGAATACCGGCACTTTGCTCTGCTCTGCTGCGCCCAAGTTTCAAGTTTTCTAAACATATTCGTTCTATTGAGCAGCTGTAACAATGGTATGTAGATTCCAGAGGTTGTGAAATAGCGATGCGTCTCATTCTCACTGCAGAGCTTATAAAAACAACAAAGGCTACAGCAGATTGCGGAGAACGCAGATTTCATGCAAGCTAATGGGTGACATTGACTTCTTGCTAACTGCCCGTAGAATGTCTTAAAATGCTTTGATTGTGTGCAATGGAGGCAGTTTCTTCAAGACCGGGAGACTCCTGTTGAACGTGCCATAATGCTAGCGACAGTGTGTGCATTTTACGCACGAAGGCGTAACGTAAAAATCCCCAGCGTGGGCCCCGTTGCGAAGACTAGCGGAGTGACCCGTGAGCATAAATAGATACCGAATGCGTGGATGCACGTGGGAGCCACAAGAATCGTCCAGGGAAAGTTCCACCATAGCCATTTCGGATATGTGTTCTCCACGCGTTATCTCTGTCAGTGTTGAAAGCGCACTCTTGCCTTCAAGTGCTTGTTTACCTTATAAACCATGCCTCCGACCCACTTCTTTTAGCAGGCTTTAGCAGGCTTTGTCACTTCGTCGTCTTTCTCCTTGCTCCCTTCGGCACGCACTGTACTCGCTACTTTTCACTGTCGCGCAATTCACGTCCACACGCCTATCAACCACGGCGCACATTTCCTTGCCTTGGATAGATGTGACGCTGCCTTTTCTAACAAGGGACATGTGTGCTGGCGCGTGAAGGAAATAAATAAGAGCGGAAGCAAGGATGAAGAGTGAAAGAAAAAGCAACCAGCAAAATCTAGCTTACGGTGACGCTCGCGCACGTACCAAAGGAAATGCACGTGGCTCCTAACAGCAGAAGGGTACCACGGATCAAGCGGAACTTGCTTTCACTCAAGTAAACAAGTGAAAAAAGATAGATCATTTGCTCATTTCAACAATTAAAGTACATGCACGATGAACTGCAGAGAAGCGATGATACTGCTGCAAGAATTTCATCCTGCACAACTACAATGTTTCCTTCAAGACTACTTGCAGATAAGCATCTGCAAGTCGCTGATAATAATATGCTATAGTTATAATCAGAGTTGCATAAAAAAAAATATCCAAATCACATTTGGTTCTACGTAAGGCTTCGTATGTAGCTGACGCTTCCAAAAGACCATGCGCAGGCCGACGCCATCGATCTGAGAACCATGAAAGTAATACCTGCAGAATGAAGGTAATCTCGGGAAGCATTGCCACTGCACTTTTACTACTCTACAGCAGTGAAAAGCTGAAAAGTAGCACAAATGAAGCACTATCTGCGCATGAATTTTATTTATGCTCTGCAAACTCGCCAACATTTTTAACATTCGTTCATTGTTTGAAGGCTAGCATAAATTCTTTATTTTTGCACCCGAAGCATGCCGTTTCATGCAGTCTATGGGCTTCATTTACATATTGTGATCGGAATTAGAAAATAAGGGTAGAAGAGAAAAGAAAATGATGCGTGGTTGCTAATGGCTATACGCGTTATTAGTCAGCAAAAATAATGAAATGAAATATACGGCTTAGTTCAGAAAATAGGTTATGGAGAATATTGCACTTATGGAAGGAGATTGATTAAGGAAACTATGGCGCTCAAGCAGATTTCTTCTGAGCAGCACGACACGCCTCTGTGAAAGTCTTTAAAACTAGTTGCAATGAAAATGATCATGTGATGCCTAAAACAAAGGCAGTCAAAGGAACGCATACGACTTTCTATACCTGCTACAGCTTCTGGTATGCAGCATTTTGCTGCAGTTGCTAATTACGCACGCTACTCCAAAAACCAATATTATTAATACGCCATTATAAATATGTATGAGAGAATCAGAAACGCACAAACCGCTTTGTACTGAATAAGGTAGAACCACCACAGTGAAAGAAACGATGACAAGGAAGTCGTGCGAATGGAGTGAACGATGACAATCTGAAATAGCATGCAGGCCAACAAAATTTTATTTCTTTCCAGTCTGCCGAGTCTCGCCAAACCCATCTCTAGAACGTCTCATGCAATGGGGATAAAATTGACAGAAACTTTGCGCGCTTTTCTTTTGGGGTTGTGTTTCGCCCTTTCCTTCGCAACTGTTTCTTGTTCTCGAATGAACGCCCACATGATCTTGGGAACACTACCGCCGCGAACGGAGCCGTCTGGCTCTGACACAGAAGAGCATTTATCAGTTATTCTTAAGTCCATTCGTTATCTAGAGAAAGCAAGTTGCTCGCTTGAATCAAAACCAAAGTGCGCTTCAATAGCACCGCACTTGGCTATGGTTGTGGCCACTGTTGCGAGGGTATTTTATGGTTTCTGCTATTGCCGCTTCAGTAAGTCCGGCACTTTCATTTCGTTCCTTTCTCTTTTTCCAGCCTTCAAGGGCATTCAGGCCCTTATTCATGCCTCATGCTTGTTGTTGTTTTGTGGGGTTTTACGTCCCAAAACCAGTTCTGATTATGAGAGACGCCGTAGTGGAGGGCTCCGGAAATTTCGACCACCTGGGGTTCTTTAACGTGCACTGACATCGCACAACACACGGGCCTCAACATTTCGCCTCCATCGAAATGCAGCCGCCGCGGCCGGGATTCGATCCCGCGACCCTCGGATCAGCAGCCGAGTACCTTAGCCACTAGACCACCGTGGCGGGGCACATGCCTCATGCTTCTTCTAGCTAGACCATGCATGGTTGTTCTGGAATCACCCTTGAAAACCCACGGCCTCTGCCTTGGCGGAAATTGAGGCATTCTTTGGTTCGTTGTTCTTTTACGTTTGATTCAAATAGCTTCCTTTCTTCAACAAACCCATTAGCAAACAAATGACATAAAAACAATCTTAGTTACGTTGAAGATCATGTACGTGAAGACGGATTTTTGTCTCGTTTCCTGTCGGCGTCTCATTCATCACGGCGCTATCGCCAGGCAGAATTTGGAAGAACTTCTGAACAAAAGCGGGAAATGAATAAAAGCGCAAGCTTTCTCTGCACAAATTGCAGCGCCAGCATAACTTTGTCGCAGCACCGACACCGCTTGCACAGCGGTGGCTTCTATATAAACAGGCAGTACCGCGACAAGTAAGCCATTCTCGCCTACCCTTTGCTGCCCCGCGTCGGATTGCGCAACATTTGCGGGGCACGAAGGAAGAACATCCATAAGCGCGCAATCCATTATCGAGTGCGCTGTGCTAAAGCGCCGAGCATTCAACCCAAGAAAGCTCCGTATGATCTTAAGAACGGATCTGTTTAAGCTTGGCGAACCGCCGGGAGGCGTTCGCAGAAATGTGGGCCGATCCCGGCGGCAGCGCACCGTGCGAGGGGCAGAAAACTTGAGGTGCCTCTCGAAGTTACGGGTTCCATCCCCGCAGGCGCGGGTGCACTTGCATGCAGAGAGCGAACGAGAGAACGAATGAGAAAGAAATAGAGATACAGGGAAAGAAAGAGATAGAAACACTTGCCACAGCAGCGCTGCCTCGCCCAGGTTAAATACTGCTTTACATGCCCACGTAACAACTAGTCACGCCACCGAAAGCAGGTAAAACTACGTACAGCTAGTCACGTGATTTAAACCACGTAAAATTACGTAACAGCTAGTCACGTGACGTGTTCCCACCGAAACAACGTAAAATCAAGTAACTAGTCACGTGAAGTGTTCCCTGAAACATTATAGGCAAATGACAAAAATGAAAACAATGCTAGTTGAAAAAGCCCTATCTTCAAAAAGAGGAAAGATCGAAGTAATGCCACATTTTCATGTCATAACCTAAGCGAATGGCCGCAAGGTATGCAGTAATGCCTGCTCTACGCCGAGGAGACTGACATCAATATGCAAGAAAATTACAAGAGAGAACGAAGTTGCAAGAAATGGCTGTGAAACACAGCACACCAAAGGCTGCACATTTTCCAAATGTACAACGTCCGCAATTTGTAAGATACCTCTTTCGTGTGGTCGCTCCTACAGGCCTCACCGGCCGCTGCACAAACTCATGGGAGAGCATCGCTATTTGCTCCTAACAGGTACAGGAGAGGCCTTTGCCCTTGCATTGCAAGAATCGGGGACGTCAACCCAATTTTGCCAGCGTGTGGATTGAGGGGAGGGAGCGCAGCAAACTGGAAAGTGAGATTAGCGAAGATTTGCGTATCAGAATGTTGGGCACCGAATTATGCTGAGTAAACATTCGCTACAACTCAATGCTAAAGAGCTACAGTTTATGACAAGGCACCTAATACTGTTTTACAATGCACGTGTCAAGAGCTTGTTGAAACGTGGGATGGGTCAATTATGTTGTTTATGCGTTTTCTTAGTGCATCTGGTGCTTGTGCATGTGCTGTTGAGTTCCATTAGAGTTCCTCCTCCTCCATTAGAAGTTTACCAATATACTTTAGCTGTAAGCCCAGCTACTATCCTGTGCGTTCATGTGTTATTGTGCTCACGTCTTTGCCTACTGGAACATTCACATCAACTGGCCCAGCATACCATCCTGCTTCCGGCGATATGAAGCTGGCTTTTAGCTGGTTCTTTATAGCGTGTTCTTTCAAGCTGTCTGATGACCGATCTTGCATGGCGCATTTTGTTCATTGGAAGTATTTTGCATCGAGCCTTAAAATTTGCTTGTAACGGCCTTGTTGCACGTCGCGAATGCGAAGGGTAGCGCCGCAAATGTTCTCGGTTACCACGATATTTTATTTTAGTTTAGCACGTGCGCTCAGATTTTATTATATTACTGCGGCGTAATGCAATACTGATGACTTGGCTTGTGGTTTCTGCTTTCCGAACCATGGACGCATTCTACATGTTTACTGGCAGCCCATAAACTACAATCGTCAGAACAGCTCTTGCATGCGCGCTGTACGGATTATTTTTGTAGCTTCCGTGAATGCTGAACACCACAAAGAAGACAAATTATCGCCCAGAACTGTCTTTTGCTTTAATTATTCTCGACCTCAAACTCAAGTTCTGATTCGATGCTTCAAGGCTGGCAACGAGTTCATTAACGTCACGTAGATATTTTATACACTGCTTAGTTCTCTACGCTACCACTTCTGCTTCGAATAATTTTAGTCTAATTTACCTTTGTTTCTTTTAAATCAGTAACCAGTTCGGTCTTACGTTTTCTTGAACGCAGAGCAGCCCTAAACATCTTCATGGAAATGAAAAAAAGGCGTATTTTTTTTTCTGCAACGCATACTCATGTAATTTATCGCATTCGGGCTACTTCGTGGGTCTACTTTCTCGACCTACAGTTTACGTTTGATATCGTGAGAAAATAACAGCAAATACAAGAACCAAAAGCTGTCACAGACAATTACGTCGGGCACTACTGTGCATGGTCGGTAAAACTAATATTCCCCAGTGATATTGACAATAAATGCTGGT
The DNA here is from genome assembly GCA_013339685.2 of Hyalomma asiaticum. Classification (NCBI taxonomy): domain Eukaryota; kingdom Metazoa; phylum Arthropoda; class Arachnida; order Ixodida; family Ixodidae; genus Hyalomma; species Hyalomma asiaticum. Next base: position 48,751,611 of record CM023485.1, on the reverse strand, counting down.
GTTTTACGCGCGAAAATTACGCCATGATTATGAGGTACGCCATAGCAGAGGGCTCAGGAAAATTTACCGACCTTGGGTTCTTTAACGTGCATGGAAAATGCGTTGTACACTTGCCTGTAGAATTTTCATCGCCATTGAAAATGCGACTGCCGCGGGCACTTCAGCGATTTTGCGTAATAGGAAAGATTGTTTACTCACCTGCGTAACCGAAAAGGGACACATGAACCACGATCGTGCAGCAGCTTTCTCTGGTGCCGAATGACTGTGCCAAAATGAGTGTGCAGCCACCTGCTTATTTCGGCCGCGAATGACCACGTGGTTGTCAATGCCCCTGTCTCCAGGGTTGCCTTTCGCATCAGCAACCGATGATCCTTGAAGTACCTTACACCTTCGGAATGGCGGTTACCACGATCGGAAGTTCCGTTCACATGGCAAGAGTTCTGTTCCGCAACTATCGATATCACTGACACTTCGGCGATGTCGCACGGCAGGAAAAGGTGCTAGTCGACCCCGTTAGTTGAAGGCAACGTTTAAAAGACAGGTCAGATGTAAATAAAAAAAAGCGGCATTACTATCGGAAGGATACACCGGCGTTCGAAGGAAGGAGCGTGCCGCTGCCCTTGTAGAATGGGTGCTGCCAGCGTCCGTAAGACTAGGGTATCATATGCAGCAGAAGAGGTCCAATGCTGCCGGCGTCTCAGCACGTAGGCGGTGACAACGCACGCGTGTCGCGCACGTTTGAGGCGCCGCGAGCATATCGTCGCGTGGGATAATAACTCGAGTGTGAACACACCCATTTTGTCGTCGACGCTATCGCGCCTGCTCACGCGAAAGAAAAGTTCCACATGCGAATGCACCTGTGCGGTGGCAGTCGCGTAGATTAGTCATGGCTTGGCGCACGCTCTAAAGGCAACGACAGTAGAAAAAAAAATTACAGCATATCCACGGAGTGAATGATGATGAGTGGGCGAAGCTCGGGAGGTTCATCGTAGATCGTGCCGAGTTCCGGATTAATTTGGTTAACGCGCATGCTACGAATCCTCATGGTTCAACTATGCACAAGTGAAATCTCCCACCGGCACTTCATTGCAAGTCAAGATCCAGTGCCTACATATATATATATATATATATATATATATATATATATATATATATATATATATATATATATATATATGGGTTGCCGGTGAACGCTTATCCAAAGCGAGCAGTCGGTATTTCTCAATCAAGAAACTCCCTAGGAGACGCTGCCTGCGCCAACGTTGTCTCTCGCGGGTGAGGGCGCGTTCTCCTTCTTTGCGAGCTGGTAGCGTTCCTCTAAGAAATCACGCACAGGAGAAATCTCACCAGGCACTACCTTGGAGGTAAACAATGGCTGCTACTGGGAATGAGAGACAGCAGAAGTCGGCTTTTAACAGTTCTACTTCTACTAACGTTTCCTACTGGAACATGCCAATGGCTGCTAATGGGGAATGAGAGACAGAAGAATTCGGCTTTTAGTTAACGCGCACGCTGCGAATTTTTTTTATTGTTCAACAACGCACAGGAGAAATCTCCCACCGGCACCACCTTGGAGGTCAAAGCGTAAGACTGGTTACGCACTACGACTACGACTACGAGGGACGAACGGGTGCCGCTTTAAGGAGCTTCGCCCCTAAAATGTGGTTGATCCCCCCGTCATTGGAACCGGTATAACACTGTGACGGGGTAACGTCAAGTTTCTCCCCTAACGTGCAGGTTCTTTTACCTTTGAGATGTCCGGTGCAGGTTCTTTTACCTTTGAGAGTTTTCGACACCACAAAAGGCAGACAACAGCACGAGCGCCTGTTTGTCTTTCGTGGTGTCGAAAATTGCCCCTTTCCTTACGAGATACTGGATATCCATATGCGCTCATTCGAGACGGCAGGTCGCTTATAGACAAGAGTAATACGCTAAGTCTTCCTTCACCTAGATAATTGTAATTACCTATTGCCATGGTGGTCTTGTGTTATAGAAATATATTCGGCCTTCATGCGAGAGAAAAAGTAGGCACATTGGTAGGTCATCAAATAAAGTTAAAAAATAACTGTCGCAGAATCTTGAATAGCCAGTTTTGTACCGCATATCGTTTAATAGCATCGCTTAAAGAAATGACAGCTTGTGCTGTTACACATTTATTTTTTCTTCCTGACAGGCACTAGTTCTTCCCTGTACACCAAGACACCACCACAGCGCAAAATTTTGTTTCCGCTGTACAATAAGTGAACAAGAGAGAGATTGCATACGTTTGTATACGGGACATATATATATTATTTGCAACTGAACTGCGCTATAGAGGGCCTGCATAAATTGCCACTTTGCTATCGCACGCTGTCGCTACCATGCAGCGCGGACGCGAAAACGTCGAGCTGTTAGGAACGACAGCACCTCTCTTTGTTCACGCTGGCAAGCACAGTTTGCCCTGCTCTCAAACCTCACAGTGCAGGCGAGTAGCGCACGCACGCAGACATTTACTTCCTCTCGAAAGAAGAATATATTAAATATGAGACGCACAGACACAAAAGCGGCGGCACGCATATTCGCGAAGCAGTAGAGAGGGACGTGGGAAATGAGTTGTCGGTTGCGTTGTTAGCGTGAGGTACAAACATAACCGAATTTTTGGAAGCGCTATGTATGTTTGCAGCTGCGGAGGAGATGGAAGTGTTCTCAGGGTTAAAAGAACAAAACTGAGGGAAGTCATTGCATTTGAAAAGTAATTTATGGAAACTTAATTTGCTTGTGATTACATGCTGAAACGATATTTGTGGTAACACTGTAGGATGCCAGCGCTGGCAGCTAGCAAAAAAGAAAAAGAAAAAGACGCTTACTTACGCTAATGCTTGCAGCCATGAGTCATGGGTAGAGAAAGAAAGAAAGAAATAAAGACAATTTGAGCAATTATCCGTACGTGCGCATAGGACTCCGAGCATTCAAACACTGGGCGAATGATTCTTCGCATGAAAGGGCTGTGAGATAGAGGCGAATCTCCTGATGGCCTAACTGAGAGTGTTTGCGAAAGGGTCGTTGTTCCAGATACTGCCGTGTTAGCCAGATGGCCCCATAAATTAATTGATTGAATGATTCGTAATTCTTATCAATAACATTTTACTGATTACAGAAAGAGCAATGAAGAGCCGTGACAGCAAATATATGGTTCTATTTCGAAACACACATCTTCTTGCTTCTTTTTTGTCGGCCACCGTAAATGGCGTGCACTGGCATGTCAGCATTTCAGCCATGTGGTGCACAATATTGCTGGTTATGAACTAGCAGTATCTTGTGCACTACGTGGTGCATATCCAGCAAATTTGGAACACAAGTTCGTAACCAGCCAATGGGCTGGTTATGAACACTATTTGAAAATTGAGCGTTCATTTTGTTAAAACACGTCGAGAAATTCCGAGTTATTTAATGGCCTTTTCGTATATTTTATTTATCGAACACATATGCTGATGATAACTAGATACATCTGGGAACTGCCTAAAAATTCGAAAATTTTGTTAGCTGCAATATGTCTCACGCAAAATCTTGAATGTACAAGATATTTAGGTTGCCTATTTGCAAGTTCTTTTCGGCGGCGAGGGCTCATTCTGGTTAACCCATTGGCGTGAGTGGACTTGAATCAAAGGACTTTGCGCAATTTAATGATAATTTATGGCAATTTTACGTTAAAAATCCCGGTATGATTATCAGAAACACGGTGGTGGAGAGCACCGGAAATTTCGTCCTCTTGGACTTCTTTAACATGCAGGGGCATCGCAGAGTACACGGGTCTCAGGCATTTCGCCTCCATCAAAATATGGCCGGAACTTCGTGCGATTTACATTCATATGCAGCTCCCAGCACGTGTTCGAAACATAATACTTTTCGTAACGGTCCTCTTCTTGCCAACAAACAAGTGATTCATTACATTTCGCCCACTTGAAAGCGATCGTCGAGAGCGGCGGTCGTACGAATCTGAGATTTGTGTCATTCTCGGCCGCATTTCTGTTTCGGTTTGTTGTTTGCTCTTACATTCCACCAGGTGGCAGAAGTGTTGTCACCTGTATATAAATACATGTCTTCTACATATGCTACTGTATGCACACATGCCTCTTATTGAACATCGTTTTTTTTTTTTTTACGTTTGCGCCAGCAATCTTCATGGTCCCCTGGGCGCTCGTGCCTTAACACATCTTTTGATATGGCGATGCTTGGGATTCCGGTTAGGTTGAAAGGCGCGACACGCGTAAGCTCAGTGCAGTGCATGGTTGACTGCGGTGCAGTGACGGAGCCTCGGAAACCTGCCAAGTTGTCCCTTCCGGGCCATCCCCATTTCTTTCCAATCGTGGGCGTTTGGCCAGATGCTCTTCATGCTTTTGTAAATTCTAACGATTGTTCAATCACCACGCATTGTGTTTGCGTCACTTGTTATACCGGCGCTCCTTTGTCGAGGAGTAATATTCAGCAATCAATGTGAACCTCTGACTTAACGCAACTTGGTGGCAGACTCTTGACATACTTATTGCGTTGCCTGGGATTGACGGCACTACATGGTGTAGGCACTACAAACAAAGCTACGGAGTTGACACGAAAGACGCCTGAGTAATTCGAAATTTACTCAGTAAATCTGAGTAAATTCCGGCATACGGCGCAATGCCTGTGCGGGTCCTTGAACTATGGTTTAAAATGTAACTTTCCTGGCTGCCAACACGACAACTTTACACATAACGGGATTTAGTCATTTCTAAATGAATTAAATTACGACGCGCGCACGAAGGGGGGACACTGGCGGTTGCTACATACACACGAATAAGCGCATTGTGGAGAGAGATTTTGAGGCGCACGAATCACATTCCTGCACTTCTGTCTCCATATGTTTGTTTCGCTACTTTTTGTCTTTCTTAGTAATAACTTTATGCTTTGAGCCGAAGGAGGGCAAAGTCGTGAAAATCAAATCACGAGCCGCCTTTCTTGTGCCAGGAACGCCTCGGCCTTCTTTTTAACACGTACCGCCGCTGTGCCTTTGTAGAATGTTATAACACGGTGACGTAGGCCCTGTCCGTCCTTCTGACCTTTGGGAGCCACTGGCAGAGTCTCCTACTTTGTCTTTACCTTGTTACAAAAATAAAGGTATATTTCCCCTAATCTTTAATGGCCGTCTAATGGGCCAGCGAGAATTCAGAAAGAATAATCTTTCTTTTTTTTCTGGAGAACATTACGCGCTAACTTTACATCGAAGCGTCACTGTCAAGAGCACTGCAAAAGTCCGGGTACCCTTAAAGAGTAATAAATGTATCGCGTCAGGTTGATTTGAGGATAGTACGAATCAAAACGGTAGTCTAGGCTTGTCGACTGGTCATGTTGGGAACTAGAAAGCATCACAAGGGGCGAAAAGTCGGGGGATCCCACGCGACGCGATGACATGCGAAGCAATCAGCGAGCAATTTGCCAATGCCTAGCTATTTGGCATTCAGTGCAGTGTTGCGAGTAGGAACAACGTCTATGTGCAAACGGAGCACAATCACCTCTCCCGCCACTGCTGATGTAATAATCATGTTTACAATATGTAAAGCGTGGGAAGCTGCTGCGGATTAGCGGTAGCGTGCTTGCTTGGTGCCGTGGTGTCCGGGTTTGATTGCTGACCACTTACATGTGGGAGGTGGACGCTTGTCATTGTCCGTCCGCCTTCTATGTCCACATTTGACTTGCAAGTTGCAAGAAACAGCGTTTATTGTATTATCGTTCATCGTGACGCACGTGTCGTCACGATGTGTCGTGTCGCACGTGTCGCACGTTCCTAATGCCTAGATCAATAATTCATGTTCGCCATATATTGATATCCAACCATCCAAATCTTGGTGAACGACGAGTGCTTTAAAGTGTTGGACATGTTAACTGACTGGTGTCACAGCAGCAAAGAAGACACTCCACTACTATACTCATGCCATGTACCTCAGGAACAGCTCATTTAAAATACTGCTGCCAAGCAAGTGTGCACTCTATTGTGTGCGCGTTTTAGGAAATGAGAGGAGAGATGTAAGTGAGAAAACCTTCAGGTATGTACGAAAAGCTTTTGGAGCGTATGTCGTCCTGCGGAGAGAGAGAGAGAGAGAGAGAGAGAGAGAGAGAGAGAGAGAGATGATGGGCAGAAGGCAGGGAGGTTAACCGGAAGGAAGATATCCAGTTTGCTACCGTGCACTGGGGAAGGGGTGAAGGGAGACCGAAAGGGATGGAAGAAAAGAAGAAAGCGAGAAAGAGAGAGGTCAACTCGCGCACACACACAAGCACGGCATGTGTCAGAGACGGTTCATGAGGCCCGTTGCACGCAAAAACTTGAGCACAGCCTTCGTGGCTTTCCGCTGCGAGACACTATCGTTCCGGCATTCCAATATGGTTCCAATATGATGCGGAAGCATCAATGTTACTTCAGGGCTTGCACACTGCTAGTAATCTTTCTTTTTGCAGTGATGCATCTTTACAATACTTACCTTTAACAGAATTGATATGGTGAGTTCCAGAAGTAACAACAAGGACTAAATGAGCCATAAATCGCCATGAGCCATATTCTGCGTACAATGCTGAATTCTGCGAATTCAAGATACACAATGCAAGATTACACTGTTTAGAACGCATCGGGATCAGCGGTTGTGAATGTCGTTCTTGCACTTACACCATTATCATTGGGTCCATTACGTAAATATGATTGCGTGTAAAATGCGAATAGCTGAAAATTTGCTGTACATCATTCTTAGGGTTTGACTAACACAGCTTATTTCGCAAAGGGTTTCTGCATTCCGCTTATTGCGAACATTCCTGCCGGGCATTTTTTCCCCAAGCCTTTCTTGCGCGTGTATCGCTTCGAAAGCGGGTTTCAACCCGGAAGACTTCGCGAAAAAGTCACCTTTTGAAAAGGTCAGCCGCTTGACCTGCACGACCTGCATGTACCAACCGTGCCACTGACGTACTAAGACCAATTTAGTGGCCGCAACACTGTTCCTGAGCAATCAACGTCTTCAAACCAACTCTGCCTAAAGAAAGCGGGTGAGGAGACGGCGACAATGGCGCCGCCTCTGTAAGAAGAAAGGGGCCTCAAAGAAAGGGGATGGAAGGAAGGAAGTGAAGAGTGAGTGCTTCTAAATGAGGGGGAGTCATTCCCGTCAGGACGCGATGCGTGTCGGGCACGTCGCCTGTCGTGACGGCCACCGGCGCTTCAGCGAGCGGACTGCATAATTAAGATTTCGAGTGAGGCGCGGACTACAGCTGGTGCGAAGGTTTTCACCGGTAAATCCCAGTCGCCCAGGCGCTTGAAGAAACGCCCAAGGCGGCGCTTCGCTGTGGATATTTAGTCTAGAGGTAGCCATTTTCACTGTATTGCTGCGCATGAAAGGAACAGAATTTTGGCTATCATAAATATCCGATACACCGTTGCAGTACATTCGGATGCCGGGAATTAAAATGGTGATGAAAGACCACGAGCGATGATCAATAAGCGAAGACCAAGCCTTTCACTTTGTGTTCTTTTATAGCGGACAGACACTGCTGGCAGTTATTGCCCAAGGCCGTAGGAGTAAAGCCTGGAAAAAAAAAAGAGCATCGGGGCCCGTATTCACAAAAACAACTTACGACAAAGAAGTTCGTAACAGAAATATTTCAGCCAGTTCCGAAGCTGGACATGTCATTAGAGTGGCCGACTGACCAATGGCAAAAAGGACTTACGAAAGCGAAGTTTTGTGAATTCCGCCCGAAGTTTTTTGGACCTCGCTTTATAATAGATCGGGAAAACCAGAACGTAATCCACGTCGATGACTTTGCACAATGCTTTCATTACGCCCTCTCAGTAACTCTACACGCTTTCTCAACTATCATGCTGTGCTTTGTTAAATATACTGCAAGTAAAATAAAGGCGAGATCATTATTGGATCTCATGAAGCCTGTGGCGCGAGGTAAGCGAGGGACGGACAGACAATAAATTTTATTCAGGTTCTGAGAACCGACTCTGAAACCCCCTTACGTGAAAGCAGGAGAAAGTCTAATTTTTATAGTTAGCAGATAGCCGCTGCGCAAAATCTGCGGAAAAATAATAGCGAGCATTCGAGTGAATTGAATTGTACACTACACGCATGCAGGGAACTACTTCAACTGGGAATAGTCATTTAAGTCTCTCAAATGCATTACCTCGTACATTGCAATCATGGGAATTTATGGCTAGGAAAAGAACTAAACCAACGGGTGGAACGAAAGTGGTGAAGCACGTAGGAGAAACCAAAGTCAATATCAGTATACGGAAACGTTGGCGTATTGCCAGTTCGGGAAAATTACAGTGCCTACATTTGCAACAGAAAGAAAGGAAAGACAACGGGGCGCGATATATCATGTAGGATTTACGAAAACTTCTAGATATATAACAAATGACCCAGTATCCTGCTTAAGAAAACATAAGAGGTAGCTTAGCGGGCATTGGCAGTGGTTGGAGTGCATTTCCTAACCTAACCAGCTTCAAGCGCTTCCTGTGCGAAGCGTACGCTTTTCATCCTTCGCTGAACCGGTCCGCACGCACCGCCGCCCAGTAGCTGTCTTCGTCTACAATGACGGGGCCGCCTCGAAACGCTACGCAGTATAACCGAAATGGAGACGAGAGAGTTGTGCCTCGTGAAAAATGCTTCGCTGTTTTCCGCCCTCTGCGCCCCCCTGAGGACGGCGAAATGCCACCCCAAATGACGACAGTCTTGAAAATGCCCTTGCTTCGTCGCCTTGACGTCAACTTCAAGCGTACCCACCGGTTTTACGACGTCCGAGAGTTATTTTTAAGCTATTGTTGGAAAACTATCCTTGACGATTTCTTTTCCTTTTTTTTTTTTTGAAGTGCAGCGCCTCCTTCATGCACGACGCCCACGCTTCCAAGTTTTCTGTGGCGAGTCTGCTTACGTATATAAAAGAAAAGAAGACCTGAAAGGATCCTAAAAGAAATGAGGACAGCAAGAACTACACGATAAACGGATCAGAGCTCACTAGGCTAACTTGCGCCTCATAAACTAAACTCGCCTACGTACATAGCAACCACTGGGGTCGGTGGTTGACGAGGAGCAGAAGCAGGGAGACAAGGAAGGAGGGAAAGTGTAGACGGGACTTTAATGATGGCAGAACGCCTCTGGCAGCCTTTTTATATGCGTCATGAAATGGATATCACGAACGCAGAAGCCAAGGCGCAACTAAACTTGGCGAGAATTTCAAGAATAAAACCTATTACGCAAACTCCGGCCCCCTATCATGCCGACACTAATCAACCAAGTCAAACGAAAGAATGAAACAAAGAAAAATATGAAGCAAGCGAACAACCCGGAAAGACACAAACAAGCTGAAAAAAAAAACAAAAAACAACGAAGCAGCTCAACATGGGTAACTCGGTAGTGAGAGGCTTTTCGGATTTATGTGATTGTAGTTTATAATTTTAGTTAATTGCCGCGAAATCTGTACATCAGTGAGGCAAACAAGTGCATTACGGGCCATGCGGGAAGATGATATTCCAGGCGTTTTAGGGCTAAAAGACTCAAGTATGCAGGCGTCGCGCAGCGTACGTTTGCTTATTCAGCAGAACTATCGAAGTAGCGATGGACGTGTGGAAACAACTTTATTTATCATCCGGCAAAGTTTAGCGGCCGAGGCTGAGGTCTCTAATGAGGGGAATTCGAGGCCTTGCCTCGTCGCCGCCTCTCGGGCATACTGGATTGCGCGCTCTTTTGTGCTGGGGTTGGAGCTTCGCAGAGCGCTGGTAGTACGTTCATGCATGCTCACTTTGAATCAAGGTCAAATGCATAGCAGTACAATAAGCGTAACGGTAATGAAATGTCCTTGAATATACAGTTTTTCGTCCGAGTATTTTGCCCGATTAGATCGAGATAAACAAAAACAAACTATATTGCTGTGTAACCTATTCCATATATTACCGCGTGTTTCGTCACGCGTATTCCGAAACGAGTAAATGTTTCCAGAATTCCTCGCACGTTAACATGTCTATCAATTCGGCAGGTAAAAAGCCGGGTACGTGCAACAATTTCAATTAGATTAAATGTTACCGAAGTTATTCTAATTACCATCAACCCCCACCCCCACCGCATCGCGTCCTAATTAAAGAAGGAAGAGAATGGTTAGCGTTAAGCACCAGCATTTACTTGTAGGAGTTCCTCAAGAAGATATTTCCAGGTTAAATATGTTCGATAACCACAAATAGCCTAGGTAAGTCCGACGAGATCTCATGGTTATCATGAGCCACATTATAGTCACTTTCATAGCATATGAATCAGGATTCGTGTCTTTCTGAGTAGGGTTTACTAATAACTGGGGCATAATTCATGAATCGCGGTATCTCGGCCCTTAGTAATGCAGTACCGTTGTCTGCGAATCCTGGCCCACTGCCAAGCGCGCCACCAGCAAGTAGGATGAGGTGGTATTGTTCCATTGTAGTTCTTAGAGAGAACGTTTTCTTCATGTACAACGAACCAACCTGAGACCATTTGTACACGTATGACATATAGCACAGCTTCAGCAGCTTTGCGCAGCAAACGAGCACAAAACAGTCTACGAGAGAGGCAATATGTGTGCCATGTTAAAGTTTTTTTATGCCTGCGTGTATCAATATTTATTAGGGTTCTTGCTTTGGCGAAGTAAGATAACTTGTCGCGTCAGAAAAAAAGTGTTGGCTAATGCAATGAAAACCGGGAATGCGGAGATAACTTACAGACTACGTCAAACAGAAAAAAAAAAAAAGCTAGCATCCTGTCGCGGAGCCTCGCGAGTGCACGACGCTAGGGACGCTGACTAATGGGAAGGATGGCGCTGAATTATGAGCACCTTGTGAGGGGGCCTGGAAACGGGGTCGCGGCGAAAACGTCGCCAAGTGAATGAGGATGGAAGGAACCTTACCAGGAGAGTACACGATGAAATCTGGTTTGTTGTCCCGTGTTCTACGACTTTAAAAGTACACTTTTACTATAAATAAACCGATCATGAAGTTAATAATATAGCGCTTTTGTCTTCTTTTTTTTTTGGTTTTCTGGTATTACATTCTCTATTTTGAAGTATTCTGATGGTTTACGAAACGTGTGTTCTTGCTAAAGGAGATCCTCACTTGCGCTTTGTGGCCCCCACATTAGCTATTCACTATTTATTTAATAATAAATAAACAATACTAAAATTACTTTCTCAATTTATTAATTCATGTTGGCTAAAGGCTGATTTTCAATATGATGCATTAGGTTTCCGCTTTGACGTAGGCATTGTTCGATGTATTCTATAATCCAAGTAGTGTTTTGTGAGAAACATTCAGAAACGCTGGCTAAGAGACTGCCTTTAAGCATGTTGAACTAGGTTTTAGCTTTGATGCACGCATTGTTGGATTTATTCGATAATCCAAGTAGTGTACTGTGAGAAACATTCTGAAACGCTCATTTCCAGGCCCTGTACTCTAGCGAATGCCAGGTTCCAGAGGAAACGGGAGTGTATCTTGTTGAAATTCAACACGAGTTCCATGAATTGGGAAAGTCTGTGAGAGCTTGCGCTCTCGGAGTGGGCCACAGGCTCACGTTGTTCGGCTGATTATGATTTTGAACCGGGACAGTTCGGAGGGAGAGACAGCTGGGTGAATACTATAACATACAGGAAGCCCGTAAGATCTGCCCCTTGCTCCTTCCCGAAATTACCACACGTAAGGGCAATGAGGACGTTGGGGCACTCGGTGACCATCGGTCGTAGGAGATGCATCATTTCTCTTGCGCAGCCCGTGTTTCTGACACGTTGTGTCAGAGCCCTATTTTTACTAGGTCCAGCTGTTCTTCCTTCAATAGTTTCGGAAGCGTGGCATTCACTTCCTGGGAAGCCCCACTCTCTCGTTTCCGGGCCACGGTTCTCAGCGGCGGAAATTACGCCTGCCTTTGCGCGGCATGCCGGCCTGGCTCTGTACGTGACACGATATTCGCAGATTTTACGCGAGGGACGTACGCTGAGCAGCGACGAGAACTTTTACTACCGCCGAGGGAGGATGGCGGGCGAACGAAGCGGCCGCCTGTCCTAAGCATGACTCGGGGCGCATTTCGCAGAGTTTCTCTGGACAGTGCAGTAAACAGTTTCAGCCCCTTCTCCGCCACTCCAGAATTACGCCGTGTTTGCCTGATGTGAATATTTTCGGCCTTAGCATACTTGATGTGATCTAACGTGAATATCTTGCTCTACGTTTTTATTTATTATGCGCACTGCGGTAGACGTGAGTCACGCTTGTTTCCTTGTGGTCAGGGAAGCTGGCATGCGTCCGGTGTGGGGACTGATTTTGTTGTAGGACGCTGTTAATCAGCTATCATTGCAAGATAAAAAAGATCTGAGAAATGATGCTAAGTTTCTACAGGTTTGCGGCCACCAGAGCTTGCCACGAGTTACACGCACCCTACGCGAAAATGCACTTGCCTGAGTGTGAGTGTTGTAGCAAAATTGTGATGCGCTAGGCGCGCCCGTTGTGGCAGCATCAAGGTCTTGATCAGTTTCAGTGTTTATGATGTGCCCGACACGCACCACATCAGTAACTTTGGAAACATTTTTATGGTATAATGATAGCGTGGAAGCAATATCTGGGATTTGACGTCGCTATTGAAAATCTGTAGAGAGCTCCCCGGCAGTCACTGAATGTCGCTGTGCAGTAAAATACAGCGGAACGTTGCTCTACATCGTGAACTGTAGCTTAACTGAACAGAAAAACAAATACAGAGTAGGGTATGTCAGACCTGATTCGCGATAAGAGGAGCAGGTGTGCACATATGCAACGATGAACTCTGAGAAGCGTGTGAGAGACGACGTCTCGCAACTTTCCGCCTACGACAGTAGAGAAGGCAGTAGAGTAAATAGGATTAAAAAAAATTTCCCTGGTTTAAGCATGAATATGCGGAGTGAGATGACAAAATGCTGCGCTAATATACAGCTAGGGAAAAAGTTGTATATCTAATGCCATGTCATCGCAGAAGATAAAGTAGAAGGAGATAGATAGATAGATAAACTTTATTCGGGTCCTGAAGGAATCCGCCCTCGTTTTAAAAGGGGAGGATCGCGGGCTGCTCCCACGTAGGAGAGAAACAAGAAAATAAGCAAAGGTACGAAAAGCCATCTTCTATTTCTACAGATTACAATAAAGTTGCAGAATGTCTTTGTCAGGCGGCCAGTGAAGAGCTTTAAGTGAACTGATCTTACGTCAAACCGCACAGCGAAGGCTCCACCGTACTGATCTCGAGAAGGAGGACCTATCTTTCTTTGCATGAAAATACAATAGGAAGAGTGCCCTGAAAAGCCACAAGCTCACAAAACGGGAAATATGAATGAAACCAGATTTTATACTTTCGTTAAATGAAACTTATTTCACCTGTTTCGGCAAACAAAATATGCTAATTTAAAGCGTACGTAATGTTCTTGGAATGCTTAAGAGATTGCGTGGAAAAACGCATGGAACAGAGTTAAGCATTGTCATATTGTTAACTGCGCGGAATAGCGCGTAACATAGAACGCAGGGAAGTAGAACGCAGGGAAGTAACAGGATTCCGTTCATATTTTATTACTGGCTTAAGATTGTGGCAATTTCTTTTTCTGCTGAGAACTGTAAACTTGGTACCTGATCGCTTTTTAATACATGTAGTTCAGCTTTCCCGAAAACGTCATAGGATTGACGAGTGTTGAAGACACAAAACACTTTTTATAGCAGGTACATTTAAACTTCACCACACAAACGTTTTCCATGGGAATCATGCGGCGGTTGCCCGAAAAAATGCTTTTTTTGTTGTTTTTTTTTTTGCATTCAGATTTTATGCAAACGCTAGCAAAATGTAGGCTGACAACTTGCTCCACACCTTTTGATTCTCTACTTTACTCACTTAGAAGAAAGGAGGGGTCAAATTTAGAGAGCTGCTTGTGTCTTTTTCACTTCACGAAAAGGCTGGCCATGGCATTTCCATTTCTTAACCAAATTCTGCCGACGTTAGCTATCACTCCCGCAATGCATCAACTGGGCAATGCCTCCGTTACGACGAGCTCCTAACCCCGCTCTATTGTCGAACGAGTATCATAAGAGAACGACCTCCACAAGAACCTTTCGCCCCCGCAAGGTGAGAATAAAGAATTGTGTGGTTAGTGCTTTTTCCTTTTGTTACGACATCCCATAGCATCATTCTAGAGCGTCGAGTGTCGAGTAAGCAGAACATCAGCGCGGAAGAATAATGAGCTAACGTAGCTCACGTTGAGTATATCCTTCTCAGCTAGTCATCACCCATCGGTGCACCCCCCCCCCCCCTTTTTTTTTTCCTTTCCCGTCCCCGTCTCTCGCAGTCTTTCCAGGGCCCACTAGTCAGCTCAATGGAGGTCCTTCCGTCTAGGTTTATCTTTTGCTTTCTTTTTTTTTCGCGTCTGTTATCGCATCTTTTCTCTCTTCGCGTTACACCGGGTCGTCCGAATGGAGCAGTCCGGGCTCCCAAATTGAGACGAGGCACCATGACGATCGCGATCTGCCAGAACTCATTACCCACAGGGACAGGAGCACCAATTGTACAAACTGTTTCCTCAGCACGTTTTGAGCGCTGTGTGGAACTGCCTTCTAGCCTTTTTCCCGTGAACTCTTTATTTATTTTTATTTGTCGTGGCGGCGAAGCTCCGCGAAATGCGCACTTAAGTGAGTGCGAATGGCGCTTAACTTTACAGCGTGTGCACTACATTGCTTTCTGCTTTTTGTCTAAGTCTTTCCATCGCCTTTACAGATGCCCTCTCAATGCCGCGGACTTTCTTGCAGACAACCGATTTGATTTGATTGTGTCCGTCGCACCAATCTACTGTGCAGTTCGCAGCACCAACGGAGGAAGACCGGTAAATGGCAGGCGTTTCTTCAAACGCCACACTCCATTCTCGATCGCGATCATCCCAGGGCCCTCTTTCTGAGTAAGAGATAGCGTAAAATATGTCGTACTGGTATGCCACCTTACAGAGCATCGTAATGGAAAATATAGGTAGGTTCAGTACGTGCGACATCCTTCTAAAATGCAAATGCAATGAAACGATGTAATATACAGGAGGCCTCAGCATCTCAGTAACCACAGAAGTTCAAGTTTATTGGTGAAATTCCCTCTATAGTGTTTGCTTTCAAGTTAAACTGGGAAAAAGATAAGGACGGAAGTTGTCATTTCGTGATATACGCATGGCGCGCGAAATATACGCATGACGCGTTGTATTAATATCCTGAGGCCTAAACGTATTTCAGCGAATATCACAGCTTTCGTATTCAATAAGAAGCCTGTTCTCGGGGATGAACCGCGATTATGCGTAGTAAAGTAAATGCCAAACCTGAATATTATGATTTGATTTGAATTCTGTGGTGTTACGTCCCGAAACCAGCTATTATTATGAGAGACGGCGTAGTGGAGGGCTCCGGAAATTTCGACCACCTGGGGTTCTTTAACCTGCACTTGCATCGCACAGTACAGGTGCATCAACTGAGCAGTCCAGTGCAATAGCCACTAGACCAGCGTGGCGGGGCTCGAAACCTGAAGCATTTCTCCAACAGAAGTTGATCGAGCGGATTTAACGGTGTATTTCAGAGAGGAAAAACTTAATTCCAACAGGTTCTCCACGGTGCTACGGTGGTTATGCTACGCTGTTGCCGAGCCGGGAATCCGAATGCTATTTAGGGTGCGGCTGTGCCATTTTCAATGAAGGAGAAAATGGGCAGGCTCATCTATTGTGCAGTTTCAGTGCACGTTAAAGGACGCCTAGGTGTCGACCTTTATTAACCGCACCCTACGGCATGCATCATAATTATATTGTCGTAATATAGATCGCGGAACCTCACAAGTTTTTATGATTTAAATCCGAATCGATATGGGCATAAAACATGAGAACACCGAACCAGCGCTGCTTTTGTAGCCGAGCATATTATTTTGGTGCCGTAATGGTCTTCCAAAGAAACTTAGGTTCTCCTCTCCCCTACTTTGTACTTTATTGAAATGACTGTTGTACGTACATACGCACGCACGCACGCAAGCGCGCACACACACACACACACACACACACACACACAGCGAAGTTGAAAAGTTTGGCCGCGTATCTGCGTGCTTGGCTGCAAATGTCGTGGAAAGACGATAGTCGTCTGTCGGCCGTATTACGCTGCGTGAGAGATGGACGCCATCTGGTAGTGCCGCTGGGAAAGAGCTTGTGCAGAATCTCTGGGCAACTGCCAGCTGGCAGCACCAAATCGTCGGCAGAGGCCTTTTTCGTGCATAGCGTTGCATTTTCAGCGCAGCCTAACAAACACTATGGTCTATGGAATTATGTATCTATGTATTTTCTACTAAAGGAACGCACCAAATAATACTTACGTATTGATGTTGCGCCTCAGATATGTGTAATATTAGCTTTTTGATCGTCAATGTTCACAAGTATGAACGCAGCTACCAGTTCAAGAATGCTGGGCGTTAGGTAAGTGCTCAAACATTGGCGGGGTGGCTGAATCATGTGACAGACAGACAGACAGACAGACAGACCAAAATTTCTGCGTTCAGGTATCCGAAGAAAGGCTATCGTCTTTGAAAGCGAACAGTGAGCGGTGGTCTTCCATTTCTGTCACCTTTCTGTAGCGTGCTGCGCTTTAGCTACTATGCTGATGTCTGCAAGAAATGACATAAGGATAACCAGCTTCGCTTGGGCCACAGAATACTTTCAGCGGGAACCACGACGCGATAAATCTATACATATTCTAAAGAATTCGCATTGTAAAATTATGCGCTCAATTTCTTGTGGAACGGCGGACGCCAACCAAATGGCATTTTTCGAAATTCCCTAGCTAGCTTTAAGTTCCCGCAACTCTAATGGCGCGAAAGACTCGCTCAATGTCCCTGCTTCATAATCAGGCTGACGTCTCCGAATTCCCCGCTTTCGCGACCAGCTGTCGCATTCCTTCAGTGAGTCATTACTTTGATCACTCCCGTGAAGATCCAGTCACATCGGAATTTTACAGGGGCCTGGCTTTTTGCTACAGATAGTCCAATGGCCATATTCAAGCATATCAGTAATGGTAGCAGAATGTCATTCCGTGTTCTAGCTCACAGCGAAACATGTAAATGTGAAACATGCGCTGCTAGACACCGATGAAAACAGGCGAACGAAGGAACTCAATTGTGTTGCAAAGGCCTAGTGAATAGGCATGTCTGAAAGCGGCATAGGTGGCAGCTACTTATATCGTACAATGTACAGTCGTTAGGCAAGCTAGCATGGAAAGTCTCATGCGAGTTTTCAACGTACATAACCAAGCCGAGGGCACTAACGCCGACGATAATTTTGTCAGCTTCGGAATAACCTCTTTCTTACTAGCAACTTTGCCATCCCCGAGTTCAAAATGTCTTCTGCTCTAGGGGATCCCCGTGCCAGTCGGACCCGTGAAAGAGTTGCAGGTGTCTGCTACCTTACGTCTCACTCCTATACCAGAAAAGGAATTGGTCTCTCTTGTGAAGTACTCGGCTAGCACTTCGCACACGGTGTCTACAGTTGAAATCTGGACTCAAACTACAGCGGCTTTCTCACATCTGACCAAGGCGTTTAAGCTCTACAAATCAGGCGCTGGGTGCTACACTCTTAGCACGGTAACCTTTAGTTTATGTTATAGATACACCAAAATATGAAAATATGCTCCCTTACTAAAGGTTAAAGTTCTTTAAGCTTTGGTAAAGGAGCATATTTCACATTTTTGTGTACCTATAAAATAAACTAAAGTTACCGTGCTGAGAGTGTAATAACCACTGGATGCGGAGAAGCCGCCAATGGAAACGAGAGAACGACCGATGGGTGCCGAGAGAGGAAAAACGCCGCAGAGGAATGCAAAAAGGTCGATCGCGCGGTGAAGTTACGTTCGCCGGCATAACGTGGAATAAATACGCTCAGGGAGAGCAGACTGCAAATCGTTGGTAGGAGCCTTCGCCCTGTAGTGGAGCAAAATAAGGCTGCTGTTGGTGATGTTGATGGACAAATATTACTACCCAACGAGGGCTGTATGAGTGAGCCGCATCTGCCAACGTATGACCATTGGTTCAGGGTTAGGCGTAGCTTCACCAGGAAATTGGAATTAAGTACGACTGTAACGCATTTTTTTTTGTTGCTTTAGTTCTTAATCTGCTGGTGTGCTCGAGCTTATAAGACAAGAAAAAGACATCGAATAAGTGCATGAATACCGTGTGACATGGGTAAGCGAACCAACCCACTGGGGAACGATGGCAACGTAAGTCAAAGAAATATTTGATATTTGTTTATTACTTAGGACTATAAAAACGGCTAGTTAGAAAAAAATAAGAGTGAAGGTTGCACTTCCCATCGCGTACAGCGATGAAATATTGATTCTACACAAAGATTTTACTTTTCGTTTGCGGTAATCGATTGAGGAAATCCACAGCTCATTTTCAAGAAAGAAACAGGCATGTATCTAATCAAGGCTAATGAATCAAGCCTGCGAGCATTACCACCGTCGGATCCATTAAAAAATATCACGTGCATAGAACATATAGTCTGATACGAAGTAGGAGTAAATACTCTAAAATATCATAGATTTGGAGAAAAGGATGAACATGATGAACATGCAAATGTATAAACGAAGCTTATGCGCGATATATTTTGTAACTTTATTACGCATCTCGGTTAGGTAATGTTGCACAGATGAATCTTGTGCAGATGACAGGGGGAGCGCACAGGAAGAGCGCTCTCTCTTTCTACTTTGTTTTCTTCCTGTGTCAGTCCATTCGTCTGCGCAACATTATCTAACTCAGACATGCACCAACTCGTCCAGCGAGAAGTTTTAAGATTTATTGCGCTTACAGAGGATTAACGCTATTTATTGCCAGATAGAACACCAGTTTTGCTTGAGTCACATTGAACATTCGCGCACAAAATTTCTCATTAATCTCATCTCTGAATAAACTTGAAGTACGAAACAAAGATCAGGACTGCTATATAATACAAGCATACAAGTAGTACGATGCAGCACAGTGGGCGTCTTGGACAAAACTACAGGGACTGCAGGCAGCTTCAAGGCGACTACGCACCGCACATTTTTTATTCATGTGGGAAAACTTGGCTGAGGAAGTCAACAGATAGCTTCCTGCAATAGAAAAAAATGTGACTAGATCTATAGGCTGGAGGGTGCGCGAAAAGAAATAAAAAAAGGTGACAGGGGGTATGCATAGTGAAAGAAACAAAACACGATGTTCCTCGCAAATTGACACTCGTTCTGGATTAGAACATTGCGCCTGGACTGTGCACTTTCGCTTCCAGCCTAACTATTTTTTTCCTTGTTCTTTGTTGTCCTTACATTCAATACAGACTAGTTGCAGCTCTGCTTTTTCTTCTTTATTAGTATTTATCCTAGTTCAGTTTCTTCTCAACCGTACTTTGGCCTGACCGTTCCTACCGTATATGGGTATTTTAGTTTCATCGTCCCAGATATGTTATCTTAAACAAAAGTCCTAATTCAGTCCCTCTAGTGCTGAAGTCATTAGAGAGCGAGCTGCAAGTGAGAAGGCATGAGTTAATCGGTCAGTAATTTTCCTTACATATGTAAAGCCTCCACAGTAGTCTTGTATGTGGCAGGTGTCCTCTTGGTGAGTAAGTTCTGGAGCTTTTGAACAGGCATTCCGTTAATATAGATATTCTTATTATATTTTTGTGAAAACAAGGTATTCGTTTTTTTTTTTTTGCATTCAGTGACTAGAATTAAATGAAAACTACACCTGTAATTCACAAAACATTTAATTGAAGTGGTGTCCTGAAATGGTTCCATATGTGTTTGATCCCATTTCTGTTGTCGAATGAGAATCAAGTACTCTGTTCTTGCAAGGAATTAGGAAGCCATGGATATCCTCCAAACAGCGTTTGCCTTTTACACAGCGTAAGCTGTTATTGGCTCGTTACACTGGCTTATTATGGTGGCGACAGTGTCCGCCGCCGACGTCCGTAACCGCTATCAATCGCCATCAGAAAAAAGAAACGCTGCGGTGTGAAAAAAAAAAAAAAAGGTGCTGTGTAGCTCAAATACAGCGCCTAATGCAGCTCCACTATCGTGAACCCTGAGGCAGTACGAAGAAGCAATGCGCCGATCTTTCCCGCAGGAGAACATCGCGGCGCACAACTTATGCCTTGCTGACAGAAACTGTGGGCCGATGTTGGAGGCAGTGCACTCAGTGTATGTGTAACGTCATTGAGAAGTTTCCGAACCGTTTTAATCAATTTCTAGTTGATTACTGCGATTATATTCTTGGTTTATTGCTGCAGATTATGTTATTTTGAATTACGTTAGTTTATTTCGAACTCTTTTTGAGCAGCGTTAGCAGTGTTTAGGATGTGTTTATGGAACTGAATTTTGAGCGTGGTCGTGCGATGGATGAATGGACGAGAAGCGGGGCCTCAAAAGTGCTTCGCGCTTAATAATGCTTGTTCCATACAGTGAAATTCGTGAGACAGTAAGACTGCTGCCTTTTCTAAGAGCCATTTAAAGAGGCCCACAGGCCCTCCGAAAGTCGGTGCCTGAAACAAAGAAACACCTATGTAAGCCTAAGGAAGAAAGAAACATCAATGCAACATTTCACACACGTGGGCGTACAGCGTAGAGGTTATGGCACTTGGCTTCGGAAGGCTACTTCTGTCCCCATCGCCGGCAACGAGTTTTGCTTGTTTATTGCGCTTGTTAGTTCCCCCAATCTTTCGTTGTGTCTTTCTTTCGTGTTTCCCTTCTTTCTTCGGTAGAAAAGCTAAGGCCTCCATATGGCATGCGAGGTTAGCTTCGCAGCTAGCTTTAAAATACGCGCGATTACACCTGATCGATCAAAGCGAGATCGATCACGCGACTTGCCGGTTCATCCAATGAATATCCGGCGGTCTACTGCTACATTGCTGAGAACGGCATATGGTTCACTAGACAGCGTTGCTTTAAATGTTGCATTTCGAAATATCAACGTTATAAAAGCATGCGACTACCGTACGAGAATGTGTTTAAACCTTATATGCGGGTAAGAACAAAGTTTGAAAGTTTAGCTTGTAATGATGTCCCTTGAAATTAAGATAACTTTCTAAGCGCTCTACTCGTACGAAATGTTCGAGCAATGCTGCCTGATATAGCTTATAAAATTTATGCTGTAGAAATAATTTGTGAGGTTTCATGTCCCAACACCAGGATGTCATTATGAGAGACGCCATGGTGGAAGGCTGTGGAAAATGTCACCACGTGAGGTTCATGAAGGTGCGCTTACAACGCACCGCACACGGGCATCAATCATTCCTGATCCATGCAGCCGCCGCGGTCGGGATTGGATCGCGCGACCTCCGGGTAAGCAGCAGAGCGTCATGACTGTTCACCGTGGAGAAGACAATAGATATTTCTCTAGGCATATGTACAAACTATGCAAAAGAACTGTATTTTTTCTAACATAACGGGAAGATTTGAAGAGACTGTGCTGCACAACGGCCTTCATGCACTTTTCCTGTAGAAGCCTTGAATTTCAGCAAGTGCGCGAGGCAGAATATTGAAAGTAAGAGCGTTAAAGGTGAAGCGATGTGGTGGAGAGCAAGAACATCAAAGATGGGAAACAAGACACAAGAAAGCGCGGCTGGAAGCATGACGTGAGCAGTCGCCGTGCAAGAAAAATTGAAGATGAATCGCAGTCCGCAACATTTAGGCAGTCGTCTCAGTGACAAAGTGTTTGTTGCGCAGCAGAGTTGGGCGCTGCGCGTCCTGAGAGCACTGGCTAAAAGCATAACCACTCTCATTTTCTGGGAAGGAGCGACACAAGCATGGGCAGTGAACCACGCAGCTTCCACTTTTCTTTAGCCCTTTCCTACGCTTCTCACAAACCGCAGCAAATCTGCGGTCATATTGAAGCAAAATTTCAGAAAAGTGCATGTTGTAAAAACAATCGAATTAAAAAATATAGGAAGCAGGACATGGCGGATTCACATGTGCGTTGCCGCAGCCTTTTCGCTTGGTGAGTTTGGTCACCCCAGCTACTTCGCCTCGCCTCTTGCTTACAAATGCGCCACAACCAGCAAACTATATAGAACTGCAAAAAGTCTGCTACTGACACAAAGGAGCATTTATCAGCTGACTGCACGCCTCGCTTTTTATCTAATCCAAGCATCTCCTTGCCTTGACTCGAGAGGGAAAGCGCTGCTAGCAGAGCAGAAGTTGTCGGGGTGGCAACAGCGTCGCGAGCTTACTTTGTTGCTGCAAATATATCTCTCCTCTCAGTGTGGACGCTAATAGCTTCCCCTTTTTCTTCCTTCCGGGGCGTCCAGGGAAAACATTCGCCGGAGTACACATTTTCGCTGAGCTCTTCTATCTTTGTCTTGAATTGCCTGTCAGCTTAGACGTCCCTGCCGTTGTTGTTTCTTTAGTTTTTGTTGTATGATTTGTTATCTTGACAACGTTTACCCCTCTCCTCAGTGGACCCATTAGCGATGAATAGCAATACGAACACAATGGTCGTCATTGCGGGTTTGCACAGCAGGCTACTGAGATAATTTTGTTACACTAATTTTGTGGCACTAATTTAAAAAAAAAAGGAAAGAAAGAAAGAAAGAAAGAAAGGAGATGAAAAGAAGAAATAAAAATCTCGGGTTGCACAGATTGGGAAAGCGAACCTTCGCTTGACTTCGAACTATTACCACACCCTTGCCCTAAGCTCAACGCGGCAAGACAGTGATAGTGAAATTGACACCGTTGCCCCAGCTCAGATATTTGTTAACACTTCACAGAGGTGGAACTAGCTTGACCTTTGTGCTCGCGCATTATACATCTATACTAGGTTAGAACAAAAGATATATAAATAAGCCAGGGTCATATCCTAAAATCTTGCTAATGAACGGAACTTTTCAAAGAATTTTTAACCGTTAACGTGGCTGAGTTATATAATTAAACGAATACTCCCAGAAAACGAGATTGGCAGAAAACGAAAAGATGCTATTAAACATCCCTCACCTTCTGGCTCCGAACATTAGCTATATTTACGATTGCGCTAGGGTAACGGCTGAACGTTCTGTACGTCCTATAACATTAATCCCACCTCCAGTCGACCGCATTTGCAGTAGAGTATTTTCATAAAAATATTTAGGAAGTTGCTGCCATAGCACGTACTAGCTATTTATATCTTGTCGTTCTAGTTCAGATGAGAGCTTTGAAATCTTGCAGTCGTTAATGAACTTAAGGTGCCCACTTTATAACGCCTCGTTTTTATTTGTTTCCTGAATTTTGGAGCATAGCCTAGCCACCCCATATCTTTATGTTGTGAGCTATTGCAAAAGAGCCGAATTTTTACATAGATGTGTCGTATTTTCTAAACGTACGATAGTGGAGAAGTTCTTTCAGTTAGTACTCAGTAAAGTTCCCTTAGTCATGGCAATGTCAAAAAAGTAACTGTATGCACTAAAAATGTTGTTTACGAGTGAGTAATTCAATTTGTGCACATTTATTACTTCGTAGACACCATACTAGTCTTATAAGTTATAGAGTAAATCTTACAGTAAAACTCTAAGATCATGGGTGTTATTGTGTGTTGTAGTTAATTACCTGAGTCACTTGTGCCACAAGAAAGCCAAACCAATATTTTCGAACGACATCTTCACGGCAATTCGTTACAGGAAAGAAATGTCAAAGAATGTTGCAAGCACTACCACAGAAATTGTAGATACTTTCATGGTACTGTTTTATCCTAGCGCTGCATACAAAAATTGCAGAACACAACTTGAAGTATTCATGAAGTCGTAGAATCCCGTTAATATTCTAGACAGTCGAAGATAGAGAGTAGCGCCCGTATTCACAAACAGTACTGAGACAAGACTTTGTTGTAAGAGAAAATCCTGATGGCGGGCAAATCATTAACGATGGCAGTCAGCCATCGGAGCACTTACGAAAGAACGTCTTGTGAATTAGGCCACGCAATTTTACGAGCATAGACAGGTGTGTTGCAAAATGAGAGTTTTGCAACGCATTTGGAATACTGCCGGCCCATGCCGGAGATACCTCAAGCAACTCCGTGATTCAAGCTAAGGCAAGACAATTGCAAACGCATTATCCTCCATGCAAAACCGCACCTAAATATCCAGCGCTTTTCGCCGATAGAAGTCGGTCGCTCCAAGTGACTCGCCTCTCTTGCGTACGCTTGATGAGCTGGGAGGAGACTCAGCGCATCCGGGAGTTCACTCGAAAAATTCACGTTGCGAAATCAGTAATACTGGTATCAGTGATCATGAGAGCGGCAGGGACAGCTGTGAGGATTCAAGAAAGGGTGCTTTAGAAAACAGCGATGAGCAGGAAGAAAGGAAGAGATTCATCGCGCAGATATACAGAATGCCTTTAAATGAGACGGGAGCAATCCCCCTGAAATCTCTAATAGGCGTAAAGCACGCCCCCTGTCTTGACTACTTCTGTCTGTCGCGAGAGTGGACGACGTAATCACGATTTAGAAGCGTCCTTGGATGAATGCGGTTACGGCATTGTCTGGCGGTTTACTCAGACGCGTGGGACTGTCCAGAGGATATGGAACGCGAGTATTCGTCATCCGGAAACACTGCAGGCACTGGTGGAGCATTTTTTTTCTCCAATCGTATGAATGAGTTGCGTGAGCTTGCACGGCGCGTTAGAGTTATAGTTACGTCATTTTTATGCTGAAAAGCGGGAGCCACATCGCATTTCTTGAGGTGATTTTCTTTTAGAAAAATAAAAGACGGCTATTCTTGACAAGTCCCAGTCGGGTAAGATAAGGGATATTCCTCCTCCCGTACTTTCAACGAGTGAATGCTGGAGACCATAAGGAAGTGGGGACGGGGGTGGAACATACAAAAAATAGGGCAGCGAAAAGTGAATACACTACAGTGAGGTAGAAAAAAGCAGGAAGCAAGAAACTGGCTACTTGAACTGTGTGAAACGCTTATAATATGCGAAATTTGCTACATACGTTTTGTATACTATGCAAAATACAAAAGCTTAATGTGCTAAGCTTAATGTGTGCTAAGCTTAAGGTGCAAGCTTAGCACATTAAAGGCACGATAATATTTGTAGGAATATTTTCAAAGAGCCGATGCGTTTTTTTTTTTTTTTTGTGCAATGGGAATTCAGCACCAGCACTGGTACTGCTGCTGCTGAATTCCCATTTCACCGAAAAGCACATCGGTCTTTGAAAATGGTGCTACTTCGCAATGAGCTACTAATTGTTGAGCAAACACCAATTTGTACTTTAGTATAGGCTAAAATGGCTTAAGTCAGATATAGAAAGCCCAGAGAGGTTCACTTCAATAATTATCGCTTCGAAAGTTCTCTTCACTTTGTCCAAGTCGGGTTTCAAACAGTGATAGCTAGACCGCGAAAAGAATTTGTTTTTTGCATGTCTGAGTACAGGTAAAACACTTCGCCGGAACCATAGAAAATAAGTTTTTCTGCGAGCAAAAATGATCGATTCTTTTGCACTCTCACTGTCTTTGAAGTAAACATTCGGGTAACCTAATAATTACTAGCAGTTTTCTGTGATAATATTTACATATTTCTTGGAACATCTCGACCGACAGCTCTGTATTTGTGCAAGCCAGAGTTCTGTGTATTTATAAAATAACCAGCTTCCTGAATAAAGGTGGCACTTGCGCAAAACATGTGAACCTCACACTGCATCGCGTTTGTTCTGCTGAGGTTAGGCCTTATAATTGAATACCGAGTTCACTCACATGAGAAGCTTTCGAATTCTACGTAGCATAGCTATAGAGTCTGCGGTGGTAGAAATGGGGGCCAATAGTGTGCAAGAGCAATAGGCGTAGAATGCATTGCAAGGGTTATTCCACGACCGAAACGTTGGTATGCTTGCTAGAGTTTCTAACCTCTTCAAGATTACTTCTGTGTGCCTGTGCTCTACAATCGAAATGAGCTAACGGTTCCTTATCAAGCTATCTATCGAGCTAGTATACGCCGATCACGGCCCATGCTGGATGCAGGCGGTTCACTTGTAAACGTGCTTTCCGCTACAGCAATAGAATGAGGAATAGGACAACCTTTGCACCACCGCCTGGTCGTTCGAGTGAAGCATGATGATGCTATTCGCTGTACGTAGAAGCCTACATAACAGTTAGGCTTCAGTATAGAGACAGACGCGCATTAATGGCCGTGTGTATTCACGTCACGTAAGGTCATGATCACGGTAACGAGCCTTTTTCTGCTCCCCTTGGCTTGTTTCAAGGCATCACGTTCCTTATTTTCGTATGATTATCGCGGGTGGGTGCAAGTGTTCCTTGAAGGGAGATTGTATCAGTTAGCCGATCTTGTATGAGAAGCTGCTTGATGGAGGTGCTTAGGTAATAGCCTCGTGCTAGCATGACCATTGTCCTCAGTGATCGAGCCGCTTTCTCGGCAGCAAAAAGCTTTCGATACGACTGGCTCTTATAGTGGCATGCCTGCTACATGCAATGGTTCTCGTCTGCTTTAACTTTGCCAGATGATAACAAGCGAGACTACCGTACATCGCAAAAAAAAAAAAAAGGGATCGCTCTGAGAAGCTGCACGACGACGACTTTCTCGCCATGAATATCGATTGTACTTGTGAAATCGACAGCTGCACTTGATGAAAGCTAGTGGGGTCTGAATAGGCCCAAACACTATAGTATCCTATCCCATTTTCGAATCATTATTACAAGACATATCTTTCCCTACATGTCTACATTGATGACAATAAAAAGACTGGCGAGGAATTCAGTTATATTGTCCTTCACGTATTTTGAGAGCGAGAAAGAGAAACAAGCAAGAGGAAAGGCAGGGAGGTTAACGATTGATTTGATTGATTTGTGGGGTTTAACGTCCCAAAACCAGCTCTGATTATGAGACACGCCGTAGTGGAGGTCTCCGGAAATTTCGACCACCTGGGGTTCTTTAACGTGCACTGACATCGCACAGCACACGGGCCTCGACATTTCGCCTCCATCGAAATGCAGCAGCCGCGGCCGGGATTCGATCCCGCGACCTTCGGATCTGCAGCCGAGTGCCATAACCACTAGACCACCGTGGCGGGGCAGGGAGGTTAACGAGATGCGAGTTCCGTTCCTCCCGTACTTTCAACGAGTGAATGCTGGAGACCATAAGGAAGTGGGGACGGGGTGGAACATACAAAAAATAGGGCAGCGAAAAGTGAATACACTACAGTGAGGTAGAAAAAAGCAGGAAGCAAGAAACTGGCTACTTGAACTGTGTGAAACGCTTATAATATGCGAAATTTGCTACATACGTTTTGTATACTATGCAAAATACAAAAGCTTAATGTGCTAAGCTTAATGTGTGCTAAGCTTAAGGTGCAAGCTTAGCACATTAAAGGCACGATAATGTTTGTGGAATATTTTCAAAGAGCCGATGCGTTTTTTTTTTTTTTTGTGCAATGGAATTCAGCACCAGCACTGGTACTGCTGCTGCTGAATTCCCATTTCACCGAAAAGCACATCGGTCTTTGAAAATGGTGCTACTTCGCAATGAGCTACTAATTGTTGAGCAAACACCAATTTGTACTTTAGTATAGGCTAAAATGGCTTAAGTCAGATATAGAAAGCCCAGAGAGGTTCACTTCAATAATTATCGCTTCGAAAGTTCTCTTCACTTTGTCCAAGTCGTGTTTCAAACAGTGATAGCTAGACCGCGAAAAGAATTTGTTTTTTGCATGTCTGAGTACAGGTAAAACACTTCGCCGGAACCATAGAAAATAAGTTTTTCTGCGAGCAAAAATGCTCGATTCTTTTGCACTCTGTCTTTGAAGTAAACATTCGGGTAACCTAATAATTACTAGCAGTTTTCTGTGATAATATTTACATATTTCTTGGAACATCTCGACCGACAGCTCTGTATTTGTGCAAGCCAGAGTTCTGTGTATTTATAAAATAACCAGCTTGCTGAATAAAGGTGGCACTTGCGCAAAACATGTGAACCTCACACTGCATCGCGTTTGTACTGCTGAGGTTAGGCCTTATAATTGAATACCGAGTTCACTCACATGAGAAGCTTTCGAATTCAACGTAGCATAGCTATAAAGTCTGCGGTGGTAGAAATGGGGGCCAATAGTGTGCAAGAGCAGTAGGCGTAGAATGCATTGCAAGGGTTATTCCACGACCGAAACGTTGGTATGCTTGCTAGAGTTTCTAACCTCTTCAAGATTACTTCTGTGTGCCTGTGCTCTACAATCGAAATGAGCTAACGGTTCCTTATCAAGCTATCTATCGAGCTAGTATACGCCGATCACGGCCCATGCTGGATGCAGGCGGTTCACTTGGAAACGTGCTTTCCGCTACAGCAATAGAATGAGGAATAGGACAACCTTTGCACCACCGCCTGGTCGTTCGAGTGAAGCATGATGATGCTATTTGCTGTACGTAGAAGCCTACATAACAGTTATGTTTCAGTATAGAGACAGACGCTCATTAATGGCCATGTGTATTCACGTCACGTAAGGCCATGATCACGGTAACGAGCCTTTTTCTGCTCCCCTTGGCTTGTTTCGAGGCATCACGTTCCTTATTTTCGTATGATTATCGCGGGTGGGTGCAAGTGTTCCTTGAAGGGAGATTGTATCAGTTAGCCGATCTTGTATGAGAAGCTGCTTGATGGAGGTGCTTAGGTAATAGCCTCGTGCTAGCATGATCATTGTCCTCAGTGATCGAGCCGCTTTCTCGGCAGCAAAAAGCTTTCGATACGACTGGCTCTTATAGTGGCATGCCTGCTACATGCAATGGTTCTCGTCTGTTTTAACTTTGCCAGATGATAACAAGCGAGACTACCGTACATAGCTACAAAAAAGGGATCGCTCTGAGAAGCTGCACGACCACGACTTTCTCGCCATGAGTATCGATATACTTGCGAAATCGACAGCTGCGCTTGATGAAAGCTAGTGGGGTCTGAATAGGCCCAAACACTATAGTATCCTATCCCATTTTTGTATCATTATTACAAGACATATCTTTCCCTACAGGTCTTTATTGATGACAATAAAAAGTCTGGCGAGGAATTCAGTTATATTGTCCTTCACCTAGTTTGGGAGCGAGAAAGAGAAACAAGCAAGAGGAAAGGCAGGGAGGTTAATGATTGATTTGATTGATTTGTGGGGTTTAACGTCCCAAAACCAGCTCTGATTATGAGAGACGCCGTAGTGGAGGTCTCCGGAAATATCGACCACCTGGGGTTCTTTAACGTGCACTGACATCGCACAGAACACGGGCCTCGATATTTCGCCTCCATCGAAATGCAGCAGCCGCGGCCGGGATTCGATCCCGCGACCTTCGGATCAGCAGCCTAGTGCAATAACCACTAGACCACCATGGCGGGGCTCGAAGACGTTGTAGTGCCAGGAGGACCCGTGCGGGGCTGGCCTTTCATGGGAAACTGGCTGGTGGCGGTCAGCGGAAACAAAAACCGAAATGAAAGGAAAGTAACCTGAAGCTGAAAGGTATAGCATTCGGCACCACAGAAACTTCGCCTTCCCAAAGATAGTAAGCGCACTCCATAAATCAGAGGTGGTGTGTTGAGTTTTTCTAACACACCACAACATTTGACAATGACTAAATAAATAAATAAATAAATAAATAAATAAATAAATAAATAAATAAATAAATAAACTGCGAAGCAAGCACTAACCCGTTGCGAACGCAGATTTGTTGCTTTTTTCCTCAACTTTGCTAATCGTATTTCTTCATCTTGTTTCTTTCATCGTTCTCTCTTTTTTACATCTTCCTACATCTCTTGCTTCGTTCTTGTGTCATCTTTCTTTGCTTATTTATCTCTTTAGACATTGCACCTTATACCCCTTTCTTTCATCCTTGCACTCGCATTATGCCTCCTCGCCCTCGTTTTTCTTTCCTACCGTATATGCTATGCTATGCTAGGAGCTGTGTTACACATATCCACTTTCTGTGGCACATCACCTATACTATACATGGCTGTACCATGCTTTAACCTCTCCTCTTCACCTTTCCTTCCTCTTCACCCGCACGTCCCTTCCACACCCTCGTGCCATACTATATTATGCATGGTTATGCTACGTTGGCAGCTGCCGGCACGTTAACGCTTTCTGTACCGCATACCCACCTTTATGCAGTAGCGAGCTGAGGGCATGAGCGCAAGAGAAGAAAGAAGTGCCCGCGCAGGTACCGCCCATTGGGAATTGCATGAAAGTGCATGCGCTGTGATTTCACCATGATGATAATTTTCTGTGAACGCCTAACCGCCTGCCTTTGGCTTAAACAGCTGCCCCATTAAAAATAAATGTACTGTAAAAATAAGTCTCATTAAAGGTCTCTGTAAAGTTCGCCCGAGGTGATGTTTTCTACTTTAGAATATACTTATTCTCATTACGACCAACAGTGTGTTTTACTTCCTGGAGGGATGAAGGTGGCTAAGAATTCAGCAGAAAGCACTTAAATGAGCAATTTTCATGTTCGGCAAAGCTAGGAATGTGCGGCTCAATAGTATATATAAAGGCATTACGGGTTTCCTGCAGTGTTTCGCTGTGCGGCTTATAGTGGAGAATGATGCTGAGAAAATCAGCCGCATAATGAACTTCCTTGTTGAGCAAATGACCTTTTCCGGAGTAGACGTCTTTACAAGATCACTTCCAGGCAGGGTTTATTTGTGTAAGGCGCTTTCAAAGCGCTGCCCGTTTAGCTCGATAGAATAGACCGCAACATTCTATCTCCGTTCATTTGCCCGTATCGATTTCACGGGCATATGAGAAAGCGCAAGGAAATTTATTTTGGTATTTTGAGGCCTATTTCATTAAACACTACTAAACAAAAAAGGCGAATGTCATAGGTAAATTGTACGTTACATATTAATGCTGTTGAATTCATTCAGGTATTGTTGCAAATCTACCATCTCCCGAGACCACTTTTACACAACAATAATCATCCCAAATGGATCCACGCGTCCTTCTGTTCAATACAATTGGAGAGAGATTCTGCAGATGTATTCAAAGATGACTTCGCGAACGAAGCAAAAAAAAAAAAAAATGCAAGGTGAGGTAAAGAAAGGCAGAATAATGAAAGAAACAAGATGTAGCTGCAAAGATGACTTCGTGGGCGCTTGAATGGCGGCACATTTACAAGAACAATTTTGTAAAATAGGAACATAGAAGGTAGTGTCGTATTCTACTTGTTCACCACCTGATTCGTTAGTCCTATTGATGCCTTCACAAATATAGGCATTTGAAACTTTATGACAAACAATAAATCTGAGCAATACGGACGCCTACACGTGACGAGAGGGTCCGCAAGCACTTTGCCTCTAACTGAAATCATCCACAAAATACGCGACATTAGCTTCAGAGGCCGTTAGAACCTTAGAGATTATCGGTCCGTCTGTCAGCAGTTAAGCTCATCCCCTGAAATATGAAAGGCGTGTGAAAGCACGGATAATTGTTACTTAGTTTGTAACGTTTCAGCAAGTCAGCGGTGACGATCCGATGACATCAACAGGCTTCTTACTAATAAGAACAGTAGACATACTGCAAAATGAGCACATCCATTTAACTCCCCCAATGCTTCCACCTCGCCGTTTAGGATAAATTATTCTTTGTATATGTGATTAGATGAGCTGACAAAGTCCATTAGTTCGTTGCATGAATATTGGGGCCGTACGTCCCAAAACAACGATTTTATAGTGAGAGACGCCGTAGTGGAGGGCTCCGGAAGTTTCATCCACCTGGGTTCCTGTAACCTGCACTGACATCGCACGGTACACAGACGTGAGTATTTCGCCCACATCGAAATTCAGCCACCGCAGCCGTATAAACTACATTTTGGAACTGTAGGTGGAAAGTCAGCGCTTAGCGGGTTTTTCCTGTGCCTGTATCCAAAATCAATAGACGCGACTTATTTTACTGTCGCCGCTTTAGCGATCCGCGTCCACTATTTGCGGTCAAGCTACAGAGATTTTATGCAAGAATTCTGCACACGTAATTTAATGCAAGGTAGGCTGTGAAAAGTTTGTGTACATGCCATCTTTGTTGAAAGAATACATGTAAAAGAAGCGTTTTCGCCGTCTCCCGATAAAAAAAAGAAAAAGGAAAAACGCGCACTCATGTACTTTCCAAAAGCATTCATGCAATAACAACTGGACAGGCTAACTTCAGAAAAACTGGAGACACTCGCAATTTGAGGTTCGCGTATCTGTGATCAACCTCTGAAAGTAAAGTGAGCGTTCACCAGTATTCTTTGTTTTCGTTTTGTTGTTCGAAACCTAGTGGAACAATTTTCAAGGGCACGTGTTAATCTTAATGCCGTTTACCTATAAGCAGCTGCCTTGCGGCGATGACCTACAGGCGGTCTGCATACGACGGTTTGCAGAAACAGATATCGAGCTCAAAGCTGCAGTGCCTTGAGACAGTGAGCGGTTATGGGCGATGGCAAATCTTGAATCTTTGATCGACTACCGCACAGTACATTTAACACTGGCTTCTTAGTCTCTAATAGTCGAGAGGAAATGCGCTAGACTATACAGACGACTCGAAAAGAGGAGCTGTTTCGGCTGGCTGCGGCTTGGTGTCGATTGCCACGCCTAAGGTGGCTATGTAGCAATAAATAAAGTTCTACTGGCGAAACTACAACACGTTACCCCCCACACCCTTCCCTTTCTTTTTCTCCCTTTCGATTCGATATTCCTCGCTACAATTTTAGGGCGAAAATGTTCTAGTCGGCATAAAGGTGATGCTGTTCAGAAGGAAGTAGGGGACTCGCATGTGGCTAATTCAAAGTAGAACAGAACCTTTGGGAAAGATGGAGGCTTGGATCGTTGAATCGTGGTGTCAAGACGATCACAAGTGCACTTGTCGAAACGTTGGCTCTAGCGCAATTTCCTGTGCTTCATTGTTTTCAACGATCTCTTCATCAATATTTGGTTCAGGAAGATGATGAGACCAAATTTTGGCGCGTGAGGCGTAGCAGGAAATGCCTCGGTACCGGCAAACACAACAGAATTTGATTTCCTATTTTAATAAATTGTCGTGATTCACGTGCGAAAAGTATAATCAGATTACGGTATCTACCACACCTCAGTAGGAGGCTTGATTAGTTTTGCTCACCGGGAGCCTAATTCGCAAAGCTTCTCTTTATTAAACGTAGTCCCTGTTTGACTGGGCACGCAGTCTAATATGTCCAGCATAGACATAAAGCGTTGATGAAAAAAAAAAGTTTGAAGATGAGAATTCATACACCCGCTGGTCGTTAAGCGCAAATTTATATGTGCTATCTTTCTGTGTTTTCTGCTGAAAAGCCTAAGTGATTCCCCGCAAGAAAGGTGTTGATATTTTAGCACTAATTGTTTGAGAGCCGGGGGCATAAATTATTGCAGAACTTGGCACTAGTTTTACACAGCATCAACAAAAATTGTAATAACCATTCTCGCAAACTAAACTTCATCTATGATGCTAATGTTAGTATTTTTTTTTTGATTAAGGGTTTTCATCTAGCGTCCACTTCCCCAAAGTTTAGCTTTTTAGCTACTTTTCATCCCTGCGTCACGTGGAATTTCTGTAATGTTTAACGGTCTACGTGCCTAACAAGACCCCGTCGAAAAATACTGCCGACACTCCGCGGAAACAGTAAGAGATACATAAGGGAAAAACAGGAAGTTTCAATATATGTAATACCGAAACAAAGCACTGCACATTGAGCTCAGGTTTAAATAGGCTCCAGTTTGGCAAGCCCAAACTTAGATAAACATAAAGATAGCACAACCAAGGGCTCTAACGCTGCTAAATTATCTGCGCGGTATGTCAGCCGAGTACTCGCCCACTCGTAAAAATGGGGCACTACTTTTTTTTCGTGAGATTTTGTTGATTCACAAAGACTGGTTCGGAGTAGAAATATATTGAGTAGCTCAGCAGTGCTCGTTTATCGTTGAACGAAGTTTTGTCAGTACACGCAAACAAACCTTTATTGGCTATTTCATTGAAAAAATGATTTCAACTGCACAGGGCAACCAGAGTACACAACTATAAATCAGTAGAAGCTTTTACTGCCGGCGACACACTGCAATACTTTCCAACCTTTCTCATTCGATAGCTACATGTGATTGCTTTCAGCGCTATTTGTATCAAATAAATTCTATCATATAAAATGAATGCAATCTATCTCACATAACTTCACTGAGAAATTTCAAAGACAGGGACATGACTTATTCGAATAGATGTCCTCTTACTTTAACTGCAGCGAAAAACGGCACAATCTGCTACTTTGTCAACTGAAATGATGATGGCGAAGCTCGTTCAAAATATTGTCTACAGATAAAACATACGTTTCTTTCTACTAACACTCTCTAAAAAGGCATTTCACAAGAGCCCACCTCTGCAAGCCACTTAGGCTTGACGCACTAAACTAACTCTGGTAGAGAAGTGTCAGTCACGGCAATACTGACGCCCGTAATTAGTCCGAGAGGTAAAAGCTAGAAGTAGGGATGGAGGAAAAAGTAGCAGTGTGGGTTGGAGGAAAAAAATCATCAAAAATTCGGTCACATCAGGAAAAGGAAGGAAAATAACACGTGGGTTGGAAAACGCATAAAGATGTTTAAAGGCCTTCGCGCCTTAGAAGATGTACAGCTACCGGCCCGAATTTCTTAGACGTCATGTGCTTTCACTCACTGGTTTGAACTGCGACATAGAAGTAACCTGTTTGTGCTGGAGTATTGTGCAATAGGGTTAAGCGTTACGGTTAGGGCGAGAAATGAAGTGCATCACACAGACTGGCAGAAATTTTAGCGTACGCGAACAGATTCGTTCCAAAAGACACACAACTGTTGCGCAGGACCATCCTAGAAATTAGATGTCACCGATATCTCGCAATATTGCTCCTGAGATAAGAAATAAAAAGAAAACCGTTTTTTACAGTTACTTAGGTGTAAGTGCCCGTGTGTGTATGTGGAAGGTCTTGGTTGTGAAATGCACACACACACACGCATATTATATATATATATATATATATATATATATATATATATATATATATAGGCGGGCATGATGGCGAGGAGTGGCCGTTGGCGTGACGTAAAGTGAAGTAGATCCTCCTCCGAACAGAACAAATGGAAGACTTATTTGATGCAACGTTTCGACCGGAGGTCCGGTCTTGCCTGAAGAAGACCGGACTCCGGTCGAAACGTTGCATCAAATAAATATTCCATTTGTACTGTTCGGAGGAGGATCTACTTCACTATATATATATATATATATATATTAAGACTGTATATGCAAAAATAGCTTGGGTTGCCGCTAGTTTATAACAGAATTGACGATGCGCCTCTTAGAGAACGACGGTTTATTACATCAATAAATATTACATGTAATAAACCGTCGTTCTCTAAGAGGCGTATCGTCAATTCTGTTATATATATATATATATATATATATATATATATATATATATATATGTATATATATATATATATATATATATATATATCATCCCACCACACCATATCACAGGTACTTTTGTGAATGAAATTGAAGTTATCAAAGTGAGATTCGTCAGAAAAATTGTAAACTAAACGTAGCTAAATCCTGCACACAGGATAGCTCATACTTTAATTTGAATGTACGAGAAAAGATAATTTTACTACGAGGAAAGTCAAATAATTCCGGCATCGCTGGGAAATGTTCTAAAGACACCGTAAAATGGCTAGGCGTAGAGTGGGTCCGGGAACAAATGTTTATATTTGAGAAATTATAATGTTATAGGAAAGATCCTTCTATGACAAATTGTTTTATCAGAATAACATGTCCCAAAATGGCTCAGTGGAGCAATGAAACGGCATATTTTACGTCGCTCTTACAGCCAAAGTAAACATTGATATGTTGCGAATACGGAGCTATCCCGGAAGAAGAGCGTTTAAAAAGAATTGGTGACAAGCGGGTCAGTGAAGAAGCCATAAATATCGGAACTTCTGCCTGGTAACCTTGACCTAAGTGCGCTTCACAAGGTTGTATGGGGCGAAGCAATAGAAGCAATTAATTATGTGAGCGTGCACTGAATAGCTGGATATCGAAAGCGAAAGCGAAAATGAATGCTTTCCCGCCTCTGAAGCTACATACTTTATTTTACTTTTGATTTTTTTTTGTCACAATGCCTCTTTTTAGCTTTAAGGGGCACAGCGATATGCGAACAATTTCACCGCCAGAAAATGAAGCTGTCTGCTTCCGACACCGCAAGGCATTCATCAGCTACCCCCAAGCTTTCCTTATCCAATCACAACAGCTCTTTCTGAATAAAAAAAAATAAAACACCGAGAGACACTGTTGTCAAAGTGTTTGCCACAGCGGGAAACCACTGTTGTGAGGTTGTTTCTCGGTTGCATTCCATCTCCTTTTTATATTGTTGGCATTTCTTTCTATTGAATTTCTTTTCTCTCTCCCTCTATAGGCGTCAAAAGAATTTCAAACAGTATGCCTTCCTCAAGTGTTTCTTTTTTGTTTAGCTGCGGTGGTTTTCCTTTCGCTCTTGACAATAGCCGACTCGACCCCCCCCCCCCCCCGCCCCCCATGAAGGCCGCAACTTTGTCGGCTTAGTTCATTCGGGGTAATTATTTGTCCACGTTTTAACCGGCAGCAACCCCATTAGCAGGGCAAGGCAATCAAAACACAAAAGCGGTGACGAGTGTCACGTGAGCAGTAAATGAGATAAATTTGTTTTCTTCCCATGTCCCATTAATCACAACGTTATCGCGAAAGCGGTCGGAAGAAACCTTCGCTAGACAGACCAAACAAAACCTTACAAATTGCTTACTTTCTTTTCTCAAACAGTGGGACCACGATGACCGTGGTCTTTTCACCGTAGCGTACTCAATACTTATACTGCTAAGTGACGGAAAATTCATTTCGTTTTCCTGAACCACTCGGCTGTATTACTTCGCTGGGCTGTTTCGACACTTATGCTGCTCAGGGACAGCAATTT
This sequence comes from Hyalomma asiaticum, assembly GCA_013339685.2. NCBI lineage: Eukaryota > Metazoa > Arthropoda > Arachnida > Ixodida > Ixodidae > Hyalomma > Hyalomma asiaticum. The sequence continues at coordinate 48,714,627 of CM023485.1, read as the reverse complement.
TTTCTGCCTTTCTCCTAACCACTCCACAGCATTACTTCGTTACTGTTTTAACGAACCTTTCTCGAGTGCGGTATGGCAAATGAGGCATTAGTGAGTAATGAAGTAGGAAAAAGACGGCGCTGTCTGGAAATTGGATCCGTTTTGTTTTTAATTTCTTAGCACTATTCTTGAGCCCTGGCCGGGGGTTCCTGTACGTCGCATCATATATCAAAGGCCACAAAATACCCAGCAAGGTCCTCTGCTGGGACATCAATGAAGCAAGGAAAATACCGATTCCCGTCGCGTCGACAATATTGAGATACGTTCTACAAATCCATGAAACCAAGTTTGCGTAGTTTACTTGTGTGAGTTAGTACTGAACCCGTAAACAGCCTTCACATGTTTAGAAATGGACCTAAATGCCTTAATTGTTTTGTTGTCAAGTTCGCCACTGCCGTACCGAAATAAACATTTGCATTTAATCATCATCGTACGCAAATTTATATTCATTGTACAACGGAACCCTTTTCTGGCGATCGTCCTAAACCCCCGCTTTGAGGTAAATGTATTCGGTCATGCCAGACAATCTCTCGTTGTCGTTGCCTACGCTTGTAAGCCTTCTCGAGGCATTTGGATAGTACGAAGGTGTTGCAGACCGCCGATTATCGGCGAGTATGTCAGCTGTCCTTTGTTAGACTTGCCCGAGCTTTACAAAGATGATGATCGCGCTTAACAAATATTACTTTCTGTCTATACACTTTACTTGAACGCACATTACGCACAGATTTCTGCTCCGATTAAGGCCGTATAAACATGAAACATAAAATAAAGGCTACAGAAGTTGGGGCTTCTCAAACTGACGGATTCACTGTAATAACACAAAATATAATGATAAATATATCTGGCAAAGCCTTCTCATAGCATGCATATGTCGCAACGTGTATGGCTTGTAAAACCGAGAAAGAAATAATGGGTCAATTGATATTCCCTACTACTTATTTTGAATGATTTAGGCGAACGAAAGTGAACAACAAATAATGCGTGACGTACCCTAAACCAGCTTTTCTTACGGTCACGTTGTTCAGCTTCTGCTATATTATTAGTTCTGTGTTGTGCCATACTCAGTTATCGTCGCCCGCGGTCGTTCGCTTATGTACGCTACGATGTAATTTAATCTCGTTCACAGCATAACCTAAGAAATGCATGTTGTACTTCTAAAAATGTTACTGTGAAGTTAAATTTAAGTCGCTACGAACGAAAATGTACTGAAGAACGTAGAGGGAAAAAAATAAAAGGGGGGGGGGGGGTTCAGGACAGATATCACTGTGAACCAGCTCTAACCTAATGAGCCGATATTTCACCACGGGTCATTTAGCGTAAAAGAATGATGACCTGCGTATTTGTTTTCTTCCTATGACACCTTATTTTGCTGTTCACTTTCATTTAGTCAGTAACGGTAGTGTATATCTACTTAACATTCGCATGTGTCCGTACTTGTCTTGCGTGGTTCCGTGGACGGATAGGGGGCGAAAAACACGCACAGTCGTGTCTTTGCGTTGTGTACCTTATTAACTATGCAAATGGGAATGCTGCATACAGGCGATGGAAACCTTGCAGAAGCTGCGGATTCACAACTGCGAATCGCCACTGCACCGGTGAAGGCGCGAGAAAGCTCTCAGCTGTTGCACATCAACACTGACACATACGATGTTCCAGCTAGCGCAAATGTTGTCTTAGATGAGCAAGGGTATTCTTTTTGTGGATGTCATGCTTCCTTCGTTTATTCTGTAGTGATTCATTGGTAGTGCTGCTTGAAAAACAAGCCCACAACAAACAAGTCCCCGTAGCTAGAAGGAAAAGAAGGAATAGTGGGATGCACGGGATACGTTTAGCTTTATTTGCAGGAAGAATAGGAAGCAAAAAAGAAGAGACAAGGAGGTTAGCCAGTACATTCATTAGGAAGAGGAAGTGAGGAAAATCGGATAGAAAACACAGTGCAGTTTGGGAAACCCACTCGGATACATGAACGAAAGAAAGGCTGATGGTAACAGTGCGGCAGCAGGCGGCTCTGCTAAAGTTATGCGAGTGACCGCAGCAGTACTGACAGTACTTACGAATTTAGAGAAGCACAAAACATGTATGTGTCACACGCAGCACACGTACGCCGCGTTATCCAGTCGCATGGTTCGAGAGACTAGAACTGAGCCAGCGTAATTCTCCAAGGATGATACTGAAACCTGTGAGGGAAAATCCGCGGATGGCGTAAAGAAAAGAACTCGTGGAATCGTGAAAGCTCGACATATAAAACTGCGGTTGCACTGATTGACTGTGGGCGTACCCATAGAAACGGCTTAGTATATTCCGAAAGCAAGAGGAAAACGCTGAAACCGGCATGATTTGACGGCAACTTACCTCGAAGTTGTTGTTGTTGTTGTTGTGTGGGGTTTAACGTCCCAAAACCAGCTCTGATTATGAGAGACGCCGTAGTGGAGGGCTCCGGAAATTTCGACCACCTGGGGTTCTTTAACGTGCACTGACATCGCACAGCACACGGGCCTCAACATTTCGCCTCCATCGAAATGCAGCCGCCGCGGCCGGGATTCGATCCCGCGACCCTCGGATCTGCAGCCGAGTACCGTAGCCACTAGACCACCGTGGCGGGGCTACCTCGAAGTTGTCGTGATGAAGTGTAACTGCGTAATATGCAGGGGATACGGCACGAGCTACATGGTAAGATGGCTAAGAGATGCACCGGTACCGCCATCACTTCTCCGGAAGAAACCGGTCTCCGTGTCATAGGTACAATGCAATTAACACACACTTGTAAAGGTGGTACCCCAAAAACCTTGATTTTCTAATGTGGCGCTACAAAATTTTAACCCAGAAGACTTTTATGTGCTATATTTTTATGCCAAATATAAATAAAATAAGAAAATCGATAAGCTGCCTGCCCTACTTGAAGAAAGATCATCAGTCACGCACGTTTTAAGATGCGTGTGTTTTCGTTAGGTTCAACAGCTACCGCCAGCGTTCTCAGGGTGTGAGTTATTTCGATGCACGGCGGACAACTTTTCTTAGCGAATGTCGGTTTTGGTTGCCTTGCATCGTAGTCAGATGGAATGCAATGCCCGTAGCGCCATCATCGGCGCCTCAACTGGAAATGAGTCGCCTGCAAACCTACTGAATTGTGCAATTATCAAAGGATTCACTGCTAAGGTTGCCCTTCTCGAGAGGATCGTCCTTAACTTCTAATTCAAGCGTCCTAATTTAGGTCAAAAGGACAGAAAGTTGAGTGAGTTGGTAAGGGTCCAGAGCCAGAAGAAGAGGCCTGCAAGACACGGACACAAGGGGAAGAAGTGAACAACACGAACGCCGACTATCAACTGAAGCAGAGCACAGAGGCGAAAGAGAAAGAAGACACGCAACTTATCTGCACAACTTATCTCATTTAGGTGACCGAGAAAGACGGCAACATGCTCCATTCGGCAGCGCCCATCGAAGACGTGTGAAGCCACTGCTTACTTAATCGAAGAAGTTGTAGGCAACCATTGCAATATTCTCTTAACAACCATTTTAGCGTAAGATGCTCCTATGAATACGGTCCACGGTTTTTTTCTTATCAATTGCATGATGCACTAAATTTTTGGCCTTTTGCCCTCTTTTAAACTGAGTTGTGCATTAGAACGGCTAATATCGTACAGCGATGCTTTTTTAGTGAACCTACGACGTTGTCGGCACTGTTGCATTAGCTAAGGATATTGATTGGTTCGTTGGCGGTGCCGGCAGGTCACACATGGTCCCGCTTTGACCAATTAGGCGTAAGCGCGTGTGTTTCATATTTAGTAGCGGATTCACCTCGCATACAATCTGTGACACCACAGCCCACTCATTTAGTGGAAAAAACAAAGGGGCGTTGTATATAATCGTTCTTGCTGGGTTAATCATACAGTCGTCGCACACACCACTCATAAAAAAGCGGTTGCAGAATGGGTTAGCAGGTACAAATTTACTGCATCTGTTCCAAACCAGACATTACGAATGCATCAGTTGGGCTATTCCAAAAATCCGTACAAAGCGTACCCTAGGCGAAATAACAATAGAAGAAATACCCCATTAATGACAGGCCGCCAGGCATGCCTCTTTCGTGAGAAGTCCCAAAACTGATTTTTAAACAATGCTAAGGTTTTCTCGGGCTTCGAAAGCGCAGATGCCACAATATGTCTGTCTTCTTCCCAGATATTTTAGAGACGCTTTAGCTAAGGATACACGTGTACTGTGGTTAAGCTGGCTTTCCATACGGCAGCGTTTGTATTTCAGACGCAAGAGAGTGCATCCAGTTTGCTCTGTCAGCCCTTTTTTAAATTCTGCACCTCTTTCTGTCCCGTACGCATTATTCGCCTTCCTAAACCTACGCTGCAGCCACTGACGTACCGGACGTATGAAGCCGTCGAAAGCAGAAGCACTTGCCCATCTTACTGCAGAAGTAATGGACGTTTGCTCTACACAAAGACGAACAGCCATTGCGTTCCTCGTAACTCGTTTATGACGAGACCGTCCGAAGAAAGTTCCTTAATGGCGGCGTTGTTTGTGCGCCTGAAAGCTCCGCGAAACAAGAGGATGCGGCTCTTCGCAAGCCCTGAAATAAAAACGCACTCTGGCGTTGCCTAGTAGGCTGGCTAACAGGCTACTCAGCCTGGAGAACTGATGATCTCTTCTTCTCTGATGGAAACCTTAACGCACTGATGTCCCTCCAAGGACGCGTTGAAGAGAGCGGCCCACGTGACCAATGTTAGATGAAGGGTATAAAATGTACCGCGAATAGCATTGCTAGGGTTATAGCAGGAATAAAACCCGTTGTATCAGATGCTTGGGCATTTAAGTTCGGAAATCTAGTCGCTCAATATGCCTAGACAGACAAACGATTCGTCAAATAATGGAAAATTCAGGTACCCTGGTCAATGACACCATCACGGGCTTTTGCGGTAGCACTGCATCATGAAAACAAATCCATTAACATGCCATAAGGGAAACTAGGCTGCAATGGTTGATATGTTTCTCCTAATTACATGCGAAAATATTCACTGTCCTTCAACTTTGTGAAGAGGGATTACCAGCAAACTTGAGGGGGTAGGATCAGCCTTCGAAGGTTTCTAAGAACCTTCGAAGTTTTCAAAACATTGTAGGCTTAAAAATGTTTTGTAATTTAACAAAAACTAATTTCTCATTTTTTTATAGACTTGCCTTAAGTTCCATTAAAAAACTGCGCTCTCTAGCTTGGAATATATCAATTACAAGTGAGAATTGAAATTTCTTGTGAATTTGCGTTATCGGCGGTTCCGTTCCCCTGCCAACGTGGAGATTTCGTTAAGTCTAAGTTGATGTGGCAGCAAAAGCCTCTAGGAAGACACACATGGAGACCGCCTGCACAGCCTGAAATCTGAGATATATATGGAAATATATCGCATGGAACCTGAAATATGGACCGCCTGAATTACATATACGGCTACGTTTTCCTTAAAGTTTGGGCGCTCATTGAAACCTCGAAGCCCAAAATCCATAGTGTACTGATGTTTTTATTTCTTGTAAAACAATGAGTTATGCGAATATGTTGCCTTTGTCAGGGACGTAGGGATGTTAAACCAACAAGGAGATATCAGATGTTTAAACTCAAATATAATAAATAGGCATGCCATGATCAAATGAAAGGAACCCGTCGTTCCCAAATTCCTTCTGTGTGTGATAATGTGTAAAAGCAGATTAGTTTAGAGAGTAAACATAACTGAAGACGGCTTGTTATATTTATTATTTCATAATTTCAGTACCTAGAACATTCCTGCTTGCGTAGCTCAATGCCCCTTTTTCTCAATTCTTCAGTTCCGTGCATTTATTTCATTGCAATTATTTCATTGCAATTTCATTGCAGTGCAATTATTTCTTCAGTTCCGTGCAATTACTTCGGACTGTCCCATGTTATTCGTAACTAATGTAAGGGAAGCCGAAAAGCTAAGTTGTGCGTGTTTGTGAAGAGATCGTGGAGGCCAACCCTCTTTTTTTTTTTAAACAAGAGCCTTTTTATATAGCGCATACACGTGCACAGAAAGGATATTTAAGTTCGGCGAGTAGTTCCAATCTCATCAGTTTGCCTTCGCAAAAGATCTGGACTGACTGAAGTCTAGCTTAAGACGAGAAGAAAGTACAAGAAAAGTCAAACTGCACGGCTCAAGAACACTTTTTTCCTTTCATAAACGGCACTCTTAAACGTAGAAACAGTTCTAAAGAAGAAACGCAATGTCTGTGCATTCTCTGAGACGAATAACCTTATTACGCTTAAAAACAAGTTCATTGTTTCAGAGCTGCCTCATTCGGTTTTCTCCTTTGAAGACAGCATATAAGTTCGTACATTCCATCCGTCCCTTATTAGTTCGAGAACCCACGTCGAAGGCGAATTGAATTCTCTGCATGAAACAGCTTTATCTAAAAAAGAAACTGTGGCTGCACTTACGTGTTTTCTTAAAAACGGGGGTACACTTCTCAAGGCGCACCATATTTAAATGTTCTTGAACCATAGAAGGCAGTATGCATACTACCTCTACAGGAGTGCTTTTTAGTGAACCTACGACGTTGTCGGCACTGTTGCATTAGCTAAGGATATTGATTGGTTCGTTGGCGGTGCCGGCAGGTCACACATGGTCCCGCTTTGACCAATTAGGCGTAAGCGCGTGTGTTCATATTTAGTAGCGGATTCACCTCGCATACAATCTGTGACACCACAGCCCACTCATTTAGTGGAAAAAACAAAGGGGCGTTGTATATAATCGTTCTTGCTGGGTTAATCATACAGTCGTCGCACACACCACTCATAAAAAAGCGGTTGCAGAATGGGTTAGCAGGTACAAATTTACTGCATCTGTTCCAAACCAGACATTACGAATGCATCAGTTGGGCTATTCCAAAAATCCGTACAAAGCGTACCCTAGGCGAAATAACAATAGAAGAAATACCCCATTAATGACAGGCCGCCAGGCATGCCTCTTTCGTGAGAAGTCCCAAAACTGATTTTTAAACAATGCTAAGGTTTTCTCGGGCTTCGAAAGCGCAGATGCCACAATATGTCTGTCTTCTTCCCAGATATTTTAGAGACGCTTTAGCTAAGGATACACGTGTACTGTGGTTAAGCTGGCTTTCCATACGGCAGCGTTTGTATTTCAGACGCAAGAGAGTGCATCCAGTTTGCTCTGTCAGCCCTTTTTTAAATTCTGCACCTCTTTCTGTCCCGTACGCATTATTCGCCTTCCTAAACCTACGCTGCAGCCACTGACGTACCGGACGTATGAAGCCGTCGAAAGCAGAAGCACTTGCCCATCTTACTGCAGAAGTAATGGACGTTTGCTCTACACAAAGACGAACAGCCATTGCGTTCCTCGTAACTCGTTTATGACGAGACCGTCCGAAGAAAGTTCCTTAATGGCGGCGTTGTTTGTGCGCCTGAAAGCTCCGCGAAACAAGAGGATGCGGCTCTTCGCAAGCCCTGAAATAAAAACGCACTCTGGCGTTGCCTAGTAGGCTGGCTAACAGGCTACTCAGCCTGGAGAACTGATGATCTCTTCTTCTCTGATGGAAACCTTAACGCACTGATGTCCCTCCAAGGACGCGTTGAAGAGAGCGGCCCACGTGACCAATGTTAGATGAAGGGTATAAAATGTACCGCGAATAGCATTGCTAGGGTTATAGCAGGAATAAAACCCGTTGTATCAGATGCTTGGGCATTTAAGTTCGGAAATCTAGTCGCTTAATATGCCTAGACAGACAAATGATTCGTCAAATAATGGAAAATTCAGGTACCCTGGTCAATGGCACCATCACGGGCTCTTGCGGTAGCACTGCATCATGAAAACAAATCCATTAACATGCCATAAGGGAAACTAGGCTGCAATGGTTGATATGTTTCTCCTAATTACATGCGAAAATATTCACTGTCCTTCAACTTTGTGAAGAGGGATTACCAGCAAACTTGAGGGGGTAGGATCAGCCTTCGAAGGTTTCTAAGAACCTTCGAAGTTTTCAAAACATTGTAGGCTTAAAAATGTTTTGTAATTTAACAAAAACTAATTTCTCATTTTTTTATAGACTTGCCTTAAGTTCCATTAAAAATCTGCGCTCTCTAGCTTGGAATATATCAATTACAAGTGAGAATTGAAATTTCTTGTGAATTTGCGTTATCGGCGGTTCCGTTCCCCTGCCAACGTGGAGATTTCGTTAAGTCTAAGTTGATGTGGCAGCAAAAGCCTCTAGGAAGACACACATGGAGACCGCCTGCACAGCCTGAAATCTGAGATATATATGGAAATATATCGCATGGAACCTGAAATATGGACCGCCTGAATTACATATACGGCTACGTTTTCCTTAAAGTTTGGGCGCTCATTGAAACCTCGAAGCCCAAAATCCATAGTGTACTGATGTTTTTATTTCTTGTAAAACAATGAGTTATGCGAATATGTTGCCTTTGTCAGGGACGTAGGGATGTTAAACCAACAAGGAGATATCAGATGTTTAAACTCAAATATAATAAATAGGCATGCCATGATCAAATGAAAGGAACCCGTCGTTCCCAAATTCCTTCTGTGTGTGATAATGTGTAAAAGCAGATTAGTTTAGAGAGTAAACATAACTGAAGACGGCTTGTTATATTTATTATTTCATAATTTCAGTACCTAGAACATTCCTGCTTGCGTAGCTCAATGCCCCTTTTTCTCAATTCTTCAGTTCCGTGCATTTATTTCATTGCAATTATTTCATTGCAATTTCATTGCAGTGCAATTATTTCTTCAGTTCCGTGCAATTACTTCGGACTGTCCCATGTTATTCGTAACTAATGTAAGGGAAGCCGAAAAGCTAAGTTGTGCGTGTTTGTGAAGAGATCGTGGAGGCCAACCCTCTTTTTTTTTTTAAACAAGAGCCTTTTTATATAGCGCATACACGTGCACAGAAAGGATATTTAAGTTCGGCGAGTAGTTCCAATCTCATCAGTTTGCCTTCCGCAAAAGATCTGGACTGACTGAAGTCTAGCTTAAGACGAGAAGAAAGTACAAGAAAAGTCAAACTGCACGGCTCAAGAACACTTTTTTCCTTTCATAAACGGCACTCTTAAACGTAGAAACAGTTCTAAAGAAGAAACGCAATGTCTGTGCATTCTCTGAGACGAATAACCTTATTACGCTTAAAAACAAGTTCATTGTTTCAGAGCTGCCTCATTCGGTTTTCTCCTTTGAAGACAGCATATAAGTTCGTACATTCCATCCGTCCCTTATTAGTTCGAGAACCCACGTCGAAGGCGAATTGAATTCTCTGCATGAAACAGCTTTATCTAAAAAAGAAACTGTGGCTGCACTTACGTGTTTTCTTAAAAACGGGGGTACACTTCTCAAGGCGCACCATATTTAAATGTTCTTGAACCATAGAAGGCAGTATGCATACTACCTCTACAGGAGTGTTTTTTCGTTAACCAAGATGTAGACGAGCACAGACTTTGAAACACGGCTAAAATGGGGTGTGTTCAAAAATCATATTTCTGCGATATTCTATAGCACATCCTAACACCACGTGGGGGCTTGCGTTTTCTTTATAGGTAGGTAATACAACACAGGCCGTCTTAGCTTTGTCACAATATTCACGAAGAGGCAAAACAGACAGGTTCGATCGGAAAACAACATTGTTTTTCTACTACAGAGGGCGTTATGGTTGCCTAGCCTGTTACGTATGACCCGCAGTACAGATCGCACACATGGAATTCTTGTTCATCTCATAACATGCCATGTATTTAGGACTCGATGGAGGACAGATACGCGAGTGTAGAAATAATTTGACAGCTTTAAAAACGACCGGCTGTTGCGTGGACGAGAGTAGATGTCAGCATGAAATAGCTACCTTTTTATCGAGCACACGACCGGCAGCCGGACACGCTATAAACGGGCCTCGCAGCACCTTGTTTTTTTTTATCGGCAAAGAAGTATCGCTGTCTCGGCTCATTTGACAGCTGGAGGCTGCCCGGCGCCACGCGAGAAGATGACCTTGTCTTCCGCGTCGAAGACCTCGCTAGGGCGCCTCGACAGGCGCTACTGTGTAGCGCGTATCGAAGCTCCTTAGTCCTCGCAGCCATGCAAAGCCCCTTTATAGCGCATTGGTACACGCTGATCACAGGGCAACCCTGGTTTTCGCGAGCTGCTGGTGTTCAAAGATCCCCAAAAAGGGATGTATGTGTCTTTAGAACGTCGCTATTGTATGCGAGAAAAAAAAATCTTCGGCATGCTAGAAGCTAGTGCTTCAGAGCTATATTTAAGAAACAGTAGAAAACCTGGGAAGCAATATTTTTAAACATGCCTATCCACTAACTGACTTCATTAAAAAAAATTTAATGCGGCCCTATACGCAGGTTCGCACCCACAGGTGACATGCTTCAAAATTTTAGCTGCTTACCCAGATCTTCTCATATAATCTCGCTTTAATGCCCGCATGTTTTCGTATGAGGTAACGGATGTTCTCATTTGGGTGCCTAGATAATTTCGTTTGAATTCCCGTATGTTCACTCTTGACACAAGTATGACCTTGTGCGAGAGCCCGTGTAGCTGCTCTCGTTTATCGTTCAAAGTCGGTTGAAGGTCGTCAAAAACGGGAGCTAAAAGCATTTCATGCCTAAAAACAGCGTTAGAAATGAATGAGAATTTATTTGCGCTCTTGCTCATCACGCAAAGTTAAATATAGATCTTTGAGAATGCGTAGCACTCACGTAGTCAAATTGTACACCAAAACGTCACGCATAAAAACTGGTATATGTGCAAATGGTCGAGACAATCACATAAATGTCAAGCGCAAACGAACGCTCAGTCAAGCGCTGAATCTGAATGCGCTAAATGGTAATTATATTTATGCTAAAGTGGTCGCTAAATAAGTTTTATTAAAAACAGAATTTATCAGTCCCGCAGGACGTGTACATTTTCGCAATGTATATTCGATAGCTTCTCGCAGTACGCTGCTCGAATGTGCCCGCTTATCATGTTCTCTGTGAGTATTTCGACATGTGCTTGACGCGCTCTTTTCTTTTACTAAGGTTGACAGTAACACCTTACGCCACGTAAGGCACCGCGAACCTTTGCACGTGCGAGAGCAATTTAGGCACATTTCAATTGGAACATCGGGACACCACTCACACACTACAACACCAAAGTGGTTTGGCCAACTTGTTGGCATTCACAGAATGGTGTTCTTGAAACTAACACCGTTATTTATGGAAAATGACACTTATTATTTTAGAAGAATTCAGGGAAACGCTGCATAATGTAAAAATACTAAGAAGGTATATAAGAAATAATTTTATTTCAGTGGAGTCCACACGCGCTTGAAGTATGAAGCGAAGGCCATTTTTTCTGCACAAACAAATGGATGCGTGACTGACAAACTGAAGGCCTGCCTCAAATCAGGTGATCAGCTTCGATTAACCGCTGTGCATACTTTTTCATCACACATGGGTACGTAGTGAAGTAAGTTTATATCAGGTACTTTCAGTCCACTGTCTTAGCCACAGCGAACATGGAATTGAGTAAAATGCATAGGTGGTGCACGGAATCCCGAAGAAGGGGCCGCGGAACCCACCTTGGAAACCTATCATCTCGAAAACGGTATAACCAAGAGAAAATGCTTTCCAGGTTGGGCTGGTTTGAATTGATGAAGAGCTTAATGAACAGATGTGATGTTCATGCTTGCGAGTTCCTGAACATACATGGCGTAGCTGGAACAAAACGACTTTTAGGGGCTAAGCTCCTTAAAGCGGCACTCGTTCGTCCCTCGTCGTAGTCGTAGTGCGTAACCAGTCTTACGGTTTGACCTCCAAGGTGGTGCCGGTGGGAGATTTCTCCTGTGCGTTGTTGAACAATAAAAAATTCGCAGCGTGCGCGCTAACTAAAAGCCGAATTCTTCTGTCTCTCATTCCCCATTAGCTGCCATTGGCAAGTTCCAGTAGGAAACGTTAGTAGAAGTAGAAGTGTAAGTGTTAGCTAAAAGCCGACTTCTTCTGTCTCTCATACCCATTAGCAGCCATTGTTTACCTCCAAGGTAGTGCCTGGTGAGATTTCTCCTGTGCGTGATTAAACAATAAAAATTTTGTTCAAAACGCCGTTGATTGATGAAATAAACCAACGAAAGACGCCAGATGTTTTCTAAAAGCAAAACGAAAAGACGCGGGATGTTTCTAAAGCAAAACGAAAAGACGCCAGCTGCTTAACGAAAGACGCCAGGTGTTTTCTAAAGCAATGGTTTTATATTCAAAACCATATCGCGATACAGGTTTGTCAATCGTTTCACGTCAATTTTATCGGGCGAATTAACGGAAGAAATTTTACGGTTTAACCGATGATTACTTCCAGGAGCTTCGCCCAATCTCATCATCATTCACCTCGTGTATCTGCCGTCAATTTTTTGATACATTACCCATTTAAAAGTAATCATAAGTTTTGAAAGTCATCTACAAAATGCGTACAAATGAACATACTGAACGTATGACGCATTCAGAAATCTGTTAGACTGCAAGATCCAGAACAATGACGTTTCATGGCATGATATACTGGAGTGGTGTGTGGCTTAACAGAGAAAGACAGAGAGAGAAATTAGGAAGCGAATGTAGGGATGGGGACTCTGAGAAAAGTAAACAGGGCAACGGACCTCCGTTGTTCAGGACACAATCTCCTTCTCTAGTGGCATTGCGAGACGGATACTTCCAAGCACAGCTCCAATGACCGCAGTGTCAGCGCAGCGCGTTTCATTCAGTGCACTACAATGCAGCACCACTTATCTTCGGTTGCCTGTGTCAGTGGTGATCTGTCGGGCTGCCGTACAAGTCATGAAATTTTTCATCTTGCGCTGAATAGGAGACAATATGTCATCGCTGCTCTTTGCTTCCGGCGATCAGTCACGCTTTCGATGTTAACGTCCCGCTGTAGCATATCGGTGGTGACAAGACAGCATTGTTCAATATCTATTTATCAGGGCAATAGGAAGGGCATCTGCTGAGGATCATGCACGGTTATCCTTCAGTCATTGTACACTTTCTCATTATAATGAGTAGCATATCAGCAGGATATTTATGTCGATTTGTTGAACGTAGTATTCGACATATATTGCTTTGTCTAATGCCACTTAAATCACTTCCCCAAAATAAAGCTACCAGACGTTAGAACCGTTACTGGCAGCTAAAAGCGTTCTGTGGTCTCAAAGAATTTTACGATACACTGGTAACGATTTGGAAACATGTAATTTTTGAGGGACTGTTTCCGTAAGCTACTTCAGCGCAACTTGAGAAAAAAGATGCGGTACTTAAAATAATTACACGTATTTTGAGAGCATAGCACACACAAGCACGCGACAAGAGAGGTGCTATTATGTCCTTCTCTCGCCTATTCTGGTGCTGTAAAAGTAGCGATGTAATGTATAAAAAAAGGAATTTATCATGATCTAGCCTCACTGTGCATTTTGTTAAACAGCATATATTAGAAAACGCTGTCATTGGCCCTTGTTCTTCGTAAGCGGCTGATACTTTCAGAATGTGGTGGTTATCATTGTCGTGGAAAATATTACAGAAAACAAGGACAACTAACTTGTTCTGGACTGTATGTGCTATTTAGTCATTTATCTTCGAATGAAATGGTGCGTAAAACTCAGGGAATGATTACACGAGCCACTTTTTGCAACGCACATACCAACGGGTTGGAACGAATGACAGAGGCGGAAGGCGCTAACTCCCAGCTGAAATGTGTTGCTTCGTAAAGTGAATGCATATGTTAAGGTGAGAGAACCAAAGCGAAATCTCGGGACAGCATTAACGCATATCATGTGACATTAGGTTGGGATATCTTTGCATCGGGCCAGGCAATATATTGCGCGATCAAATCAACAAACTGAATACCACGCCGTATTTTAGAGTAGCAGTGGTTGTAAGTTGACATGTGCTGAATGATGTTACATATGTCGCATGATATGTGTTAATCTTGGGCCACATCTTGTGCTCTGGTTCGGCCTCTTTCATATATGTATTGCTCTTTACCAGAAATAGATTTTATTCGGAAGTCAGTACCCTTTGCCTCTGTCCATCGTTTATTTTTTCCTGTCTATTCGCTGCAAACATTTTCAGACAGACTGTTAAGAACTCGCCCAAGCTTAAACCTTAACAATATCTGATGGGATTTCAATTATATGTACCCTGATTGTTTCCTGACACAGTTAAAGAGAGATGGAAAAGCTTAAGGCACACAGCACATTACGAGAACTCTTGTGTGGGCCGCGTAGTTTCAGAACATATGTCATAATAAGCAGAAAATCCATATGACAAAGTACATTAGAAGGGGTCATTCTTTTTCCCTGTCTCAGCACATCTGCACTGTACTTGCACCATTAAGAAGAAAAAATCTCATTTTGATGGTGCATATACAACATTCTCCTCCGATACAATTCCCATTCGAGCTATTACATTATTGCGATTCACAATTTTATAAACAGTCAAAGTTGACTAGAAGAGCATTAATGGCCTCCGGTGAGTGCCTCCAGTCCATGGTGACTAAACCCATGGTTACATAAAGCAGCTGCACATCTGGGCAATTGCTAAGCGCGTTGTCATATCAAATAAACAAAACCAATATCCACCAAAATTTTGCTCCGCACAAGTGACAATTGAAAAATTATCTTCTTCACGGGGGAAAGAAGCCTTACAAAAGAAAAATAACAGGGATCCTCTAAGAATTGGAACGTGAAGAGCTACACGTGAGTACCCTTTCTGAAAGTATACTCCGAATTAACCCCAGTAGCGGGAAGGAGAAAAAGTAAATATCTGAGGGCATGTGAAATAGAATTTGATGAGCAAATTTCAAGCACCTGAATCAAGGTAATCTGCATGCCGAGATCTCCATTACACTAAATGCATTAGACGAAAATATTGTGCAGCGTTCATTAAAAAACACACTTTTACTCATATCTTCAAAAGAAACAAAAAGTTACTGCAAAACGAAGAATTACAGAATGTTTCGTGTTCTCTACTATGAGTGCACTTAATTTAAATTTAGATTTATTAGTTCATGTGTGTAATAATTAAGCAACTGATACATAATAATTCATTCAGAACCTATATAAACACTCATGAAGCCTATGCAAGGGAGGGTAGGGAGCCCTTGCAAGTATGCGCAAGTGTGCGCAGAAATTTCTCTTTTTTGCCAATGAGTGACAAAAAAGAGATAATTCCTCGAAGAAGGCATTAAAGCGGATTAATGTTAGATGTTGAAGATCGATTTCGCTGCAACACGTAGCCTGTATGTTGTTGGCTGCCCAGCTATGTGCATTAGTTCATTTTCTGTATCACGAAATAAAACTCCGAAAGCTTTGCATAGAAGGTTAATGCCAATAGAATAAATAGTCCTTGCAGTGCGCCATTTGAAAGGGAAAAGGTTTCAAAGTGCGTCGTCCTTTCTTCGAAAGACGACATGAAGGTATGCTACCTTGCAACACTTACAAACAAGGGAAATGAACATCTTTTTAAGAGTTCATTGTCCCGTTATGCTGAAACTGGTGCCACTGGTGATGCAACACGCTTGCAAATGTCCCCCCTCCTCCCTTCCCTCTCCCGCTTCTGCTTTGCATCAAGGGGTTGAGATACACGAAAGTGCACTCGCGGAGATTCTCTACAGTGCGCGACCATTCTGCCATTTATATTCATTAACCTTAATTTACAGGTTCTAAACGTTAAGCTACAAGGTGGCGCCTACTGTATTCCCCGTTGACGTAACTAAGCGAGGATGCGCTGCCGTTTGCACCGCTGGCTTTTTTTATGAAAAGGTATCAGACGCTGAGCAGTGCAAGCACATATAGATTATGGTCTGTAGGGATGAGATGGTGTGGTCGCCAGCCATACCGTGCGTCACGGGCCGCACAAGTAATTATGGCCGTGGTCACGTCACTGGCATCCACGCAGTGGTTATGGCGAGGCAACTGTTTCGCAATGTTTTTGGTACGACACTGCTTCCGGGATATACCTTCACTTTCAAAATTGGAATTTCTCCGGGTATTGTGCGCTTTGCACATGGTAAGATGGCCATGGGGCAGCTGGGCCAGCGTTATATTATCATATGCCCTTGCTTCGTCTCTGAGTGCTGGGTTCGCGAGTCTTCACTGAAAAATTAAAATGTAGTGGCTCATTGTGGCATACAACAATGCTTATTTTTGTGTGCTTGACTGTATAGAAATGCACACTACTAACGATTTAGCGCAAAAGATAAAGCAAAATAAACTGGCGAATAAATGACCAAAACCGTACCAAAACAAATGGATCTACAACAACAGCAACCTTGAATAGAAGGCTATGTTGTGAACACTATGTGACTCACAGATGAATATGTAGATAGTACTGCTGAGCTCTGTGGTTGTGGAACCGAATGGACTAGTCATTGTATGTATCCTCTTCTTCTAACAGAAGCGCAACGTGTAAGACAATATAAAAAAATCGTAGTAACACTTTACAAACCTTAACGCGTACGACTCCTCGGTAAGATAAAAGTCAAGCAGCAGTAATAAAAGTTTTATTGGTTATTTGAAAATGTTAGGGGAATACTACGATCACATAAAGGATGTCAACAAATTTCTATCACCATCCTGTAGAATATTAATATGTACATTTGCATACTTATGGCGCTCACAGCAAAGCCTGAGTGACTCATGTGCACTCCCGTAGGAACAATACCGGCTTTTTTTGGTGATGCAGCGTTTTAGTGGAGAAACGCTGAGTCTGAAATGCATCCGATTTACAAAAAATTGTGGAGTCAGCGTCTATGACACTAAAACCGAAAATTGCTGCCAGTGTGTTGGCCAAAGAAACTTGACTTTGTCATCTTTGCGTCACGAATGGTCCAAATAAGAAAAGTTAGAAAACCTACACGTGTCGCTCAATTTTACTAAGCTGCCTGAAAAAACACAGTTTGTCACATTAAGCTGGTGTTTTGAGAAAGCAGCATTTATAAATGTAGCCCTTTATTAACTGCATTTGTATTTCTTGAGTAACGACAGCTAGCGTGTACGCAATATATGAGCCCCTACATAAATTCCTTCAAATATTTCAGCAATATAAATTTAATAATTACATGTGGAAAAAACTCAGTAGAGACGAACGCGGTGAAGCAGAGCGAAACAGAACTTTCCGCACGTGCGATTCTGTTTCTTCTATTCTGTCTGTACTTCCATAAAGCACACGTGTTTCTGAATAACATCGTCCTCCGGAGAAGCCAGTTTATCTAAATGCAAATTTTCGATTACGGTCCGGTAAGCGGAACTTAAATTGAAGATGAGCGAACAGAGGGATAAGGATGAAAGACTTGGCCTGGCAACGTTTCGTGGCTGCTGTTCAGGCACCACACGCACTATAAATACACCATAGTGCACTTCTTTTGTCAGCTTCATTTATCGTCAGGTAAGTTCCGTGTAGTAAGCATCTCATGGTCAAGGTGGTTGAATAATCCGCATTTTATGTGCGGAGCACTTCGGGGGCCCGGTGTTCGACGTTTCCTGTGATCTCTTGTCGTGCTCTCGCTCAGAAAACGGCAGCTCAAAACAGTTACAGAACATGCTAATAAGGAAAAAAAAACGGTTGAAATGGACTCAGATTAAGGATAATTAGCATACACCAGATCAGTATAAGAAATAAAATATTTCCATAATCAAGTCAAATTAACCTAATATAGTTTGATAACTTGTTCCAAGTTCAGCGCACATCGAACACGGACGAAGAAAGGAACAACACGGAACAAGACAGGACTTTCTTCGTCCGTGATTGGTGTGGGCTAATACATGAAAAAAAAAACGTGATTTGCCAATTATCTCAACCGTCTATCCCTTCGAACTTCGATAACACCGACCATAAACACAACAGAACCCAAACGGGAATAGGATTATCATTGCTTCGCACTTCCAACTGAGACAAAAATTTTAAATGTCCTTGCTGGTGTTCAGGGTGTCGGGGGGCCCGGAAGACGAGTCCCTAAACTTCTTTTCTAGCCGCAGTGACCTTTCACTGCTGTGGAACAGGCTTGGATTTTTACTTAGAACGAGGGCTTTGTACTTTAACTTTGTTTTGGCCGCAATTCCTTCCCTACACAGCATTTTAATAATGAAGAAAGCTTGAAGATCATCTTACCTACCAATTCATTAACCATCTCAGTAAGTAGCAATAATCAAGTGGCTTAGTTGATGGAGTAGCACATGGCAGGCATACAGGCATACGTCAGCACCTCTCATAAAAGCGTTTGTAATCATGCACTAAGGCAAATAAATAGCAAGGCAGCAAAATATAAAAAAGAAGCCCAAAAGCACTCGGCCTACTAAATGATATTGCGGGCGAATTAAAAAAAAAAGAGGTGAGATAAGTGCAAACGTGGCAGATATATTGTCAAGCACTTGTACAGCGAAACCACTCAAGTGAGGCATGGTTTACCCATGCACAGAAACAAATAAACCTTACTGATGCATAAATAGAACAGTAAATGACAGGTAGACTAATGCACGTTATTGAAAAGAAAAGTAATCGGTTACAATTGCGCTTAGGAGCCTCAAAAAATACAAGCGAGAAATTACTATGAGTAATGGACCACTTCTCTACTTAGCTCTTCATACAAACTTTTTTGTCGTTCGGTAAAGAAACCAAAATTATCTATCGGAAAAACTAGGCCGTAAGTTTAACACTCCGGACATGCACTCCACAAAACTCAAAACACTAAAGAACGTGTAATAGACGCTTCAGATGTCTTTGATCCCAGGAGACATCGATTCGATGATTAAAATTTCCTTTCGCAGGTCCCTTAAAATCAATAGCGCCCGGGGAGACATAGTCCTTTTACGCTCGTCTCCCTCCCCCTTCCCTTAAAAGGAACGGAGAAAAAGAAAACAAAGGAAAGGAGTTCATTCTATACAAGCGACCATTTCGCTCTGGTGGTTTGTCCCAATGAACTTGAGCTTCTGATCATTCAATACTAATCTCGTTTAATTATAGATAAAGACAGTGCTATAGTTCCTGGCCTAGTTGCTGTTAGTTTCTTTTTTTTTTTTCACACAATTGAAAAGGATAGAAGATTTGCGAAAAATGTTTTAAAAAGTGTTCCTCCCGTTATTTTCGTTACAACCACCTACAGAAAATAACTGACACAGTTTGCCAATTTTTTTCAGTCAGACAGCAGCAAATTCAGTTTTGCGGCGATCAAGGCATAGAAGGCCCATCGTAAGGCGGGCACAGAGAAATTCGCTACTGAAAGTCGCGAGGGCTAGACCAAGCAGCGTAAATGAACTTAAGTAAGATGCTGCAACTTTATTTGTAAGAAGTTGTGACATCTTAAAGTTTCCCTCGTAAGTATCTGAAGAATAATGGCGATGCAATGTTATTCTGCTTTCATTTGAAAGAAATATCACGTCAAATACTCCTAGATGTTTTCAAAAAACAACATTATTTCAATGCAGCGACTAGGAAGAAATCTAGTCTTCATAGTGTTATCAGAGATGCACAGTTCAAAAATAATCACGGTTCGAAGGTAACCTTGTCGAAAGAATAGATGTTGCACTAAATGTATAATGCTGGCTTAAACATTGCTTCATAGGAGCTAGTAGAGTTAATTAACCTGTTCTCCCGATTCCATCCTTTTGAAGAAAGTGTTCCGCTTTGCAACACCTTTCTAAAGTCACAAAGCGAGGGCTCGAAACGAAAAGACTAGAAACAACTAGTCTTCGTTGGTCAGAATCCGTACCACAATGCGCATATTTTCATTTGAGGCAATGACAAACATTAGCTATAATAATACAAACGCCTATACTTCATGTTGTGTTGCGCGAATGTGGTGTGCTTTTTATTCGGCTGCTGCTCTAACGTGTCGTGCACAAAACGGGAACCAATTAAATGGATGAACACGATAATAAATTGCGGTGCCCTGACGGCGCCCGCGAAGCTTGCCTTAGCTTATGAAATCTCTCTGCCTAACTAGACTTTTTATTTGAAAATATTCATAGTTAAATGTGCAAATCGTCTCTTTCAGATGCGGAGGGCGTACATGATGCACATGCAAAAAGAAGATGAAGAAGAAGTTCGAATGATACAGAGTTGTTCGGCTGTCAAATTAACGCAGTTCGGTTGCGAAAGGAGAAAACAAGAAAAGAAGTACAAGAATAACTCAGTTTACTTGTAAGTGTCAGTGTAAACCCGGTTTCCCAGGATATAACGCCTTGCTTTTGTTGCAGTGACAACCAAGTAGAGAACGGTGTCTGAATACTGTTACCCTGTTTTTTACCTTTGAAACTTGGCCTTCCCGTTAGGGTCATATCTGCTTCGTTTACGTCGCGCTCGATTTTTCAGAGAAACGATATACTTTGCATTGCACATAAATTCGGGCACAGGGGCATTTTTCATGAGATATTTTTTAATATGTGCATCGTGTATGATTGCCCAGACCTGTAAGTTACGCAAGACTTGCTGTCATTGCGAAGATGAAAAGCTACAAACAAGAAAGATAAACTAACACGAGCCAATGAAACTGCCAAACGACCCAAGGTGTTTTATTGCTGTAACGGTCGATTGTATCAAGTGTCAGTTGCAGTCGCTTGCTCACAATTGTTGAGACACCAGCGGTAGCAAATAAAAGAGTGTTTTCCTAACAAGGAACACATTGGTATACACCGTACCAACTTGTGCGTGCCTTTTCGACCACTCACTTTTTTCCCTATATTCTGCGGTAAAAGCTTACATCTCACTATAAGGTTTTCATTTTTTTTCCCACCATATATAGGCAGCAGGGCGATTTCCATTACACCCGTGCTTTCCTTTCGCACGAGTCCGAGTGCCGATGACATTCTGCCCGCGAGCCCTTTCCAGCGGTCACAGAGGCATGTTCTTTTGGCAGCCAACTTGAAGTTGTCGGAGGTCGAAAGGTTATGTTCGGTCACCGAAGAAAGGGTCATCTTTCATTGCTTTCTCCCTTCAAGTCTTTTGATGCCACTTTTGATGCATTGAAAACACGCATGCATTGTATGAGTCAGTCATGTAACCATGGAGGGGAAGGCAGCTGCGTGGAGATTGCATGAGAGATCGCCTAACAACACACGTTGCGGGGCTAGTCGGTCAAAGACGTTGCATGAAATATTCAGCGCTACTGCTAGGCGTAGACAGTACAGTTAAACACACAGGATCGGCGCTACTCCTACAGTTGGAGTAGCGCCCGTACTGTGTGTTTAACTGTGTTGTCCACGTCTAAAGTATCGCTAAACATTTGATGCAACTTGCATGGGAGAGCTTGCTTGACATAATGATTGATTATTTCTTTAGTTTAACGTCGCAAAACGATGGCATGATTATGAGAGACGACATAGTGGAGGGCTCCGGAAATAATTGATCACCTGGGGTTCTTTGACGTGCACTTGCATTGCCCTGTACACAGGCCTCAACATTTCGCCTCCATCAAATGCAGCCGCCGCGGCCGGGATTCAATTCCGCGAACTTAGGATCGGAAGCCCAGTGTCATATCTACGAGACCACCGTGGCTGGGTATATGTAAAAGTTTCAATAATGACTTCGTCATAACTATAGAGTGATTAGTTACGTAAAAGCAGATCTAATTTGACATGAATAATGAACACTAAGAAAGCTGATGCCAGGATTTATTTCGCTGGATGAAAATTAGTGGAGGCTTCTAGTAAATGAAAACTAAAAATACGTGTTTGAGCGGCTAAAGAGAGCAGCATGTTGCACTAAAGCCCAACATAGCAGAATGATTGACTCTTTTGTTTTTCCATCAATAGTTATAAAGTTACATCGCCTGTCAGTTAAATTATCTCAAAATACTTTCTAGAGGGCTTCAAATACGTAAAATATTAAGTGCACTACGGGCACGATTACTCGAAGTATGTTTTTCTAGGAAACAATAAAACTTCACGCCACATTCCTGGTTATTCCTATGCTTTGGCTGCTAGTTATATGCTTAAGTGGTTTTTGTAGATATGTCATAAATACATATATTATTTTTATGTATAATTCTTGTGCATGTATATTTGTGTATATATATTATTATGTACAAATGCGACTACAATTGTAACCCACCCCTTATGTAATACCCCCCTTGAAGGGGCCTTTAAGGAAATAAAACTCAAGTGAAGCAATAAGCTCGTCCTCAAACTGTGCATTGCCTGATTCATAAGCATTTGGACTGTTGTTATCAAGATCAAGATGTTCTGATTAGAACATTTTCACTATTGAAAGCGCATAGCCACTGCTGCATGACAAATAAATTTCTGTGCAACAACGCTTCTTACAATTATGTAATTGCTTAGGATCGTAAAACATATTAAGTGAGCAAAAATGGGAAGCGAACTGCACGGTGCCTCACTGTCTGCCTTAAGACATGACAACAGCTGCAGACAGAAGGGATCTACATTGTTGAGCGGTGAAGCCAAGAATAAGAGGAGAACGTAGAAGGCACGCGAAGAGCGAGCCTTCGCTGATTCACCGTTAAGCCCCTGCAGCACCTTGTAAATAAGTCCACACCATCGTCACAGTATTTTGGGAGCTTGTTCCTAAACGTCCTGGCGGTAGAAAAAATGTTGGCTTACTCAGGATGTAGAACGGCTCTCCTCTTTGCTCTATTTTCCATATTGTACCATTGTAGGTAGTGAGCCAAACACTATAAACGTATTCCCGTTTTTAATTTCGGTGTTGCACATGCCTGTGCCAATGGAGAGTCCGGGACAGCATTGAACGTACTCATAAATTGAGATGTGTGCGAATATTATAAGGCGTCAAATATTCGGGAATATTGCATATTCAATATTCGTAGTCAATAAAAAATGATGCATTCGAATTTTTTTATTGTTGTAGTGATACCAATCTTTAGAAAGATGTATTATGCGATCCTGTTGCGCCGGAAATGACTGACCTTCCCCGTTTACACTATAGGCGCCAATACCGGCGATTATTATGCGGGTAAGCCTATGAAAAACGCTCCTGTACGTACTACCAACACTGAAAGACTCCGGTAGGCCTTATCTCCACCGATGTACAGCACAAGGACAAGCATTTTTAACCACGTGCACAGTAGCGCTGATGGCAGTTATGTAGCCATGCTGATGCACTGCATGTATTTAACAGGCAATAAGAGCGTGTTTTCGTGCAATTCGCCATAGCCTCATTGTGCCGGACCCTTTCCGCATGCATAGGAGCTGCCTGAAAAATCCTATATCGGCACACCCCTACATGAATTCAATCTCTGCGAAAGCCTTATGATCTCAGGTGAGATATATCTGGCCGAATGTAAAGGACAGCATACCTTATCTGCAAGTGTTGTGTCTCTAAATCTTATGGACCGAAAGCTGGTTTAACGTATTCATTAGAATGGCTGGTTGGTCGAGTTGGTACATGCCTTCTCCCTCTGCTGGCTTTTAAATGCGAAGAATTTCTTGGGGAACTTAGGTAAATTCGGGCGACCGACCGAATGACCTCGCGGTGCCAAACAAACACGCTAACACTACGCTACGGCGGCACTTGCCACAAGATACGTAGAGGAAATAAACCTATTGCGCCTGAAATTTAAGCATGGTGCTTGTGTAACATGACTTGCGCTTCTAATGTGTGACAAGCACTACAATAGCAATGCATATCATTTGCTACCATTCACTATGCTTGTGTGCAAGTTTGCCCGATACCGTAGGGATTCATCAACGAAAGACGCTTATCATAACATATAAACCCACGCTATAATGCTTTATTTTTTTCTCCGCAAAACATACATTTGTGCTTTGGACGAACGTAGGTGCCAACGTTACGTCCCACCGTGAGCTATGGTTCAGTCGCCACGGTGCTGTGGACGTTTCCGGTTAGCCCACGTGAAGCATACTCCTAAGAGGTACTCGTTCGCTTTGCAAAAAGACTGATCCTACTCGCAACGCCTACTGAATGCCGAACAATTCGTCATAGACAATTTTCTGGCTGACTGGCTCGCTTGACACGGACGATGCCCACAATGCATGGGATCTGGATGATTTTTTGCACCAACTGTTTAACCTGCACGTTCAAGCACAAAAAACAAACAAACAAAAAGGCTGGTGGTTGCGGATTACGTTGAACGAAAGGAGGAGGGACGCGCAGGGAAGGCATGACACTCTTCTTTTTCTGTACCGTTCACCTTCTTTATGTTCACCTCCTTTATACAACAAAAATGCCTTTTTTTGAGCGTTAGCTGTAATATGCAGCAGCAATGGCTGAATGAACGAGATAAAGCGATGCTATATCACAAAGTAAGTAGCAAAATTTGCCAGAAGCCGCAATTTTCTTAAAAATATAAATGTATGAAATGTAACATGCAAAGATGGTAATGCCGAAATGCATTACGTTATTTATCAGATAAGCCTGCGTGTCCTATTGTTACTAAAGCTTTCTCAGTGGTGCGTAACCTCCATAACTGTTACAGATAAATGCTAACCTCGTATAGCGCAAGTGATTTTGGCATCAGATTAGCTGTATAACTGTAGCTGGGACGAGATCGTTGTTTGCGAACGCGGGCGGTCTTGTCCACTTTTCACTGGATGTCTTTGGCCGTGGTCATGCTTACTTCGTAAGCAGCGGGGCGCGGCCAAGTTTTTTCATGACCACCTTCCCTCTGCACGTTACGCGTTTAAGCTCGCGATAAAAAATTATTCGTTTTTATAAAGCAGTCCTATTCACTTGAAGACGAAAAACATTTCGTTTTAGTAGTATATAGTGTCTAAAAGAAGACAACATAACATGCTCGTCAATTTTGGGACGTTCACCGCATTCCCATTGGTTGCTCTCACCATCCCGTTCTAGCATATTTCGTGACTCGCCCTGCCGTAAAACGGCACCCACTCAAATAAGGGGAGCGACCAATGCCGCAGGCTTGCAATGCACCCAGTCGCGCCCAATCTGCAGCGCGCACCACGAGAGCCACGCCCGTATTTCGTGACGTTGCGGAGAGCGAACGCGTGGCGTTCCGAACATAGATCTCCGATCGCGCCACTGCTTCAGTTAAATGACTCGGAATGCGGGTTCAAAATATTTTTCACTAGTGTTCGGATTCAGCAAAAGGAGTCCGGATATATAAAGGATATACAAACAAACACAGTAAAACTGACTAGTTTGTTTGTTTAGTTTACGAAACAACGCGTGCTCCCGATATGTAACAGTGATGGGAGCTTCAATGTTTGAGAAAGGAATAAGGTGGCGTATGCCTACAAATAGAAGCATCTGTGAACTCTTATGGGTGCATTTCATCGCCACAATTTTCATCATCAGAACAGCGAGGAATACAGAGCAAGTAAATGTAGACACTAACTTCATTGATTTAGCAGAACATAACACTCATAAAATATAGTAGTCAGGAATGCACGAGAAATGCCCATCTGTCGTGACAGTCGATACTCTTCCACGTGCATAGTATATTGCCTCCTGTAGTATGTCAGAGGAACCATACACACTGTGAATGTGATTGACAAGTAAAGTGCTTTACTTGTAATGGTGCATTAGGCACGAGCATCAATCGAATATCATTAATCTATCACAATATTAAAGAGAATGACTAGAAATGTGGCTGCATTGCACGTATTGTTCTGCCTTCGGTTGTGATTTAGCTATTATTTAGAATTCATTGGTGCTCCGAGCGTAAGGCGGAAAAGCAAAAAATTTATTTATAATAAGAAATTGAGATGTATTAGCGCGCAAGATCCAGGACTCACCACTCAACCACACTCACTAAAAAAAAAACATGCTTGGACAAAAACCGCGTTTTGCTGCTCGGTGAGACTCGATATCGAAATCTGGTCATTACTTTAGCAGTTTACTGGTAGTCGAGCGAAATCGGAAAATTTATAAGGCGACTGCGCTAGAAAAGGAAAGGGCCATTAAATGTTGAGACAGACAAATATATTCTTCTAACGAAAGAGCTTTCGGGAAAGCGCTCTGTTGGATAAGAAGAAACAAAATTAGCGTGAACACCTAAATCTGAAGGCAGAAGACATCATTAGTGAAGAAACGAAAATTTATGCGCGAGAGAGCGACCGAAAGCGATTGCCATGAAATAGAGAAGGCAACCAACTGAAAATGAGAGGGCTGGGAACCCGCTGCGTGCACTTCCAATTTTAACCGCAGCGCTCGAACCTCTCGTTTTCCGTTCGCGTATTCGAGTTCATTAGGAGGGCACTGCCTCTTCTGAACGTCACGCTAACTGTGAGCGTGCTTGGCCCAGCAGTACGACGATATGTTTAGGCTTCCGGTGATGGGAAGCGTGCAGTTCGTGATGGAAGGGCCCAGTGCGTCTTGAGGTACAAACAAACAAATAAAAATTGGCCGCGTATCTGCGTGCATCGCTGCAAATGTCGTCGAAAGACGATAGTCTTCTGCCGGCCGTACTACGCTGCGTGAGGTATGGACGCCATCTGGCAGCGCCGTCGGGAAACATGAGCTTGTGCACAATCATTGGGCAACTGCCAGGTGGCAGCACCAAATCGTCGGCAGAGGCCTCTTTTGTGCATAGCGTCGCATTTCTAGCGCAGCCTAAGAAACACTAGGGTCTTTAGAATTATGTATCTATGTATTTTGTTGTTAAGGAACACACCACGTAATACTTACGTATTGATGTTGCGCCTCAGATATGCGTAATATTTGCTTTTTGATCGACAATGCTCACCAGTTCAAGATGGCTGGGCGTTAGGAAAGCGCTTAAACTTTGGCCGGGTGGCTGAATCGTGTGACAGCAGACAAACAGAAAGACAGACCAAAATTTCTGCGTTCAAGTATCCCAAGAAAGCCTGTCGTCTTAAGAACAGACGCAGCGACATAGTCGTACAAAAACGAAGGCGGCACTGCGCGTAAGTAAGCTGGTTACCAAGTTTTCACCATATGAAGTCGTGGCGATATATTGGGTGGTATGATTTAAGCATTTCATGCGGACTGAGCTTCATTAAAGATAGGTAGGAAACGGGAGAGATAAGAAAAGTGTGGCCGTAACCTGTTTAGGATAACAGGTATCCAGCCCTACACAGAGGGATGCAACGAGATAGATGGTAAACATAGAGGAGAAGGGGAAGGACAGAGAAAAATGCAAGGAGCACGTACAACAACGTCACACTCAGCCGCTACCGTGTGGCATGCGACAACTTACAGCCGCTCGTGTGAATGCCTTGTCTTTAAATACGTTAGTGCGATAGAATCCGACAAAGACCGTACATGTAACAGACTTCATGAAGAGATGGAATGCAGTACTTATTGAACTTTAATAGTCAGATGAAACACAGGCCATCACAAGAATTCTTACAGATAAACAGTAGGAATGGTTGCAGGTAAGTTTCAGTATAATAGATTGGACCGTGAGCGAAACTTTTTATTTCGTATAGTAAAGACGGCTTTCGGCTGCTATATTATGCTATTAAAATAACTTTGTTTCTCAGAACGTTTATGTTTAGCCCTCACGTTTCCTTGAAGTAAACTGCATTGCCAATTCCCAGTGGGAAGGAAAAATCAACCTCGAAGGTTCGTGCTGCGGCCACTAAGGGCCACCTGTATACGCGCACGCTACAGATTCGAGCAAGCCGCAGTTCTTTTCTTTTTGTTTCTGAAAATCGTTCACGCTGCAATAGCGGCTGTCGCCCACTGTTTGCATAAAAGTATTCTCCTGAACGTAACGACGGGGCTAGTTCATCTTGCGCATTCTAGCTGCCGTTCAGTCCTTATACAAAAGTTGAGAAGCAGAAGGAGAAGACGCGACGTTGCATATGAAATGACCCCGGCTGTCACAAGAGACATGTCTGCTCCCACTGCGGCTTTCGAGCATTTCCCACGACCGACAGTCATGGGCGTCGTTTCTCTCATATGTTGGTGTAAGGAACCATACGAGTAGACTACATGAAGGCGAAATAAAAAAGATATCTGACATGAAAATTGTTCACGCACTGATGTTTATGAAGCTGTTTTATATTTGACCGTGGTGTGAAAACAAATAAAATGGAGAGGAAAAACATAAAAGTCCAAAATAAATGTCACAGACAGTCAAGAGACGGCAAGAAAAGATGTGCAGAAGAGTGACTACGTGTGCATGGTAAAAGCACCATTTAGGGTTGTGTGTGCCACTATGTCTCTCGGTTCGCTATGCCGTCAAAAATTGCACGGATTGCTCCCTCAGTGCATTCGATCTGTCAATCGTGCGGGACGTCGTTGAAAGGCAAAACAAGCAGTCGGGAGAGCGGCAGGGACGCCTCTTTAAGTTGGCATATGGAGTCTGACGAGGGACGCTTAGCTTTATCTTCGCAAAAGCTTGAACGCCGCACGTAGTGTAGGCAAGGTATTAGGGCTTGAAGAATTTCTTTCTCTCAGAATAATTTACCGATCTGTTTTTTACCGATCTATTCCTTTTGTAATAGTCGTTTCAGTTTGGAAATTTGCGCGTTACTGTAGGCTCCCTCCTGTATCTACGTGTCCAGACTTAACAACGTAAGCTGTTTAAGCTAGCCGAACTTTGTCCTGTAACGAAATATGAACTTCATATGACCTTGCCTCAGCCATGCCCAGCTACGTCTTGGCGGTACTACCAGCATTATCCTGTCCACCTAGAATCATCTTCCAAGATCTTCGCATACTAATTAACCTAACAGTACCTTGCAACGTGACATAGTCATTAATAAAATTAACTAAGTGTCTAATTAAACTATTAAGTTAATTAAGCGATCACATGAACATCACGTGTTCCCGCCCGGTGATCACGTGACATGCCTCCACCAAAATATTACATGACTATCGCGGGACATGTTCCCGCCCAAAATATCACGGGACCACGTGCGAACCTGTTTCAGTAAGCTATCGGCTAGCTTCGCTGTGATCTCACCTCGCGCGACCTAGCGAAAGCTGCGTACTTCTTTTCTGTTCTTGCCGAGAGTGCGCAATTCTGCGAACCCGGACTCGTTTCCTATTTTTACTATTTCAAGTAAGCAAAGATTGGTTTGTAAACGTTATATAGCAAACAAAGCCACTGCCAGCATGAGCTATAGTTATCATGTTGGACTCGACGGTGTGGAGTGTGCTGATGCGTCAACATTTGTAATCTATGAATCTCTCGTTTCATGTTCAATAGTTTCGTCAAGCTATTGAACAAGAAACGAGAGATTCAGCTAATTATGACGCCCCGCGCTTCCAACTTAAATGGTACTCGACAGGCTCGACTCGAGGCCGTTTTCGCCAGCCGAGGTCCTTGCGCCCTGGCCATATGCTTCGATGGCCCAGAATGGGACGAAGGCTTCGCTGGCGTACCTGTAGTCAACAGGTGTCTGCGACCGCCTCTAGACAATGTACTTGTGCAAGTGTGCGCGTGATTGGGCTATTCTCTCTCTGTTTCTCTATTTTTCATTCTATTTTACCCCTTTATCCATTTCCCTAGCGCAGGGTAGCAAACCAGACGCGGGTTTGGTTAACCTCCCTGCATTTCCTTACACCCCCCTTCTCTCTCTCTCTCTCGTTTCATCTACTCATTAAAGAAAGTAAAACCAATTTCATAGAAGGAAGCGCGAGAGCATTCGATGCTTGTTTGCAGGATGCAAATGGTCCTCACCGGGGCAGTCAATTTCATTCAAGAAACGCGTCAGTTGCAGGTAACTTTCTGGGGTAACAAGGATGCGATGCATAGTGTTATGTCTCTGTACAAATCAAATTTGTAAAGAAAGCGTTCAGTACAGAAAAGCGGAAGCATGCATTCTTGGTTGCATATAAAATTGTTTGAACACCTTCATGCGTACACGTTTGTCAAGAGCATTCGTAACAGCGCCTGTATCTTTCAATAGAGAGACCACGAGAGAAGACGGGGACGCGTCGAAGACTTGTGCGCATGACGTGCCTGTGACGGAGAAAAAGAAACACGTGTCTGGAAATGCGCATAAATAATAGTGGAAGAACAAAAAAGTATCACGAAAATGTGAAGGGAAAGTAGAAATAACGGAAAATTTACAGTGTCGTAAACGTCAGATGAACAGCGCCCTGTGCAGAAAGTTCAAATATCAAAAGTTGTTAAAGAACGCCATTGTTCTTTTTTTTTTTCTTTTAACGGTGTGCGTTTAAAGAAGTTTAGAGAGCGACGGCCATTTTGATAAGAATATCATTTAATAAAACCTTTTATGAAAGAAACGAATACAAAACTAAAGAAAATTATAAACACAAGCAGAAAACCGTAAGCAAGCGCCGGTATTAATGATATACTTCTTGCATGCATATAGTTGCTTGGAAGTAATGTAAGTAATGCAGCTAATGAAGGCATACTTTTTGAAAGCGCATGCAAGAAACTTTCAAACATCACGCGACAGCCCATATACAGCTACGGCGCCTTTCAAAGGATGCAAATTGTGCAATGAAGTGCTATTTTTACCTTTCCTATATCTCTCTATGTCTGTCTGTGATTGAAACTTATTCAGGATGCGGTTTTCAGTTAACGATAATTGGACTAGTTCGGTTAAGCAGCGCTTTCCCAGACATTACGACGTAGCTAACGAAATTACTTCGGACGTGCTTCGCATCGAAGGGCGATTCAATGTGCCAAAATTTATTCATTCAGTCATACAGTTAACCCTCTGTTGAGGGTTGTTAAAGGAAGGGCACAATAAATCACGCTTCACACACATACACTTAACAACAGTCAATCAACAAGGCACATCATAGTTATCAGGAACACCTGCCAAGAATAATTGGAAATCTTATACAACATTTGCTTTTACAGCTTCCTCTGACAAACAGTTCCAAAAGTTGCAGTTGCAGTTGGTATCAGGAAAAAAGGAAAAAAAACGAAGCAAATCAGTACGAGTTCGTATTGGTTGCAAAAACATCTCATGTTTTCTTACACAGCCTTTTGACCTCTTTGCGACGTTAAGAGGTGCTGCATATAAATTCGCTTCGCAAGTTTTTCTTCGGCACACCGAAGGCAATTTGTACGTGAAGATAATGCTCACATTTTCTGACGCATGGAAAGTGCTTTCGACAAAGTCAAGGTTGCGTACGCCTGGCCTAGCCCGTAATATTGGGCAGATTAGTAAGAAAACAAAAAATAACCCGAGGGAGGTATCTTAGCCGTATGAACACAGCGCTCGAAACATTGCCGAGGTTGCTCTTTTTTTATCCCAGAAATAAAATTTCGGGACAGTTACGGTCATTCTAGGACAATTACGTGCAGTCACATCATCGATGCACATCTGCTCGTATACATATATTGCGCCTGCACAACCGCTTGGAGAGGCGTCTTGCCACAGGCTACGCGTATTTCAACGGATCTTCCGACGCAGCGGTTCTGTGCGATGTTCTTTGGACGTCGAGAAACGCCGTTCAAACGCTTGAAACAAAAACAGACATTCAAAGGTGGGATAGATAGATAGATGTGTTTAAACAGCATTGGACGCGCGTTTCCTCTCATTCAGGGGCCTCTATAGCACCGATAACAATGAGACGAATCTCATTTGCGAGGCTTTGTTCCAGTATTTCAGAATGCGGGTGCATCCAGCTGAGAAGAAAGACGGTTGTAAGTGCTCGTAAAGGCCGAGCAATTATGGATCTTCCCTTAACGGTCATTTTGCGCTACCTTTCTTCTGCGATGCATTCTTGCACGATACTGGCGCCAGAGTAAAGGGGGGCTACATAAAAGTGCAGTTCACGCAGACAGCCTCTCTTCAAAATTCAGCTTTCAAAACTGGATTATTTAAGGAAAACTTCGATAATCAGTTCCGGCGCGGCCTGCAAGCCGGTGATAACTGAAATGGTAATGCACAGTGAGAATATCAGGATAGTGACTTGGCGATCCCTCGTTTATATAGAAGACTAATTTAAATAGAGCGTGGCTTCAGAAATAAAGTACCCAGTCCGGAGGTGAGGTACTTTTGTATAACCCAGCACGAAGAGAACAACAAAGCTAATAAGTGTTGACCAAAATCAATAGGAGGTTTAGCGGAATCGGGCAGCCCGCTTAAAGACTGAGGCACATGCAGAAGATTGTCGGGCGAGTCACATATATATCATGAGCACTAATTCTTGGCACAAAATTGAAAAAAAGAAAACTCGTTAATGTTCCGAACGTATTACTAGTAGACGTTACGCAACTCGTACAGCGTTTTCTCCACCTGCCTGTTCGTTGCATTGTGAATTGTTGTTTGAAGAGGAAAAAAGAAAACATTTTCGACTTACACTTGTACAGCTTAATATGCTTCACCTAGGTTCGAACCTAGGTGAAATTAAGCTACCTCATTAAGTAAAAATCTATCATCGTTACACCTTCGACAAACAGGACTTGTTGACCGATTGTGACAGTGCCCTGACGTGTGACAGTGATGGTGATATGTCCCTCAACTCTCTTTTCTCATTTCCCTCTTTCGTTCCCCATTCCCCTTCCCGAGTACAGGGTAGCCAACCGGAGATCTCCTCTGGTTAACCTCCCTGTCTTTCCCTTTCTCTCTCTCTCTCTCTCTTCATCAACGTTAGACCAAATCCAAATTGGCCCTATATCGCTTTATGTTGTACCGGATGTGCGCCTACTACATAATGATGCAAAAGATGTTCTCAGGCCCCTACACATGGACGACTTCGGAGACAAATCTTTTTTAAAAAGAAGAAAACTAAGACATTTATATACGCAAATTTGAAAGAAACGTTCCGGCAGCAGGTGGTCTATCTCTGTAATCTGTGCTAAAAAAATATGCTCTATTGAGAAATGTTGCGAGACAGGCGCCGCTCACATTCGCTGTAAAGGTTGCTCCCGAACATGTGTGAACAAGCAAGGCAGAGCTCATGCACAGAAGAGAAAGCAATTAGATAACACAAATGAAATGTTTCTATTGTCTAGTTCTCTTCATTTGTGTCTACCTTGCACTCTTCACGATACCTGCAAACGTTCTAAACTTTCTGGCTTTCTAAGCTTGATTTCTAATCAGGCTCTGCTTTCGGCGTTTACTCTTGCATCTACATGTATAACCGTTGCTCTGAAATATTTTGATTTTTCACCTCAGTCTTGTTATGTAATAATCCGGGTCTCGCCTTCGATATGAGCTGAATGAGGAAGATCTAAAATAAGCTTATTGAAGGTCATGTTCCAGTGCACTTGCTGAACGTGTACAGCTAACTGCGAAAGTTGAATAGTGCGATAAATTAAAAAAAGTATGGCAGAGGGGTTAGGGAGTGTTTATGGAAAAATATTATCAGTAAACATGAAGGAAAATCAGGATCAATGGCTACTGGATCAAAACGTTTAGGTGGCATTCACGACACGCTGCGCAACAGGCATACGGGCAAAAGAGTAGTCGACATCATGAGCGCAATCTCACAACTGGCATATTACAACAACGAAATGCACGTGTACATTTGTATTATACGTAAATATTATATATAAATATTATAAATGAGCCAGTTGTGAGTTTGCCGTCGTGGTGTCTACTTCTCTTTTGCTCGTGTGTGTGTTGCGCAGCCTGTCATCAATCAGTACCAACTCGCCCAACTGTCAGCACTTTTGTTTAGGTGGCAGCTTGCACATTGATAACAGCAAGAAGGGGCACGTAGTTCTCTGAAAGTACATTTGCCTTCAATGCTGCTCCAGGAGGTGAAGTCTTGCTAGTGTCTCTACATTTCGGGGAACTATTTCCATTACGTTCTTGGTGCTCTGTTTATTTCTAGCACAGATGCTCAATTGCCAGCGCTGACACTAGGTATGAAATACTTGAATTTTAGAACTAAGAAAACATCGCAGACTAGAGGCGCTTCGTCTCTGTCGATTACCCAGTGTCAGTTCGTAGTAGTGCATCTCTGCAAGCTTCCTGGAAATCATCAATGCTATTCTGGTACGTACGAGCGTCGGGGAATTTTTTTTTTTTTTTTATTTAGTCAATACTGCCGACTTCTATGCGAAGTCGTAGGCAGGAGTGGGTAACAGATCCACTTGAAAATACATTTTCCAGGGCAAGAAAGCAACAGAAGCTTAAAACACAAAAAAAATGTCGGGGGGAAATATAGAAGAAAAAAAAAACGGATTTACAAACATTGAAGTCAATGCAGCGCTTCAGAATGAGCTAGTTTTGTTGATAAAAAAAGCGAGAAAAACACATATATCGACACAATCGACGAAGCGTGATACAATCGAGCTAGCACTGAACATAGGAAAGTAATACAACTCAGACACACACGGTAGAGATTAAATGCTGTGACAATGAAATAAAAAGAAAGAAAGAAAAAAAGTTCAAAGGATAGCTGGCAGATTTGCTATCGCATTCATGAATGAAGCGACAGTTGTGGATGAAACAGCTTCATCGGGCAGGAATCTACCGGAAGTGAAATCAAATGTACCAGAAGAGAAACTCGGGCGACTTGGAGGCAATTCATCATGAGGAACGACAGCGCTAACCACACCACGATACACAAAGAGGAAGCACCCAACACGAGCGCTATGTTGGCTGCCTTTGTGTGTCGTCGTGTTGTTAGCGCTACTGTTTTCCATGATGAATTACAGTAAGAGAATACGGCTTTCAGAGCGGCAAATATAAAACTAACTTAATTACAGGCCAGAAATAGGCATTGCTTTTCGAATCTCTGAAAAGACGACGCCGTCGTCCACAGGAAGCGCCTAATGATAGGATATAGCATGATTTATTACTCGGAAATTGGTGTTCTTTAGCGAGCGAAGTGCTTTCACTGAACGCTGTATTGAGAACGCAATATACCTTTTTCCTAATTCCGCCAGTAGGCTTCACCGAACTACATTTTCCCAGCTAATATGGCGGAACTCGGCATGACTCAAATGCTAAGGAATTTCAAGTCGCGCATACTGAGGCATGTGGTTTGTATCAGCAGGGTTGATTCACATTTTGCACGCCCAAGCGAAAGCGAACAGCACTTGTCCACACAATTTACAGGGTGTCCTACACCAAGCTTTCGTTCTTACTCGATTTCTGCCATTTCTTTCCTTCTACGGCATCTTGCTACTTGCAGGTGAACAATAAAACGCAATATCATCCATTGTTTGATGCCTTTAACTTTTAATGCATGCGTGAACATTTTTTTTATAGTGACACTTTGCACTTATTTTGGTTTGTTCATGAGGAGCACCCTTATCACTTTCTTGTGACGCGCAGCGCAGGCCACGGTTATTTTGAATGCTGCTTCGGGAATGGTGCTGATCGTACCACAAACACTGCATGCCCGACGGGCAAATTTGAATGCCTTCTGGAACATCAGTGATGACACTAGAACGCGCCGTGACGAATGCATAAATATTGACGTGTTTCCCCAGTGGTTCAGTTTTTATCGTCGACCGAAGCGAGCTCACGCCTCTATCGTTTCGCTTTGTGATTTGCTTTTCTTTTCTGGGCACAGTTTAGCCCAATAAACAGTTCAGTTGTTAACGCCTTTATAAGTCGCTGTTGTTTTGTGGGGTTTCACGTCCCAAAACCAGTTCTGATTATGAGAGACGCCGTAGTGGAGGACTCCGGAAATTTCGACCACCTGGGTTTCTTTAACGTGCACTGACACCGCACAGCACAAGGGCCTCAACATTTTGCCTCCATCGAAATGCAGCCGCCGCGGCCGGGATTCGATCCCGCCACCCTCGGATCAGCAGCCGAGTACCTTAGCCACTAGACCACCGTGGCGGTCCAACGCCTTGAAATCTCCTGCGTACTTAATAGTGACGACCAAGTGACAATAGATCATGTGGTTTGTTTGGCTAACGCATCTTCTGACGTGCCGTCAATTCTTTTCTGTTAGTGCAACGGGTTATAACGTGCCCGATTTTCGTGATAGAAAAACACGCCTACTAATAATCTAGCGCAATGAAAATAGCCGTCCGGTGCACATCTTATGTGGAACCTGCGGCATATTCTTCACTAGAATCTTTGTTTCTTTCGCTGTGCTAATAGCAGTCCGTCTTGCAAGTCTTTGTCACATCCATTTAGCACATTTAGTACAGATCCGCTTCACCATCGATTTGCCTAATATATATATAGAAAAAATGCAGTTTGGCTTAGACAAAGTTCCAAATATTTCTCGCCATACTTTGTCTCAAGAACCCATACGGCCTAATATCTAATTTTGCTCGCAGTCTTAGTTTATACAATTTAGTATAACCGACATCCTTAATTTCTTGCATATTTCGCTGTGAAAGAGCTTCATTCAAACATTTCAGAAAGCACGAGCCCTAGCTAAACTGTCTCAAGTGTTCAGCGGGCTTGACAAACGCTTCGATCACTTATTTTGGATTCCCGTTGGTGTCGGCAAAGTTATATTAAAGTTTAGCTTCAGCAAAACATATCATGGAAGTCACGGAAGCAGTAATGGAGGTTTTCGGTTAGTCAATGGCGTAATAATAGGTTCTTCGCTATGCTCGCGCTGAGACCAGCGCTTTACTCTTTTTACGTATTGACGTAACGTAGAACTGGCTTTTAGCTTGGCATTTTACGAAGGCAACTTCTGACTTCTAGAATTTCTAGCATTTTTCTTCCAATAAAGCACTCTTAAAGCGATAAAGAAAGGAATCACTTCAGGTATGCGTACGTATATTACTTCTCGATTTTGGTAACGCTTCAGATTTCAAACTGCACTCGTTTCGGTCATACAAAGAACTTCCTTGCCGATGTATTTTTCGTATGACTAACCATTGTGAAGCGCTCAAGCCTTTCGCCAATGCAGCTACATTAATCTTCCCTAGCGTAACATAAATCACATAACGGTGGAGCGAAGCCTGAAGTCCCACTTACCAGGCAAACTGCGATACTCTTAAAAATTTTCATGGAACGACGAAGTCGAGTTCTTCTGAGCTTTTTTTTTAAGCTTTATTATATTATTGAAACGTGTGCTTGGAGATGTCATTAAACTTATTTTTCTTGGGTAGCAAAAAAAAAATAAATTATTATTTTCGAAACTCAGGGGTTCTACTTTAAGTACGATAGGAGCCAGTCCACCATGAGCCCAGCGCCCTCTATTCTCTCGACGATCGGTGACTCATTCATCCCACTCAAACTCTCTATAGTAAAGCTCTTCTATTGTAAAGTGCACAGTAGTAGAAGCTAGGTACAAGTGGTCGAAGTATCCGATTGTTACCAAGGGGGAACTCTTTCCAACGACGACGATACTGCTCTCAAAAAAGAAAGAACAAGAAAGGACAAGATCTCCCTCTTATTGTTCGTGTATATTTGTTTTTTCTATAGTGAAGGGACCCCCTCGTTCCCCCCTCACTCTGTAATCTACATAGATACACTTATAAATTTAGCATAGGTTTGAATAAGGGCATGTCAGTACCTCACGCTGCTAGATCTGTCGAGCTATTTACTTGTAATTGTTTTACTGAACTTCAAGTAACGTCACCCACATATGTGCTATATATAGAATACGCTAGCACAAAACAAAAACCGACGCAAACTTCTAATAATAGGGCTTCTATAGTATACTATCGTGCAATACTATACTATGATGCTACAGTATAGAAATATTTACCTTACAAGTTTTTTATACAACTACCTTGTTCACACTGGTCATATCTTGAGTACATTAAAGGATAACCGAAGGTGCAATACAAGAAACACTTTAGTGTGTTGACACGGACAGGCGCTGGTCTCGACTTCGAATCCCGAAAGAGGACGAATTTTTCGTCAACTAACAATCTTTGTGCTTGCTATTTTCCCTTTCCTTATTAAGTACTAGGTCAACATTTGTGAAACCTTGTCTTTTGGCGGTGCAGAAGAAAAAGTCACAAAAATTTTTACGCTAACAACCGCGCCGATCAAGTCAATAATATACAAATTACAAAATACTTAAACCGAAGTTGGGACACTGAAGTTATCGATAGTTGAGCTATGCTACGGATTTATGTTCAATTTTGTCCGGCAAATTAACACCATATATTGGCAAATTAACGCCATATATTAACACCATATATTCTGGAACAGCGAAAATGACACAGTGCGTAGTGCGCGTAGAAACTACATCTTTATAAATATTATACGACGGGTCTTTCCGAACACCCAATAATGGCGCATGAGTAAAGCCGTTTATTATAATAATGGTCATAATTGAAATCATATGCGTGTGAAGGCAGTTGCAGCGAGCTGAAGGACTGCCATGTGGGCAGTAATATACCTTGGAGAAGTACGGCTAACATTTATTGCCTTTGACCGCGTGTACTATTTCGTGCTTCTAACATCGTCGACCAAGTCATTCAATTAGAACCGGTGCATTTGCATGCGTACGTGTGAGTGAGCCATCTCGTAGTAGTAATCTAGTCGTAATGTTCTTCCAAAGTACCGGCATCTTCTTTGAGATCGTGCTCTGACTACTGAGGTTCCGCCAATGACCGCATGGAAAGTGAGAGCGCAGGTTCGGGTTAACAGCCAAGAGTAGCCGGCAGTCGTGTACCGGTATCAGCCCTGAGGAACAGCATGCCATTGTAGCGATGTTAGGGGCTCGTAGTGTCCGTTGATGTGTGCCTGTCACGCAAGAGGCAAAGGACGACCACTCCTACCCGGGACCCACTGATCACTTTCTTGCCCTCAACCCCCTACCACATCATAGTGAATATGCGGAGGGCAATATAGAACCAAACACTTAAATAGATAAATAATGAAGAAAGAAATAAAGAGACGAAAAGCTAACTGCTGTATGATAGTGATTATGTGAAGTACAATACAAAAAGAGAGAAAGACGGCAAAAATATGAGAATTCAATTTAAGAAAATGGAAGAAAGAAAGAGAAAGAAAGAAAGA
Organism: Hyalomma asiaticum; assembly: GCA_013339685.2. Classification (NCBI taxonomy): domain Eukaryota; kingdom Metazoa; phylum Arthropoda; class Arachnida; order Ixodida; family Ixodidae; genus Hyalomma; species Hyalomma asiaticum. The sequence goes on along the minus strand of CM023485.1, from coordinate 48,675,834 downwards.
AAGAAAGAAAGAAAGAAAGAAAGAAAGAAAGAAAGAAAGAAAGAAATATGAGCTTATTCAGAAGGGAAAAGCGGACTCGCTTTTCCCGCCGACGTGCGCTTTTTCTCACCATAAACTCGGCGCGGCGTGAGCGAGAGAGAAGCCGAAGCCATGCGTCGTAGCAAGTGCGCTGCCAACGCGCATCGGCAAGCTGGTAACACGTGGTCCGCGTCCCGCAGACACTTGAAAAGAAAGCCCGTGCGCAAACCATTAGCTATAGTGCTTGGAAAATATTCCAAACACCATACTATACCAGCGGCCTCCCAAAGTCCGGCGGACCAGAATAAAATACGAAGAGGCCCGTGCATCATATAGTGCATGTGTGTGGTGTGTGTATGTGTGTGTTTGTGTGTGTTTGTGTGTGTGTGCGTGCGTGCGTGCGCGCGTGATTTGAACAGCGACGGTGTTCGTCCATACGTAGTGAAAGAGTGATCACTTTTATTCTGCATGCTCTTCCTGTATTACAGACTGCACATCCAAGCGAGAGACAAAAAAATGTCTCATAAGAGAACTTGAAGGAGGCTTACAGGAGCTTATAACTTACGTGGAAGGTGGTTTGCGAAATAATTGTAACGGAAGAGGCTAAGTAGAATATACGACAAAGTCGTTCTCTCGTGTTGTTCACGGAGCTTTGCGGTATACCACTCGCTCTGACTGTTTCTCCAACCTTTCAGAAGCGACGTTGAACATAAATTCATCGCCGGAGCGACTTCAGAGCTTTCGAAATATGCTTGACCGCCTACTAGCGTATGGCGCATTTGCGCGCAGCAGTGGACAGGATATAAGAGGCCCATTACTTATGCGGAAATAGTATCCTTCGTAAAATTTTTTTTTTACATGTAGTGTGACTTTGGCATAAGCGATGTTTATTTCGTTCGATACTATCATAACAGCGATGTGTGCAGTTTCTTTATGCACATTGTAAAGGATTAGTGGACGTTCGTCACGATTGCACGTGTATGGTCAGACGAAAAAGGAATCGCGAAGGCACGGGAACGTACAGAGAAAACACATCTTTATATGACAGCACGATGGAGATGGGTACGTCATGAACACTGGTGTAGTGAATGAGAAATGTTAAAGGAACAGAAATAGGATTACGGTCCAACACGTGAGGAGTTCAAGAAAACAAATAACGACGCTTCACTCGTTTGGTCACGACGCAGTCGATGACTCGTCGGTGGGCGTGTTGGCACAGCAGCGTCGCGATGACTCGTCGCAGGAGGCGAGTCGGCGTCGCGTCAACTGTCGGCGGAGGCGACGATTCAGCACGGTGGCGTGGCAGCATCAGATGCAGCAGGCGCCGGCCCACGGCTGCTCTACCGTGGCCAGCCGCACTCGTGGTTCACCTCGCGCTGGAGGCGTCTCGGCACTGGGCCTCCAATTAGCCTCTCCCTGAATGAGAACGCAAGCCGCTCCAGAAGTCTGGATGAGCAGGCAACGCGTATGCCTGCTCCACGCGGCCTCACTACAGGCGCCTTCGCGCGTCTGCACCAGTAGGCAGGCGCATCGTCTTCAGGGCCGCCCGGGAACCGCCGCAGGAGCTCCAGGAACAAAGCACTTGCCCGGCTTATTGTTGTTGTTGTTGTTGTGGCCTCTATAGTTGGCTTATTCCACTCGACCACGAGCCGCACTGCTCGCACTGCGCGAGCCTTTTCTTCTTTTCTTCTATGCCGCCGCCGAGCACGCCACCTGCTTCTGACTTTGCCTTCTGTTTCTTCTTCCTCTTCCTTCTAACATTTAAATGGTCCTCGCAAGTTCTAACGATTCCACACACGAGCCACCAACACCTAAATCACTACACACATCCCTGTGCAAGGCCTCTAAATGGTACAGTAACTAAAGGGACGAGACAAGTAGAAATCGCGGGAGCGTTGTGTAACTTTCGCAGAGCTCTCCGCGAATTACTCTCAACACCCCAACGAATGACAAAAAAGTGCCACTTTCGTGAATATAAGAAGCCGTGAATTCAGGTTTTGTTATGCTAATTGTTATGTGTATATTAGCAAATTCTTGTCAGTGAAGAATGAACTCGCCTTCTTTATTGTCGGCATCTAGGAGCCTTTTTGCTTTTAGACTTATCTTTCTTATCGCTGTCATTTACCTATTTGGCCGTTAACATTACACTGCTTTTTGACATGACAATGATGAAGGCCCCCATTCACATTGCGAGGCATAACCTAAGTACTACAACCAAGAGTGCATTTTTTAAAAGCAAATGAAAGCTAAGCCAGAGTAGACCGGTATCTTTTTTTGAATGACTCTACACTTTTAGCGAAGCATCTGCCAATAGAACAAAGCATGCTGCTGCTGGTTTTGTTCCCATGCATTTGTAGAGTTTGGTACTCACAGGCGCATAAACTGTGAGCTAAAAAACATGAACACAGACGCGATTGGGCAGAATTAAAGGAACAAAGGTGGGCACTGAACCTGGACTAATATATTCAGCACGCCGTCATTGACAGAACTGTGAAGTGGGAAAGAACTGTAGAGTCGACGGCGCAACTTCTTGTTTCACAAGCGACGAAGGAAATAACTGCATCCTCAAGGTGCAGATGCTATCAAAGCTGTCATAAGCAGCTACTAGTGTACGTGAAGAAAGCTAGGCTACAGAGAGAAGACGCAGAATATAAACAGCACAACAGTTTCTTACAACTGAGCATGAAATGCTTTGAGCTCCCGTCGTCGGAAACCTTCAAATAACCTTGAGCCAAAAGCCACAGCCGTCATTCGGGCCCACAAATAGGAACTGTTATTGTGTCCTCATTACAACTGTCCAGCTAACTGTAAGTACCAGAGCATCCGGGCATCCAGACAAAAGTTAAAAGCAATCGGTCTTCGTCGCGCAAATGCGGCTACAAGACTGCCTCAATTACGCTAGTTGCTGGCCAAAGGAGTTACAGAAACATTGCTTCCGAGTTCTTCCTAACGTTTCGTTGCCAATGATGCGGGAGGCTGCCAATTAGGCGGTTGTTCTTGAAGGAAGCAGGTTTCCGCTTCCTTTGAGAGGTAGTGTCGCGCCCTCTTCAACGAATCTCTTTGCCGTGAGCCACTTCACTCTTACATACACTCTCGGTTACGCGAGAAGAGCAATTTTATGAACACCTCTTATTGACAAGAACAGGCAACGTACTTTAACGCTTTCTCCTCATGTGGGCAGCAGTGGGAAAGGCGTCCCTCATTCGTGCCTTGTTTTGCGTTTATTTCGGTGTGTTAGCGTACGGACTCGCCACACTTGCCGTCTGTGCCTTTTCCCGTTTTGTCTTAAGTTTGCTTCCAGCACCTTGTTTTCTTTTGTTTTTTTTGCGCACTAAGTGGCCTATCCTCATTTTGAGAACGCGAACGAGCAACTTACTTTTCCCTTATTGGTATACTCGTTTCTATCCCTAAGAATTAGGCAGTTTTCGTTGTACCGGAATAACACACAGTTGACCGCAATATGCGCAGCACTGATGCGCAATACACAAAGGACTGTGTGTGATACACAATCACGACGTACTGCGAAGCTTGTAAACGGCTGACTAGTAAAATTTGCAAGCGGCCGAGGAAATGGGTTCATCGAAAAATACTTACGGACGTACACGTGGCAATATTTGCAAACTGTCGCTCAGTATAATGAAAAAAAAAAAGCGTGTAAACAGAACAAACTGTCGACACTTATCTTGTGAACTGTGAGAATGGCAGTCATTCAGTACGACGAGACTTCACTGAATACACTTACAGCACTCTGCTGAATATGCTAAACTGCGGCATTCCTCAATGTATTCATTGATGAAAATATTATGAAACTTGGCGCAAAATATGAGTAAGAAGCCTGCATTTTGTAGAAACAAAAAAAGAAACGCAGGTGAAGAGGACAACTACAACATGAACACGTTGCAGAAGAAAAACATAGCTCACACGCTCAACGCGGAATAGCACAGCAATAAAACAAAGAAATAAACGTTTCCATTCCGCGAAATAGTTTATACTACATGCCTTGTTATGCGTGTCTTATTACAGCCCACCTCATCAAGTAGAGCACATTTGATGTGAAAAGTAAAAAAAAAAGCCTTCTCATTTATATAAACGATTATAGTGGGTACTACGCTGATTACTAAGAGAGGTGTACACCACGGCGGTTGTGGCTGCACGTGGCTATATTATTCCATAAATGAAGAAATGATTTCGTGAGACAATGCTATTCATAGTGCCAGCGGTTCCGTTGCACCACCTGTAAATATTCTGATGCTTTTAAAAAGCTCACAAAATGATATCCCATTACGTACACATTAAGAACGATGTTCCTGTTTAAGGCTAGCGTTTCGTTTTGTTTCAGCTACTTCTGCCTATGAGCTACGTATACCTATACGTATAACCTATGGTGGTGGCTCCTGCGTTGCGCTTATGTACCTACTACATTCTTCACATCGATAATGGAGAACACACAAATAGAATCACTGTCTATCAGTAATGACCGTGTTTTAAATGCGAAGCATTTCTTCAGGAGCCATCTTGGAGAACCAACACATATGCTGATTAATATTGCGTCGCGTCTTTCTTGTGTACGTTGGTTGTCTAGTGTTTGCGCTTCCTAGGAACATTAACTAACACTGCAGCCTTAGAAGTCTGTATGCTTCACTAAAGAGTCGCAGGCCTGTTTACGTGTAGACGCCCACGTTCACTTTGCCCTGTGCGCACGGCTGAGGAAAAGAAATCGACTTCATCTTCTACGCGTGTTGAGCTCGTCAGGTGAGAACGAGTCCTGCTGTCGCCACCACGAGGTTAAAGATTATTAAAATATGAATGTTAGGCATCGCGAATAGCGATTTTAGACTTTCATACTAAGAGAATACTTCAGCAGATCAATGCATCTTTTTGGAAGACTCCTTTTAGAATATAAATTTTAGCGAAAAAAAAAAACCGCGATATAGCCTATACATTGCCCACAACTATTTTGCCTCAGAAATGCAACGCTTCCGTGAACTGTACGCAGTGGTGCCATTCCGAAGAGGAAGAACGTATAGCGCGAACTAGGTCGACCTGGAGAACGGTCTCAGCATACACAAAGCGCACTCAATAGTTCGATGAACTGACATACGGCTGCGCACAGCAGCTGGGAACAGCGTATAGCCAAATTAGGCGGAAGGCTTAAGAATTCAGCTCATTTATCTCCGCTATATCCGCATACAATACTGGCCTAGATGTTTTAGTTGCTACGTAAACATTTTCCCATGCAAAAGCTCGGTACGAAACACGCGCGCGGCGGTGCTGGCACGCATGCGAAACTGACGATAGAGGTCATAAATACGCCTCGCGCAACTTCGCCATTAAGCCTTTCGATGCTCCGTGGTCGTTGTCGCCATCACGGACGGGGCTTCTGCCATTGTTCCACCAGAATTATTTGAGAAGCGTGAGACACAGCAGTTGGGAGACGTCGTAATTTTGAAGGTAAGTCTCGAAGCACGGATAGGGCGCTTTTACGTGACCCTTTGACCTTAACAATGGAATGTTCCAGACCCGTCGCCTGCAGCTTCTGTTGACAGCGTTGTGTAACTTTTATACGCACTTCCTTACTAAGTATGCCTCATTTTTCAAATGATTGAGCTTTGATTTATGACGCGGGAAAAGTTTGAGATATTAGACCATAGATAAAGCAGGATTGTATATTGCATCTGTTTTTTTGTTATCATAGTGTGGTTAGTGTACTGAGGACACACAGACAAAGAAGATAAAGTGTCGGTTGGGGCGTACGGGATAGTTGTAGTAAAAAAGGATGGAACTTTTCTCCATACAAAATCCAGCTGACGTTTAATACGGCGTTTAGAACGTTAAGCGTGCTTACCGAAACTATGAAAGCTGTGACGTTTTACTTCAAGTAAACGCAGCACTTAAAAACATTTCCGTCAGTTGAAAACGCTGCGAACTAATTATGAAAAAAAATTGTGTTAGTGCTCCAAGGCATGCTGCCAAAATTAAAATGTACGTCCCTGATGATATAATCGTGGCGCGCATTAATTTACGAGAAAGAAAAGAAATGCTCCTTTATTGAGCCACGAGTTCTGAACTATTCCTGAAAAAAAAATATCTTGCATGTTTTAATAACGTTCTTTGAGATATTGCAACAGTGTAATTAAGAATTGGAAAAAACGGTGGTCTTCAAGACGGATAGGATAGCAGAGACACATGAAAATGCCAAAGAGAATGCTTGCACGTAACGAATAAGACAAGCAATTGCACAAAGAGCTGCAAGTAATCGAAGATAATTTGGTTCCATATACGGGCTCTAAATTTCTTTTACTAAAATTTATTTTTATCCATGAAAGCCGCCTACTATCCAATACGCACGTCTCTCCGCTCAGCCTACGTTTCCGGCAGTAGCAAAACATTTAAGAGAGGGTGATCTCACTCAAGAAAATATGTAAATAGTGCTGCAAGTAACATCAAGCAGTAAACTACCTAAACGTTTCTGAGAAACTAAAATGGGGCTCCTGGGCTCTCAAAGTGACAGATAGCGCAATGGGATTTGGGAATAAAAGGCACATATTTTACGAGACGTCTCCATTGTTCATCGCTCCACTTTTTACCGGGCGCACCATTTGAGATAGAGGCATTCGAAGTTCATTTACCGCGTAAGGCGACGTCTTTCGCGTTTTTTTTAAAGTTGTGATAAACGCTAAAAGTTCCTTCGAATCTGGCTTCTTGCCTTAAATGTGCCCATATTTGAGTTAATTCTTCAAATACGCATGCTCAGGCGTGTACGAGGTAACAGCCATTCCATTCACATTGTTTGCTCTAACCTCATTTATTCACTTATTGAAAAAAAAAACTTCCTTCTATAGAAATTTAGAAATACTTTAAAATATAAGTCACTCCAACCTAATAAGAGATATGGAATTGAAAACGCTTCTAGTTCCTCTCGTAAAATCGTGGAAACAGTATTAAGACTGGTAACCTCACGCAGAGTCTAACCTAGCACATATAGGTGCTACACTTGAGTATCATTTCAAGTGGAAAAGAACACAAAATATCTGTACGAGGCATTTGGATAAGTATGCATGACTCTTTTCAAATGTGAACATTTTTGCGGATTCTGCAGTTATAGTTTCTATATATTCTTAACTCTGCGCCTCCCGAATGAAGGCTGTACAGAACAAGAAATCTGGAAAAATAAAAATCATAAATAAACAACAAATTTAGGATGTTAGGAAGTAGATGACATGCCTAGAACATATGTGTCGTATATAAAAGGTTTTTTAGCCATCAGAGTAATTAACGAACATTAATTAAGGAGTTATAAGCACACCACATTGGATATGCGAGTATGAATCACACGCGAGAAAGAAAGAAAAAAATAAAGAAATCACGCGTCGCTCATATCTGCGTTGAATATGTGAGATGGAGTCAATTCGCACATAGTTAACCTAAAGTCCACTCCAGTCAACTAGTCAGGCGGTCGTCCACCTCAGTCAACCGAAAGTGTGCACCAAACGTTAGAGGCAAGCGGCACTCGCCCCTCAAGACACTTAAGTGAAAATTCGAGAAATAGTAATCGACTGAATTTTAAGTGCGAAAACCAGCTATGAAGCACGCCGTAGTGGAAGGCTCCTGAGTAACTTTGACCGACGGGGTTCGTGAATGTACCCCTGAATCTATCTACATGGGTCACTTTCGCATTTAACCCTCCCCCCCACCCCCCCCAAAAAAAAAGTGAAAAAAGGAAAAATGCAGCTTCCATGGCAGGAATTCAATCTCACTGCCTGGAGCTTCACAAGCCAACACCTAACAACTTAGCTACCACGGCGGGTGGAAAAAGAATCCGTCTTGACAGTTTAACATTGTGTCTCGCACTATTTCCAAGTACTTTGTTATATGGGCAAGAATCTTGCGGTCATACATACTAGAAGTGGCCCTTAAAAAGGGGCGGTTCCTTTTAATTGACGTAAACCTGTGCGATCTCTACGAAGCTTCGCATGTAATATTTCCAAATCCTGCCAGCAGTAACAAACATTCACTAATTCTGCACGTCTCAACTACAATTCTTCGCTATCAGTACACAACTTTTAAGAAATTAGAAAAGAAGCTATTATAGAGATAGCTTCTTTAAACTAATGGTTAATGTCACTGAAAAAAAAGAGGGGGAAAAGTCGGGCTTACTCCGATATGACACTCAGGTTGTATTGCGAGAAGGGACTGATCAAGGACGAGGTGGCAGAGACGACAACTTTCCAGACCACAGTTTCTAACATCTGTTTTTAAATTAAATTTTTCTAATTGATTGACTGATTCATGTGAACATAAATTAGCAGCGAGCGCAGTAAACGCTGAGACGGGCTGTCAGAGGCCGGCTATCTCGTTTGAGAACGTAAAATCCCAGCATCTTTGAAAGGCCCGACTATCCTACGCCCCCCCCCCCCCCCCCCCCCCTATGTGCAAACTTCAGCATTACTCAAAAAAAAAAAAAATCCAGGATACACCCACCACAAAGTATGCTCCAGCGAACAAACCAAAGAAGGCAGCTGCCATAGCGTATTACCACAAGATAACCCAGCACTAGATAAGCAGACGATAACTTTTTTCGGACCCATGCAAACTTCCTGAAGTACGCTTCCGTATTGGCGGCGATAGGAGACCAATGTAGTGTGAAAAGAAGCAAGAAATCGCCTCCGTTGCCTGCGCCAGCAAAGCCGTCTACAGGATCTCACTTTCTTGGGGTATAATGCATATTGATCAGAAGGGAAGATGCATTAGCGATAGACTTCCGGCACGCAACAACAGCGTAAATCGTTCAAAAGATGGGTGGCTAAGCTCGTGTTTCATTGGAAACCCCGCAGGTGTGCACTTTCGTTTAGCTCATGCATCAGTGCATGCTCATGCATGAGAAGCTCACAAAAGAGATAACTGACTTTGAAGATATGTTGAGATTATTTTCTTGATTACTGGACAACCATTCTGGTAAGCATTATAATTCCATTGTTTTTACCAGGAACTAACCTTTCGAACACGCACGTTGACTTTGTTCATGCGTAACAGAATTCTGGCTGGAAGAAATAACCTGTGAAGCTAGTTCGCTCTTAGTGTCCTTTCTGGGCTTTCCTTTTGTGGTCACGTTCCCTTCGCAATATAAACTGAGTGTGTGGAAACTGCCTAGGTGAAACTTTATGGAGCGATCCGTCAGTTCAGATAAGACACTTGTAGCTGTGACACTTAAACGTTATTTTAATAAAATGCATTACAAGGTTCTAAGCTTTGTTTTGTATGCTAACTTCATATGCTAAACATTAAACTCATTCTAAATGTATGAAATACTTTATTTTTATAGGTATCGTATGTTAATGTAATCAATAACTGGAGTAAATGTTTTCATTTATTGAGTCTTTAATGCTGACTTGATAAATTCTTGAACAGATGCGTAAACGTGTCGGTTGCATGAATACTCATTAATATAATATTTGCATGTACACATAGCAGAATGATACTAAAGATCAATTTCCTTATCAATGATCAATACCGTACGCATATGTATGACCATATTTTTCTAATGAAAGTGCAACAGAAATGTTGATAGCGCTTACTTTCTTTTTGTAACATTCAACTGATCCTTATTTCGGAAAGACACCGTATTTATGCTGGCAGCAAGAAGACCGTACCAAGATATCAGCCATGTATTTCTTTACCAGCCAGATATACAATTTCCTTTGCCCTGAATGCAATCGATGTCGCTCGATTGTAGAAGCTAACCTGATCGCGAAAGGAGAAGCTGTGTCAGCGCTCTGTCGATTGGTTTGAGTGCAAATAACATTGCATGTTTGACTGGTAACGGCATGCATGGCTGATATCTTGGCACGGTCCTTCTTGTTGCTAGAATAAATAGTGTCTTTCCGAAATAAAGATCCGTTAAAAGTTGGTGCATCTCCTGCCGTCTTCGTTGTCCTTGTCACGTCAGCCCTACACCTTCATATTGCGCTTGTATTTCTAGTGTTATTTTGGCTCGTTCAAAGGTATTCTTCATGCCCGTGGTTAACAGTACACCTTTAGACCACGAAAGAACTTTACCGACAAACGCATAGACAGATAAATTTTGAAGTAGACCAGCAAACGATATTTGGAAGCGCTGACACTTCCGTTCCATTTTCACTATTTAAAATGATATCGGAGCAATAAGTGAGACACGCGTAAATAAGTAAGCGAGCACCGCTTCTGTAGTATGGCGTTCAGCGGAACATAATTATTACTTAAGAAACGGCGATGGCTGTGGTGTGTAAAGTATACAAAAGGCATATTTGGCGTGCAACGTAGTTAAGTGAGATTTTCATGCGCTAGCTGTGGCACCTTTTCGTTTAGCTAGAGTATCTCAGCACAAATTTCTTACACCTAAAAATATATAGAAAAGAAAGAAAAAGAAACATCGTCAGGCAGTACTCATTTCTACAGAATAGAAATCAGCATAGCGTGTCGTTACAAAACCCATTTCGAAGCCGCCTTGGTTCATGATGGTGCAGCTGTAGTCAAAGCTGTGCTACCCGTTCACTTCATCCTAAGTACATGGAGGTTTTGAAAGCACAGATCGATGGCAGAGCAGGCGCGCACTCAAATGTGGAGTTCGTGACAGGAATGCCAGAGAAAGCAATTTGATGCCAAATCGCATCGGGAACGCAGGAAGGATGAAGTTCGGCGCAGGGGAATTCAAGTGTCAGTTGAACGATGTTGGAATACCGAACTGGGCAAGGACGAAGGCGCTTTCGGCGGGGTGAAGTGAATTCACTGACGATAAGTCTGGTTCTTTATAAGCGGCGACCAGCACGGTAGTATTTTACTTCCTTCCGTGAGGACGATTATTTCTTGGTGATGTTAAAAAAGAATCACTATCTTTGTATTGCCAGGAAATCTTATGACAACGTCTGAATTTCGCAGAAATGTCTGACCCTGAGGCAGCACTGGCATTCGATGCTGCAGTAGCGCTTTGTGGTTGTTTCCTTCTAGCATACCCAAAATAATAAGGCCACGGGAGGTGGGCATCTTCACTGTGGATGTTTCACCAATAATAACGGCATTTCAACCAAATATAAAAACAGGGCTGCTTTAAGCTTTAAGGCCTCTTTTCCCTTATTTGCCTTCTCTGTTCGAATGGCACCCACTGACTAAATCTATTTAAAATGGCAAACTCATGTGCTAAGCCGCAAAAGGCCTTACACGAACCTACTTGAACAGTGTGTGCCAGTTAATATTAAAAATCAACACTGTAGGACCTGATAAAGTGGAGGAACATTAGTTAAAGGACAGTATAATTCACCAGGTAGACCCCCAGGATGGAAATTTATGTGAAGTTGTCAAAAGTGAAGCTTCTCGGGTCCGAAAAATATTGTCATGACCTTAATTCGAGCGTGGCAGTAACGCCTTTCACGCGTTTCACGGACAACCTGCGGTTAATTCAAGCTAGGTTGCTGCATTTTAGAAGACAATAATGTTTGTTCAGTTTACTGGCGCTGCTGATGCATTGTATTTCACGGCTGACAGTAGTAGCCTTCGTGCAGAGGCTAACGACAAGTGTCACATAGGATATTCATGAAGCTATGAAAATAAGTGCACAGGTAACATGACATGCCCTAAAGCAGCACAAGGAGGGAGCCATGATACGCATCCGTGAGATAGCCCAAAGTCTCATTTATTTTTTTTTACGTAAAGAACGTGAAAGTTTATTTAAACCTAGCAATGATTATCTGCTTTGGAGCAGTGCGAAGGCACGTAGCACTAAGTAGCAGAACAAGCATTTAACAGCCCCAAAAAATGTTCTTGACAAAATTTTGTCACTATGTGGCCGAAACTTCGTCTAGGCGAGATTACAAACTCGTCTAGCCGAGATTACAGCCCACGGGAGACAATAACTTCGCTTCACTTTTACCTACGGCCAGCACTGCTCCCTAAGAACAAAGACTGTGGCCACTGCGAACGGCACCTGCGCATACTCAGCGTCCCAACATTGTCAGCACGAGAAACAAGCTAAAACGTCATGAAAGACCTATGTGTTGAATGTACTATTTCTGGCTCCCATTTATTACGCCACTTTTTTAGAAAAGTGTACTTGTGAGTAGGTTCCTGGCCAGCAATGTTAGCCAAGTGTTCGCTCCTTCACACTGCTTTATTTAAACGCAAATGCTCAATACATGGACACATTTCAAGGCAAAATCACCTAATCTTTGTGTTCGCCGCTTACGAAACCGCGTTACAACATCCATGATCGCTGGATCCGCAGCGACAATTTCCCTGATTGAAGCTCTGCAGCTGCGTCCTTTTTAAAGCAGAAATCGCTATAGCAACGATATTGCTCCTCTTTTTAATTCCGTGCCTGTTTATGCTCTGTCCATGCAACCTGAGATTGCGTGCAGGATAACAAGGGAAAGACTGATGCGGGTGCAATGAGAGGCATACCGAACGAGTAATCTGACACCGAAAGGACTGCTGCATGGGAATTAGAAGCTTCTTTCGGGAACCCACGTGCAGACACAGATATTCGATTTAGGCTAGCAAGAAGCAATGTAAACAAAAAACACAATAAGTTGCGTACTGCTAAACCAAACAGCTTCATGAACGATGCCAGGAAAGAGGGGAGGTTTAACGGTTGCGGCAATGGTTTGATTAAATAGACTAAAAGGCATGGAATTCGAAAAAAAAAAGCGAGAGAGGTGAGCAGTATGCTTGGAACACGACGAGGGCGACGGCAGGCTCGAGTCTGAAGAAATCGATCGGGTTCCTTCGCTTTGTCGACTTTGGCGAGCTTGACACTAATGCGGAAATATTTTTTAATCCATAAATGTTCCGCAAATTTTCTGGACCGGAAATCATAAAAAGAAAAATACAGGCATAAAATAGCGGTCTAGAAAATGAAGCGACTCCACTTTCTTAAGTAATGGAGCCCTTACCTTACGTCATCGCCGGTGTTGCGGGATTTCTCTTGAACGCATCACTAATGCCAATTCACAAATTAAGCTAGCCTGCGGCAAGGTTAATACGCGATGAAATCGCGATATTGTACCACGCTGAAATTGTTGCGCACGAGAGCATAACCACCTTTCACTGATGAAACTGGTTAATACCTAGCTTATTGCTGTAAAATTTACGCATGTCCAATCAATGCTTCCGCTGCGCCAGCGCGAAGTGAAAGCTTGGATGCGTAGAAGCGTAGGATTTTTTTCAAGACCCATTTGATAGCCCACTCAGGTGCAAATTTGAGTGCGTTAAAGATCAGGTTGAGCTAATATAGCGTAAGTAATTGTAAAAATGCGCCTTTTGTAACGTAATTGCAAAAAAGGAGCAACTGACAATGGCAAGTAGAAGCGTTGGTTTAGCGGGATGTGTTTTTTCCGCTGTTCTTGCACTTCTCAGTCTCGGTTGGCGAGTTATCATTGCTGCCGTTACATTTAAATACTACTACACATCACAACCAGGAAAGTTAAAAGACGTCTGAGGTGCACCTGAATGTTTCTTATAGGGGGAGATTTGATCATTAAACGACCAATGTAAAGCATGCTTGTGTCCCAAAACAAAGCACCGCAGCAGGAGGCCTGTAAGATTGCAGCATGTAAATGCAAAACATTTAATAGCTTTAGCGCACTAACTTAAGCCGAACGTTGCGAAAAGGTGTCATATGTAAAATAAAAGAAAAATGCAGGTTAAGCAAAACAAACTTTAGTAAAGGAACAAGCCGGGCCATAAAAGGACTAAATGTTTCCCCACCTTGATTGATATCCAGCAGCCGTGGCGCCCCAGGAAGGACGATGATTATACTGATGGTGGCAGATGTACTCAGTGTGTCGCAAAAAGGCACTTTATTTTATTGGAACTGGCGCTGAAGGATATATATTCTCTCATTATGACAGCTCTCAGAATCGACATATAACGTAGCGCCGACGACCTCTCATGGAAAAGCGCATTCGGTGACGCAGCACCATCTCAAAGCCCATCGATAGCTAGGGCTTTCCTAATGTCGGTTTCGACATCATTGCAGGTCGCTCACGTTCAATATTTCATGCCTGTCTCAAAAACCTTGAAGATGACTCCCCAGGACTGGCTTAGAGGTAACAGTCAGCGAAACGTGCGATGCCTGTCGCCGATCAGAACGAGATTTATGATGCGAGGAATTGCTGCACACGGAGCGTAAAGGAGCCTGACGGTACATTTCAGAACCTAGTTGAATTATAATATGTTAAGCATGTTTGGTCAGTGTGTCCTCACATGTATCGTGGATGCGGAAAGAAGAGACTCTTCGAGTCTGGCGCAGTGTATTCCATGGACCATGACAAGCGCTTCGCCAAAAAAAAAAAACGTTTTTGGCGACCTAAGGGAGCACTAAAAATTAGTGCCCTTGTTAAAAATGTGCAATTAGTTCAAAGCCTACTGATAAATTAAAGCATTCTGCTTTTTTTAATGCCGGGCGTGCAGGCAGTTTTAAGCCTGCTAACAGAGAGAGAGAGAGAGAGAGAGAGAGAGTGAAAGAGAAAACAACTTTATTTCGCCCATCTTTAGAGGAGATCGCGGTTGCTTAGGAGACAGCCGAGATGCCGTGTATCTCGCCGGCTGTCTCAGCCTACTAATAGCTTCAATCAGGGCGAAATTCTTTTCGGATATTCACTTTTATCTCTATCACGCGTACTACTCGCCATTCGCTGTTCCCAAGTGAAAGTTAGCCTGCCGAACACGTGCGTCATTACCTCCCTGCTTTTCCTCTCCGTTTCTCTTCACCTCTCGCCTCAATCGCACCAGCGAGAGTTATTTAATTTCATCGCTGGGAGTAATAAAACCTATACAAAATTAATAAGCGTTATGGCTGTCACGAAATTCAGATATATTCTCTAGCAATTGGGTACCTGTTAAAGCAGTTATTCCGTACACTGGCGTAGCCGTAATTTAATGCATGTGGAATACAGCATTGCGCGGCAAAGTCCGAACCGCGCTCCGAATCTGACTTCTTGTTTAGATGAAATGTGGAGATAAAAAAAAATAAACAGATGAAGAAAGATTTTCTCGCCTAATTTTCCCCAGTGGGCACGCTCCCTCCCGGCATATAGCGGAGCTAGACTTGTTGACCTCCAGAGGCATTTTATATGGTACCGGCATTTCTGTTCTTTTGCGCTGTAGGATAATAAGCCAGAGTTTCGCTAAACCAGGGCCAGTTTTCCTGCGGCGTTTTGTCGTCCTACTTTTTGATTGCTCATTTTCAGACCGCCTCTGCAGCGCTTTTAGAGTCTATCTTGCTATTGCTGCCTAGCAAAACGATGAAAGAATTCAACTCCGTAAAGGCAAGAAATAAAAGTACATTTGGGGGAGTATACGTCTTTCACTGAAGCAAAGACAATTAAATTACCTTATCATTACCGATGCCCAAATAAAAAAGAAGACAAGTTAAGTCTATGTCCTTATTAATACTTGGCAGCCTTGAAACAGAACGATAATAAAGAGACCTCCCAGCTCTGGGGGTATTCGACCTACAGATTATCATCAGCATTTTTACAGGTATAGAGATAAGTTTGCTCAAAAGCAAATGAAAAAATGAAGGATTTTTAATTTTAGTCTCAAGAGGGAATCAACTAAGGATGATCCTTTTGAAGCCCTTGTATTTCTGATCCTCACGGTATGTGCGGACCTTCAGCATATTTTAATATGAAGCTTCGTGAGTCGTCATTAATCCAGAGGCAACCGGTAAAATTTGCTATTAATTTGAACGACCAAAAGCGAAGAGTAAGACATGATGGAAGAGTACTTTTATTTATTTAATCTCGCCGCTTTTGCGTTTATCATAACGAAAAATATGGTGGGAACTCCCGCCTAAATGTGTAGCCTAATTCTGCTATCATATGAATTTCGTTTAATTACCAGAAAAACGCAGAAAGCCGGTTCGATGTTGAAAAAGTGTACTAGATGCCTGTGCTAAATTGTGAAAAAGGGGAAGAGCTTCTTTGAAAACACCTTGAACGGGTAAGATGAATTCTTATACCTTCAAAGAATGTGCACAGTGAAAGAAAGCCCAGCGTGTAATACGAGAACAACTTCTGGCATGAAAATGCGTAGAAGAGTAGGCTCGCTGTCAGTGGCATCTCTTTCTTGGCGTGGGCAGCCAAAAGGGTAAATGGCTAAAGAAAATTTGGCGGCTATGTTGCCCTTTTTCCATTTCCATTTTATTACTCATTATTTCCACATTAAGAAGCAAAATTTGAAAATATTAAGAAAAAAATATAAAAGCATGCAGGCAGATAGACTTAGGTATGGTGGACTGTGGCGCTAAACACTAAGTCGGCGCTTCACTGCATTCTCTTCTTTCTGTCCCAATAGCCAAATCTCTTTCGTACCTTAAGCAGCTATATCTCCAAACTCTAAGCACGAACTTTGCCAAAAGAAAGTTCTTTTAAAAGACGCCCATGGGCTGCTTTACAGAGCTAAGGAAAGCTTTCAAAGGCAATGACGTCTCTTGGGCATTGCCGTCGACGCTGGCATTAAAACATCTTGTTTAAATGCCGGCGTCGACGACAATGCGCAATGCCCACCGAATTTTTAAGGTTTCGGTGAGGAGCTACGTGCGTTACTCGGCTAGCAACGAAAGCATGCACAAGTGGAATGAATTAGGTTGGCATCCTTCATACCATAGCGGTGGTTAGCTATATTCAATGTGAGCCTTTCAGGAAATGCCAGCGTTTCGCTTGCTTCGGCACATTTAACTGAAAGGATACCTTTAACTATGTGCCTTGTACATTAGAACATACATTTTATTAGAAGTACACACATAAACTTAGTTCGGCCGCCACTTCCTTTGGCGATAATCATGCAAGCAGCCTGAATATTAAAAGGCGCAAACCGTACCTATTGCCCAACACTATGGCTCAACAACATGTAAATTAGCAAATGAATGAGTTGAATTAGCAAATGAACGAGTTGAAGAAAATTAACACCTCAGTTAGGTCGCCAACGACGACTGCAGGCTTGAAGCGGGAAAGACTCAGAAGGAAGAAGCACGTCTGTGTGTTTTCTCGTACCTAAGGATTCTGTGACGAGTGAACTGAAGTGGCCGTGGGTAGCAAGAAAAATGCAGTGCAGTTAAAATGTGCGCCGCCAATGCAATCGACAAAGACGACGACGGCACATTACGTCAAGGCACTTGGTGGCGCGTGGTGGTGTGAAGCCCCCCCACGTATCAGGAGGCGACACGGCAGGAGAGAAGAGAGGATCGAGGATTTGGAAGAGCCATCTAGACGTCGCTTGGTCATCAAGGAACCAGGGCGCGGGAGTAGGGACTCGTCGGGTTGCGGACTCGAGGTCTTAGCAGTCTCCCACCAGGGGCCGTACCATCTATTCTCTCGCTTCGAGCCTGGCTTGGGAGGAACGTCGCCAGGACGTTACCGCCAAGCAAATCCGGCGGCCACTGCAGCGAGCGCAAGCCACCGTCCGAGTTCAGCAGTGCAGACGCCGAGCGCGCTCCGTGTCAAGGGCCTCTGCTGTGGGCAGCGTTCTTGACTGCGACGTCGGGCATCTCATCCACCGTGCTGCTTCGGCTTCGACCGTCCCCTTCCTGCATGCACCTTGCCGCCGTGACTGATCGCCGCCTTACCCACCGGTGAACTTTTAAAGACGATAGTGTTTCTTGGGATACTTGAACGCAGAAATTTTGGTCTGTCTTTCTGTTTGCCAGTCTGTCCCTATTCAACCACCCGGCGAAAGTTTAAGCACTTTGCTAACGCCCAGCCACCTTGAACTGGTAGCTGCGTTCATACTTGTGAACATTATCGACCAAAAAGCAAATATTACGCATATCTGAGGCGCAATATCAAAACGTAAGTATTAGGTGGTGTGTTCCTTTGCTAGAAAATACATAGATACGTAATTCTAAAGACTCCAGTGTTTAAAGACCCTAGTGTTTCTTAGGCTGCGCTAAAAATGCGGCGCTATACAAGAAAAAAAAGCCTCTGCCGACTGGGGTTGCTGCATATGCTATAGCAAACTGCGGTAGCATATAATGTAACTCTACATGCCGACGATTTGGTGCTGCCACCTGGCAGTTGCCCACGGATTCTGCACAAGCCCATGTTTCCCGACGGCGCTGCCAGATGGCGTCCATATCTCACGCAGCGTAGTACGGCCGGCAGAAGGACTATCGTCTTTCGACGACATTTGCAGCTAAGCACGCAGATACGCGGCCAATTTTTCTTACCCAATTTGATTATTAGAACAATATGGTCGATTTGTAAATCCACTGTTTGTCTCAATGTATAAGCGGCTTCGTTACTGCCCCGACAACTGTCGAATCATTCAAATTATTCGTACAAAAACAAGAGCGTCTCGTTTAAGAGAGAGAGCTTTCTGTTCATCTCTCTCCGACCTGCTCGTTACATGCTGTTAATAACATTTATACCATATTATTTTGTGCCTAAAAAGCTTCTCAGTTTTGAGACCAAGATGGCCTAATTATATTTGCTAGTTGTGGCGTCATTATCATGGACCTAAAGATCGCTTTGATTCCTGCATCGTAGTGGTGTGCGAAATTACTGTGATAGACTTTGGGACTAGATACCTTTATAACTAAATAAATGCTCATGGCCTTACTCATTCGGAACATTTGGAAGTTGACGCTCTCCGAGTCAAGGTAGATTTTATTGAACAGTTCCAGGACAGTGCGGAGCACACAGTTCAGTGATGCATGTTATTATTGTAGTAACGCAGATCGTGCTCAATCGTCAGTTCTAAAGTTGAATATAGCATTTTTCCACGAGTATAGGGCACGTACAAGGTGTCGCGAGGAAGACACCACACCTTTGTACGTGCCCAGATGTTTGAGATAGAGTTGAAGCGTTTCAGTTTTCAGCCTCGTAACGACGTATACCAGAACCCCGGAGAAGATTTTAGAGATGACTAGTGATAGACGTATTAGGTAGGCTAACATGTGACACATCAAGAATTTCAGACTTATTCGAAATGAATGTTGCTTGCATCTAAGCCGAAGCAAGATCTGTCGGTAAAGTATGACACCGCAGGTCTTTGTCTCATGTTGTTCCAGCGATGCGTGTAGTTATGTTTCAAATACTTGGTTTTCTAAGTGTCAATCTTACTTCTGGTCCTTTATCTTTGGTATACAGGCCATGTCACATTAGTTGAAAGATTGGTGTATCTTCCGCCCCGTCGGCTTTGCGAAAACAATGTCTTTTCTACCTTAAATCTGTAAATAAAACTAGTTTTTCTCACTATGTCAAGCAACGCTTTGTTGGAATATTTTAATTACACCTGTGGTTAAGACGAGGAGAAGCTGATTCGCCAGATGTTTTAAAGACAATGTAAATATCGGTGAAAAAAAACATTTGCAATATGAGAGCAGAAAAGCAGCTTTATATAAATTCCCACAATAATCATTTTCGGCGTGAACTCTTTCCGCGTTATATACGCTCCTCTCCAGCTGAGAAAATCTCAACCTCTGTGGATAGATCAGCGGAATACGGAGCTGTTGCCGTGGACCCCCTAATGTTTCTAGCACAAAGGCCGCATGGGGACAACCATGAACCAGGGCCTAAGTGATGACGTAGCTGCGCTATCGAGCGTAATGAATGGCCTAATGGGAATACGATATCGCACAGCTGACGTCGTTTCTTCTTTATTTATTGGAGAGCTGGCTGGAAGTTGCATCTGTGGCACAATGAATGACCACTACGCTGTAAGAAACAGAGAAATGGCCTCTCTTTTGCTTTTGCGATGATATGTTTAAGAAATGCAATCACGACTGCAAGAAGTGCGCAGCCTTTGCAGCGTCAAAAAATTATCGGCAAGGCACGTTTAAAGAGAAGCTATCACTTTTTCCCGAAAGGTTCTAAATTTTATGGAATGTTAATAAGGAGTGCGCATATGCCATTTTTTGAATATGAATCAATGCGAGCATCTAGCTACGAATATTGAATCGAATGTCGAATATCAAAACACAAATGAGGCTGCACAAAAAATAACCACCACACAATCAGCCTATGAAAATACATGCATCTTTTGTGAACGCAAACTACATTATTAACAGAACACACTCTATAGACTAGCATGTCGTATTACAGACCTTTTGATAAAATATTACAGCCTAAAGCTATTGACAGCAGTTGCTAAAATCTACCACGAATTGACTGATTGATTTCTGTGGTTTTACGCTCCGAAACCGCGGTGTGATTATGAGAGACGCCGTAGTGGATGCTTCCGGAAATTTTGACCACCTGTGTTTCTTCGACGTGCACTGACATCACACGCTACACAGGCGTCAGCATTTGGCCTCCGCCGAAATGCAGCCGCCACGGCCGGGTTTCCATCCCGCGACCTTCAGGTCTTCTGTCAATTTCCAAAGCCACTAAACCACCGCGGCGGACAATTATCGATACATAGTCCAGCAGTTGGGTCATATAATTGTGCCTTTAAGAATTTATTGATTCATGTATTTATTTATTTCTGTTACCCTCAATCGCCCAGGCATTATAGATGCGGAATGATGCGGAAGGGCACGAGGTATGAACACAGAGAGGTCAAGCATCGAGTTTCCTGTCCTACCCCATGGAAAGGGGATTAAGGGATGAAAAGAAAGAAGAGAGAGCAAGATGCGACTATTAGGGTGGAACCGTTCTTTTAGGTTTCTTTCCTTTTTACGTTATAATACATTCAAATAGTTGCCTGGCTCTTGGCAAATTCCCGGACGAGGTCTGTGTGCCATCCTGTTTGGTCTACAGCTGCAATCTATATGTCTGTCCATTACAAGTCTATGCGCTACCACTGAGCCCCGTCGGGAAACAAAAACAGAAGGGATACACAGATGAGTCACTGCTCCCAAGTTCGTACAGCTTTCAGAACAGTGTAACTGGCTTTTCTACGTAATTTCACTATACTGACTCGCTGCCCAATTTCGGATACAAAGCCTTCATATACAAGTTATTGCCGATGCAAAATGCCCACGGTTCGGTAATAGTACGTCAAAAATGAATTAACGAGACTATGTTAGTAAAACTATTTACGTCATGTTTTGCTAACTCGACTGCAGGGAAGAAATTGAGGTATACTTAGCACTTCGGTTTCACAGTCCGCCTGTGACGTGCAGCTAAAAAGCGTGGTTGCCGTAAAATGAATAAAGGAGTATGCTTGCCAAATGGCGGGCTGAAACAAATAATGCAAAATAACACAGTAACAGACAGTTAACTAAGTAGTGTTCACTTTACATTAGAGAATTCAGAAGAGCATATTTCTGTTTTGCTTTTAATCAGATACATGGGATAACAAGTTGCCTTCTAAATAATCGCACATTAGTACTCAAAAGAACAGTTGCCCAAATATTTGTCCAGCAATATTTTCGAAAATAAGATGTGAACTCACAAGCACACATTGCCGTTGTTTTCCGCTTTGTAAAAGCGCGAAATAGCGAGCCTTTTGAATTCATGTGATTGACAAATCAATGGTTGCAGAGAGCAAATAATGTTCATGTAACAATACGGGCCAACTTCAATGTAGAACGTGCAGCAACAAACTACCCTCGAAATCAGCGCAGCGTGGTCCCATTAAAATGCAAACACAAACACTACTTATCATTTATAGGATGTCCCTTGCACGACTGCATCGACCACTTGGGCAACGTATCTACGCCAAAAATTGGCACTGAAAATGAAGCCTTTTATAATGGTACTGATGGTAAAGACTTCGATTTCAGCGTATTCACTTGCTTCCGCTAGACAAGTTCAAAGGGTGATACGCGGGATAAGAACAAATAGTGAACCGCTGCTTATTCCTATACTTATGGCATCCTCCCGTGCTACTAGGGGCAGTGGCAATATTGGACGAAATCCTCTACGTCCTCTGAATGCATATGAGAGATGAATATTACAATTTGATGGAGTTTTTCTGTAGTGTATTAAGGAAAAATGTGACTTTGAAACAAAAAAAATTGTAATGATCTGCTTTGAAAAAATCTCCTAAACAATTTAGTACAGCCGCGTTTCCGAAATGATGACCCATGTGCATTTTGAGGGCTTTCTTGCAATGTTACAATGGTTTCTTGATGTTTAGATATTTTCATTATTTTTCAACTATGATATTCAATTGTTGGTGCTGGTACGTTTACCTAGAACTTTTATATTAATGAAGCCATACAAGCCTATACTGCGAACGTAACACAAGAGGAAATATCTATGAATTTTTGTAAGACAGCTCATAAAGTATTTGATCGTCTACTTGAATGTCTGCAGGACATAACTGGAAAGCTATCCAGTTGGACGTAATTGTAAGTGTAAATTGTGACGATATCTGCTCGCGTGAATTTTCTCAAGCTTTCATCCAATCATCTGGGTCTTAGGTATTAAGGAACAAGTAACCTGTTGTCGACAATTGGACGAAGTAGTTTTGCTCTTTTTGCGGTTTCTCTGTTATTTTTATATTCTCCTTTCTTCATCATACAGCGCAAGGCAACGAAAAACATGCACCCATGGCTAGCCTGAATGCTTGCTGCCTATAAAATTCAACCCTCATACGTATTACGTTAAAGATCTGCCTCGAAATATGCGAAAAATTCGCAGAAATATTGTTTTTTGCTATTAGAAGAGGTACAGCGCGTTAGATGCCGTTTCACAACTTCAAGATTGCAAGAGAGAGAGAAAGAGAGAGGTAAAGAAGAGAAGGCAGGGATGTTAACCAGTCAGGAGTCCGGTTTGCTACCCTACACTGGGGGATGGGAAAAGGGGAAGTAAAACAAGATTACAAGATTACAAAAAGAAAATAAAAGCTGGGGGTAGCTCGTTTAGTGAATTGCATAAGTGCATGGCAATATTTTTTTTGTGCATAGGCAGCAATGTCGGGTTCGGAATGGCTGTGTCTTTTGCTTGGAAATTTTTCGCAGTATTATGCACTGACGTAGACCTAATTTGTATGCCCAGGGAGTTCGTTAAATGCCACAGTATTCAGTAAGTTATCCATCGTCCTACTGCGGGAAGGAACATCCGGTGGAATTTGAAGGCTTCGTGTCGTATAGCTGAAGGAAAAGAAATTATCTGGCACACTTCACGATAGTGCTATCATAAAACCGTAATCTATGTGAGACATTGTGCAATCAGCAGAGGCGTGTGATCCCAAAGGAAGAACACGAAGTTACTATTAGGTTACCATTACTCCTTTGGTACTTTGTATAAACACTACACATACAAGAACTTCCTCCCTCATTGCGCTCTCACTGCGCTACGACATTCTTCGGAAACAATGTACGTGGCTCCTCCAAATGAACAGTTATCACCATGGTCGGAGCTTTACGTGACACGAATATACACGGTCAGTACGTGCTCCTGACCCAGTACTGAAGCCCTAACCCTCTGTAGCCTTCTGCCGAAAAGAACATCAACATGTCTCACTGCAACCATCGGATACTGCATAGATTACCCTATTTATGTTCCCATTACTGCAACGCAAGGCACGTTTGCAAATGGCCGAAGTACATGATGTTGCTTGATCAGTGACTGTAAGGCCGAACTGAATGTTCGATCACAAGGTCATGGTTGATTGTTGTTTCATGTGGCAGTATTGCGCAGAATTAGGTTAGTGGGGTCTAACATGAGAAAGCACGCCTACAACAATCACTGGATGCGAACTGTCTTGAAATTGCGCAGGTATCGCTTTAGAACCGGCGGGCATGCAGCCTGAAGTACGTTTTCCCATTCAGGAAATCCAAGGTTTCACGGCAACTTGTATGGCCGAGGAAATGCATGCAGGGTACACATGAAAAGATACACCGACCGGAAAACATGGGCAGCCGAAGCGTCAAAGTCGTGCTTTTTGGTCGGTGTGTCTTTTTGCGTCTATTCAGCATCTTCACATTCACCGATATTTTTTTATCTCTATGTGAAGAAACTGACAAAATGCTTCTGGTTTTGTAAAGATCAGAGTGATGCTTCTGAAAGTAAACTGATCTAATGCAACCTAGACACAAACCTTGAGTTGTGTTGGTAAGGTTTTTCATGTCGGTCCTAACATCGCCCAAGAGTTCACACTTTAGCTTTCAAAAACAGAGAGTTGCTATTCACAGGGTAAGAAACATATCTTACTAAACATGACAACATTAAGAAGTAGTCTTAAGTACATAGACTTCCGAAGCAGGCCTTGTGCAATTGGTGTGTTCGTATGCCGTCTGGATGTTCAGCACTCGTATTGCGCACTGATGAATAGGGAATTTCGCTTGTGGCCGCTGTCGTAAGCATGTGAAGCAAAAAAAAATGTTTTACGACCCACGATGTTTCGACAGAAGAATGTTCGGCCACGATATATAGCTTCCTGAAAAACAGGTGGGTTGAAATGACCGGGATACAATTTTTGATGATCCCATTTGTGCTGCAATTAAATTGCAGCCATTTTTTTAGGGATACCTTCTTGCTTGCTTGCTTGCTTGCTTGCTTGCTTGCTTGCTTTCTGCGGTATATCGTCCCAAAACCACGATGTGATTATGAGAGACGCCGTAGTGAAGGTCTCCGGAAATTTCACGCACCTGGGGTTCTTTAACAGGGAATGCATTACACCACGATCTCCGCAGGACCTTACGTTCTTCATTACGTAACCTTACTTAGTCTGGTGGCTATGGCACTCAACTGCTGATCCGAAGGTCGCGGGATTGAATGCCAGCCACGGGGGCTCCATTGCGATGGGAGGCGAAATGTTGAGGCCCATGTACTGCGCGATGCAAGTGTACGTTAAATGACCCCAGCTTGCCTAATTTACGGAGCCCTCTAGTACGGCGTCCCTCATAATTATATCCTGGTTTTGGGACGTAAAACAACGGGAACCAATCATGAGTCAATAAATTACCCTGACGGCCACGTAGGGCGTCCTTGCTATTAGGCCCGCTGCGATTCGCGTAACTGTCTTCAATGAAACGTCATAGTGCTTCTACAATGCGTCTCGTCCATTTACTGCGTTTGTCCGTTGTATCGCGACGTAAGAGATCGCGCTAGTGACGTGGCGACGTGTTCAGCTGCTCTTTGGACTCGGCATGGGTCGGACGCATGTCTGAGGAGCAGCGGCATTACGAGGAGCGTCAGTGTGCCCAGAAGTGCAAGTGTGCTCGTTGACGTCGAGTCATTCCCATCGACGATGATGTGCAAGGTCAGCCAAACGCACTTGCGACGCCCCGCCGTCGGAACGTTTCCCCTGTGCTACATCGATATTCCAACAAGGGTTTATTGAGAATCATTTCGGTGCCGCTTGTGCAGTGTGGGAACGTCTGTGGTTGTCTGGAGACTTGGCTGCGATCGGCGGTGTGCGGATCGGGCAGCAACGCAAGTGGCCCACAGGCCGCATCAACTGTGCCCAATTCCTACATTTCACGCAACTGTAGTCCCAACAGAGTTCCAGAAGGTACAGACCCAACATCTTCGCTGGTCTTGGCCCCTTCACGAGCACTTCGGAGGGCTCTAAGTTTTTTTTTTCCTTTTATTTAACGTCCTCTAGGGTGCTGAGTAGTTCTCAACGTAGACACACTTGTCGCCCGACCTCACTTGTCTATCTTTAATTTCTGGGGTTTTACGCACCTAAAACTAGCTATGATTATGAAAGACTCCGTAGCGGTGAGCTCCGAAAATGTTTACCACCTAGGGTTCTTTACGTACAACGCACAGTACACAGGCCTAGACATCTCGCCACCATCGAAACGCAGCCGCAGCGGCCGGGATTCAATCCCGCGACCCTCGGATCATCAGCCGAGCAGCATAGCCGCTGGACCACCGTGGTGGGGTGTCACTTTTCTATCATTTCCTGCTCGACAGACCATCAACTATAGTAACATTTTTTGAGAGAGGTACGTGATTTCACGCTGGAACCATTGCCCTCACACGCGAATCTGCTTTATCAAAGCCTAAATTCTCATCGTGATACATGTACTTTTGTGGGGTTTTACGTCCCAAAACCAGTTCTGATTATGAGAGACGCCGTAGTGAAGGGCTCCGGAAATTTCGACCACCTGGGGTTCTTTAACGTGCACTGACATCGCACAGCACACGGGCCTCAACATTTCGCCTCCATCGAAATGCAGCCGCCGCGGCCGGGACTCGATCCCGCGACCCTCGGATCAGCAGCCGAGTACCATAGCCACTAGACCACCGTGGCGGGGCTCCATCGTGATTCAGCCTAGCGGTGTACGTAGCCGACATCACAAAGAAAAAGTCAATGGTGAGCTGACTCGAGACCACTTTCTATGCTACTTTTCACATACGCGATTATCTCCTCATGCCATGGCGGCAGCAAGTCTGAACCATATATCTAGCAAGGATAATATACACCGGCATAGAAAAACGAAATCACTTGCCCTGGGCTCCTTTCTAAGATCAAAGGGCCTTTTTTTTTAGATTTTAAGCCAATGCCTAGCAGAAAGGTAAACTACCCAAGAACGCCACGTGCGCTCACTATTCTGGGCATTCTTCTAAATCATAATTATGCCACCTATTCTCACAAGGGCCGGTGGCAGTCACGCCACGTGGCGTGCCTAGCACGCGAAGGAGCCGGTAGGGATTACTCCCCGCTAATTTAAGTGAGTTTCATCGCCCCCCCCCCCCCCTCCTGCAAAAAGCCCGCCTCTCTCCCCACTCATCCACTTTCCCTTGCACATCCTCTCCTCGATCGACACAGCAATTTCCGTCGCCTTCTCGCTAACTTGACTCCAACGCCACTGATTTCACAATGCAAAATTTTCCAGCGAGGTGAAGGACCTATCTTTTCCCCTGTGTCCCGGGCACACAGAGGGGGCGGATAATTCTGAGTCCCTGACTTACATAACCTTAACCGGCTCGTAATTCGTGTTCGGTGCTGGTTTGAGGTAAAGGTAGTCGCAATTTCCTGTCCTCAGCTTCGAGAGACTCTACACGCTTGAGCATGGCTATCGGCGCGAGTGACGACATTGCCATTTTCTGACCCATTTGTCAATCCATATAAAACACCAATATTCATCTGGGAGAACGGAGAAGGGGGAAAAAAAGGAAGGGAGACGGAATAGGAAATGAGCAGAGGCACTTCCAAAACAGATGTGATGGGCTAATAAGAGTTCTCACAAGCAATTACTTCTGTTGTAAGTGTGATTCTTGTGCTGTTCTTATTCTTCTATAGATTTTTTAGCTCAGCGGTTTCATTAAGGTTTCGTGCGTTGTCCAGTTCTTGCTGAACGGCTTTAGTGCTTGCGTACATATTGTGTAGTGACTACAGTAACTGCCACGCTGCACCTACAAGAAATCTTCACTTCTAATGTTACAGACGCTACAGTTCATCCGATTGAAATAAATTTGCATACAATGACGCGGCTCTTCTGAGGAAGACAATGGTGTCACCTTATTACGAATTTAAGACGTGAGAAAAATGCAACATTCCACCTCGCAGTGTGAGTGTTCTCCCGCTAATCGCGCTCACAAAAGCGGACTCTTTTGGTATTGAATACACGGACTCACACGCGTGCCTTCAGCTGTATATATGACAGTATTATTGTAATGAGTGATATATATATATATATATATATATATATATATATATATATATATATACTAACTACGATGACACCGTCATTTATTCGAAAGTGATCGTTACGACCATGCAAAATGACATTGTGGTGCAAAGAGAACGCACTTAATGAACGCTTAATAGTCGAAACGGAACAAATATAGGCTGCAGGTTAAGACAAAAAGGAGCTAGACATAGATTAAAACTTGGCGTTTGCATTGTTTGACACAAAATGTCCATCGTCACAGGTGCTGCTACGACACCAATAACCTGACTGGAGTGCGCCGGGGAGCTGCTGTATAAAGACGCGTTCTGTTCTCACTGTTCAACTTTTTTTTTCTCCATATATGCGGTTGCTTGCTTCCGTATAAAACACTATTGTAAGTCAGCGCTCGTGTGTGTTGAGCCCCTTCTCTGCCCACGTCTTAGGCGCGACTACCCTCTGTCAATAACAGGATGCGTTTTGCGATTTCCGCAATGCCTTCCCAGAGGTTCTCCAGCGACAGCGCTCTAATGAATATAATATTGCACAATAATGTTTTCTTCGTTGTCCCCCATACATGATCCCCACGGGCATTGTGCTTTCAGTCCCATTCTCTTCGAATCGGCTCGATGCAAAGAGGGCATATAGTGTGAAAGAGGAACAAGGAAAAAAACAATATATACCGCAGGCACATCCATACTAAAAGGTAACACAAGAGCAACAGCGATGAAGATAGAAGTGCGAAGCAAAGTTATGTGCTTCAGCGATGTTTACCCTGGACGCCCCGGAAGGAAAAGAAAGCAAGCTATTAGCGACTCCTCAGTGAGAAGACAGGAATGGCAACAAAGTAAGCCCGCGACGCTGTTGCCGCCCCTGCAACCTCTGCTCTGGCATCGGCTGCTTCCGTTGTGAGTAAAAGCAAGATGCTTGGATTAGATAAAGAATGCGGCGTGCAGGAAGCTGATAAATGCTCCTTTGTGTCAGTAGCAGAGGTTCTGCGGTTTTATATGCTTTTCTGTACGCGGTGCATTCGGAACAAAGAAGCGGGGAGAGTTCACGCCGTGACCATAACAACGAAACGTAAAAACCAGTGGCGGAGCAAACATGGCAGAATGCTTTCCTTCTTTTTAGTGTGTTTCGTTGAACAGCGCTTGCTTTCTTGCTTGAATTTTGTATTGAGACAAACACAACGCAGCTATGCAGTCTGCGTGGACAGGAAGGGGGTAGGGAAGAGGGACTGAAGAACGGCACCAATATCGTGGCTTGTTATTCAAGTTTGTGTCTCGTTTGAACAAGACCCCGGTGGTTGCCGTTGTTTGCAGTGCCTTGAGGATGCATGAAGCACAATTCAACCGCCGACGAAGGACTTTGTTAGTGAGATGGCTAGCTCGGTGATCCCCCTGCAGTTCATCTCCAGTTTATCTTCACGGGTACCGCTTGTGGCACGCTTACGCCCCATTTTTATGCCTATATTCCGTTTTTTGTTCCTCTTTTTCATTGCATCAGTTGCGTTCCAATTCACGCGCTTTTCACACGACGTACGTCTCATGCTATTGGCCGATGGCCTGCTCTTCACACACACACACACACACACACACACACACACACACACACACACACACACACACACACACACACACACACACACACACACACACACACACACACACACACACACACACACACACACACGAACGAACGAACGAACGAACGAACGAACGAACGAACGAACGAACGAACGAACGAACGAACGAACGAACGAACGAACGAACGAACGAACGAACGAGCTTTTGTAAGACAGAAACTGTTTGAACGTCACCGTAGAGGGCGAACACGGTATTTTCCCCATAGTTTAGTAATGTCGATGTGGGAGACGTAACATATTAGACGTTAGCGTATGTTGGCGTCTCAGACTTGTAACATTTACTTGGCAAACATAGGCGAGCTAGTCTCCACGCACTCGAAAAGTGGAGCCATAAATGAAGGCTGCATTGAATGAAATGCCCAAATCATTTCTAGCACGGCAAGCTTATCGGTGATTATGGCGCACCATTACCCGAGTGAGTCCCACGCGCACGTATAGAGTCTGGAAAACGGCGACAAGCGGCAGAATCCGATTAGCCATGAGTTCATGTTCCGTTGCCTCTACAGTGGCAGAAAAATGGACAAGCAGTGGAACGAGAGAATGTTGCTCTCGTTGGATGACTGTATCCCTTGCCCCGGTTATGGCGTACTGTTCCGAGGCGACCCATCCGTCGAGGACAAAGACGGTCGCAGGAATATGGCACCCGTTGACCGCTTCACCGAAGGGGAAAATCTCAGGCACGTTCGGTGGAATGTTCGAAGGCGAATCGTGTTGTTGTATATGCAGTGGTCGTTTCTGATGTGCGCTGTGATTTCTTTTCCTTTACATTCACTTTCTGCTCCCTTAGCGCATTGCTTGCTCATCTGCTCAGTCTTTACAGGTTTCTTAATGCAGCTAATTTGAGTCAGCCCAGTCCCCTGATTTGCTGACAAGCAAACCTTCCATTAATATACCCGGGTGGGCAACAAGCCACCGTTTTCGTAGGGAAGTTTTTCTTTTATTTTCGTTTTGTAAATTTTCGGACTTTCTTTCGCGTTTTGCTTTCTTTTTCACCCTGTGACTAAGTCTGCCATATTAATAGAATAAAAATATCGTAGGATAAACTTTTAATCATAAATTTCGGCTGGCATCGTGCCTTGTGCTTGGGTTCCTTCCTGTATTCCTGTTATGTTTCTGCTGATTTATCTAGGACTACGCGAGTAGTAGAATGTCTCGAAGGACGTAAGAGAGCAGCTGTACATTTCGATACATATCTAGAAGTAATAACGAGCGCAATCAAATTTTTTTCTCGGGGTTTTCATTGCTTCTGTGTATTCTTGGAGTCCCTCGTGCAGCAACGTACTATCTGAACAGTTTTTCTCATTGCTGTTTAGCGATGCAAAGGCTGCTTGCTAATCACTAAGAATAAGCAATTTCTGCGTTTTTCTTACTGTTGTTAAACAAAGTACTATTACTGAAGTGTACTTGTGTTTTGATGTTCAATACTGGATTCGATATTCGAAACTGGATATTCGTATTCGATTGGTATTCGAAAAACTTGATATTTTCCCGCCCTTAATATTAACCAAGAAGCGCTAGAACCGGCGACCATCCAGTTTTATTGTCACCAGTCTCGTAAAGCTATTCAGTAGCGTCTTTTAGCTTGGCTAATATTCCTTTTTATTCAAAGCAAACAGAAAAAAAGAAAGAAAAATACTTAGGAAAAATAATAAATGAAACAGTACTGAAGCATTTTCCCAGCTCAGATCTTTCAGACCAGTGAAATGCGACGTTCTGCCAAAATCAACTCGCACGTTCAATCTAGTGTTTTGAGATCGGATAATTGTTTTCATGTGTCCTGTAAGTGATGACAGCATCTGGACATGCTGAGAAAGTAAAGCGATCGAGCAGAACATATATCCTCCAACTGTATAACAAAGAAGGGTTACAAAGACGGTAACACAGACTGCACGCCAGCAGATCAACTTAGGAATGGTTAGGCTGCCTTTCAGGTCAAGATAAGTTGGCCTGCCTCTTTTTAGTGCTTTTAAGGTTTCACAACGAATGTTCAACTTCTCAAGTCTGGTGCTTGAACTCATCCGCTCCGGCAGCAATATTGGCTCCATCCTAAGTTTGTTCATTTCTTTCCTCATGTCAATGGGGCTTTCCGAGGACAGTCTAAATTAAGTCAGCGCGTTAACCTTCCAGCAAACCTAGTTATCTTTCTCAATCCTGACTGACCTGCTAGTCCAGCCAGGAACAAAAGAGATGGGGGGCATTTATCAACGAAGCGTAGAACCTCTGATGTCTGTCCTCGAAAAGTTGTCTGCGGAGCGCGGCACCATTGGGGAATTAGCCTGCGGAGTTTACGAGTTAGGGAGGACAGTCATGTCATTACTGGCTTTCAGTAATCTCCCTAAGCGTAGCGTTGGCACGTGTGAGACGTAGGAGAGTGGCGTTAACATCGTTAACGATAAAAGAAGCTCATGTGCGTTTGGTTATTTGGCATGCCAGCAGTTTGAAGCGTTGTTTGGAAGCGTATAGACAAAGAGAAACAAAAATAATCATAGCTTGCATGCATACAAGTGCGACAGCCTATATGTGAGTCTAAAGAACGACCTCTGCGTGTTATTTTTAGGAAGTTTGGCAACGGCACGTTTTCCTACTTCGTAGTGTGTGGTTCAGTTTATTTGCCTAAGGTGAAATGATGGAAATTGTAATATGTTCGTTGTTGTATGTAGAAAAACAAGGTGGTCTTCGGAGCTTGGTGAACAGATCTAACACGAAACGTTAATTGTGTCATTTGCTTATAACACGCAGTTTGTTTTATGTTTTCTTCGACTATAGGTAGCGCTGTCTTCACTACTCAGTCACTACGAAGTAAAAAATTAGTTGTGAAAATATGTGTGATTCGGGAAAAGAAATGGTTGTAAACGAAAAAGAAATAAAGCTAGAGCTTGGTGGCCCGGCCACCGCCCCGTTATAAAGGGGACGCTCCTAATATCTATCTATCTATCTATCTAGTGCGTGCGCTATGCAGCTTCTAATCCATGAGAATGCAACGAACAATTTTGCTTATTGTGCAGGTTTAGCAACAGTGTTTTACAGCGTAAACTGTTATGGGCTCGCTACAATAACCGAAATTGGTAGCGGTGGTCTCTGCCACCATCGCTGCTGGCGCTTGGAAAAGCTATCGCTCACAGTGAGGGAAAAAAAGCAACTCCACGCCTGTGCGGATTTGAATCAGCCGTAATAGGCGTAGTGCTACGCTTCCCTAATTCTCACTATGGCTCGGAACTTTGTGTTCTCATCCACGGCTTTTGTATGATAGAGTAGGATTTTGGGTTATTTTATGTTGTGATGCACCTAGTGTGGTTTCGTCAACAAAGACGAGAAAAATAAGGAGAACCAGGAGCAGGACAGTGGAATATAAAGAAGAACAGGGGAAATAGAAGCAGGAGATCTGAAGGAGATCAGAGAGCACGCAGCAAGTCTTGCCTACACTGCCACTCTGTTGTTCCGTGTGGACATGCCTGGGAGTGTTCATCCAGAAAAACTGACGCACCTCTTTGAGTGTTTCCTCCCTTCGACGAAGAAACTCCTTTATTAGGGGCTCACTTGCACACGAATATCTGGGAATGCAACACCAGGGAACGACGGCCTTTAAGGCAAACATAATATAATGCTAACATTAAAACACGCTGACCCTGTCCTGAAGCTCGAACACTGAGAGTGGCCGTTGTTACCCGTATCAACTTTTCTGTGGTATCCGCTGGGGCAATAAATTTAGCATACAAAACACAATCCTCAGCAAACATTCTAATGTTACACTTCAATACATCTGAGATATCGTATATAAATACAAACAAAAGTGGAACCAATGCAAAATCCTTGGGTACACCTAATGTTACCGAAAGTAAGCATGAACGTGACCTACCTATAAGCACCCTCTGTTTTCGAATTTTAAGTGGTTCTTAATCCACATGCAAATTGCTCTTGCATATGGATTGTGCAAATTTGTATTTGACCTGAGTGCGATATTGTGTCGAACGCTATGTGGAAATAAAGAAGAACGATCAATCTGCCCGCCATCCTCCATCATCATATCTTACATCATGTGTAGGATGTACCATATAGGACGCCTTTAAATATTGAAAAACAGGATTTATACTTCATGCATAATACTAAATCAAACAACTCACCACGCAAAACGTCCCTTTTCTCACGAAGGCACAAAAATGCTTTCTGTAAGCTTCAAGGGCAGCCCTGGGAACTACGGACAGCCCTGGAAACCTTATCGAACTACGGAGTTGTGAATATTTTGTTGTCAGAAAAGAGCGTTCTGCATAAATGAACATCAGCTCGAAGAGACTTTCGACAATGAAATTAGCAAATCACTACGAATTCTTAATTCACAGCATTATATGGCTCGTGAGGGGAGAAACTAGGCCTCAACAAGGCGACGTGAAATGAATGGTGCCTAAAGTCGTTTCACGAAGTGGTGCCTTAAACGCTATGAAGACACCATCAAGTTGCTTCATTATTCATATCTTCACATGACGTCATTGACGACGTCTTCCGAAAGTAAAGAAAGTATGACTGATGCCGCATTTCCCAGGATGGTTTCTACAAAGTAAATCAAGGTCCTGAAAAAAAAATTCGCAGTCTGGGCAGCAAATGAAATAAGGCTTCCGGCCTGCCACACAGCCCGCTAGCTTCCCCAAGGCGTCAGCGGATCATACAGGGTGTGACTATATGTCTGCCCATTTTGTGCGTGATTACATGCGCCACGTCACAGCCATACAGCTCGACTGCACCGGTTTTCAAACTCCTACACGTAAGCTTTGTTACCTGGCTCGGCGAACTTGCTCGTTATGCTGCTAAAACTGAGATATATAATTGAATTAGGATTCGTTTGCAAAGGAACAAACAAACAGTTATTTGCCATATGTATACAACTACGTATACAACTACGACAAACAATGGCGTCTACTTTACTTAAGGTAAAACGAAAGAAGCTTCACCAGCTGGAGATAGCAAAATTGCTTGATTGCCAAGTGAAGGTCGCTATGCATACCAGCTCAATCTCCCTGCTTAGACAAATAATTGTTTCGATCTTTTTCTGTTAAGCTAGTACGATGGTTTCGAAATAAAGAGCCCTTTGGAGGTGCTGGAATGCATGAGTAAAGATAACCGTTGCGTCTCGTTCCAAATATCGTTATTTGTTCACTGTGTACACGAGTAGGAAACGAAACTGTGTAATGTCATGCTATTCTATGCTCTATGCTATTGGAAGGTGCTATTGTGATTAGCACCTTACTACAGTAATAAACTAGCTAAAAATGAAGCTTTACAAGGCATGGAGTCAGACGAAACGACAGCTAGGCAAAAACATATAATACTACTAAGATGCTGTGGAAAAGAGAGCCCTTCACTCTCGCATAATTGCGCGCGTGTCGAGGGCACAACTGAGCAAATCGTGTCAGTGTTGCGGCACGCCTAGCGGCTTCGTACCATGCGCAGGGCAAGTTTTCGCTTTTCCTTTCCATTCCGGTGCTTTTCCTTCCGAAAGCTGTTTGGCGATAGCGTCGTGATGAATGGCACGTGAAGAGGAAACAAAATTCTCTCTTGTTCCGCAATCATGCTGCGGAACAACAGAGAATTTTTTTCCGCTGTCGTGTTTTTATTCCTTTGTGTACTAATGGGTTTGCAGATAGAGTT
Source organism: Hyalomma asiaticum (assembly GCA_013339685.2). Lineage (NCBI taxonomy): Eukaryota > Metazoa > Arthropoda > Arachnida > Ixodida > Ixodidae > Hyalomma > Hyalomma asiaticum. Next base: position 48,641,047 of record CM023485.1, on the reverse strand, counting down.
AGAGACCAGCAAAAAAGAAAAAAAAACGAAAAGACCCCGTCAAGAAAAGTGACTACGCCAATGCCACGAAGTTGTTGCCAAGGCAGCCGTCGCGGGTACTGAAGGGTGATTCAGAAAGAACGCTTTGTGCAAGAGAAATGTAAAGCATAAATAAGCGCCGAATGTTCTTCGAAGCCAGTAGGGAGACAGGGACAAACGAAAGTAGCGGTACAGAAGGAAGAATGAGCGCGTCCACGAAGTAGTCAAGAAAAAACTAACGAGCACGCTGCTGCTTTGCGAGTGTTGGTTTCGATTCAAGGGATGCAGCTGCTTTTACTTCATAACGGTCGGAACTCGTGGACAGCTGATAAATTGCGGTCTGATATGCCATGGGCAGCCGTCTCCGCGCGCGGTGCCAATCTTGCTGCAGACCATGGATGCTATCAGGGGAGAAAATAAAGCGGTTGCGAAAGTAACGGGGAAGTTAAACCTCATTTGCAACACTAAGTAGCCGTTCAAAAATTTGCCAATTACACCAATTTCACTCTCACGGCCAATGAAGATGTGGACGTGGTGTGACGAGATTCAATAAAGAGGGAAGAAACCAACTATCTTCGCCTACTTCAGGTCACTTGCAGCACGTCAATCTTTCTACACGTTATCTTTATTTTTGTGGTAGCGTAGATATAAATAACGATTACTTTTGTTCCTTACATTTTTCTCTCTCTTATGATTACTTTTCGCCTGTTAAGACTATGTTGTTAGCGTACCATGTGTAAACAAAATACTCTAGCACAAGATCTGGTTTACGTGGAACTCTACAAATTGTAGGAACTAGCAAGCCGTGTTAAATGTACTTTGCCTTTTCGTCATTTCAACTGTTTCACAACTTTTGAGAGCGATATTTCAAGATTTTGAATTTCCGGTTAACTGAAACTTTCCACATGCTCGTGGGGAAGTTAAGAATACCAAGAATTAAGTCTAATCTGCCCCGACGCACGCAGTCTTCTAGTTCGCCCTTAACTTATTTATTTAGCTTGTTCCTTTGCTCTTTTTGAAACTAAGCAGTCATTTTTAGCCCTACCATGTTTTCTTTGTTCTTATACCTCTATGCTATTGGAACCTCAAAGAGATAAGTAACCATGGTGGGCTTATTGAAGAGCTATGCATCGAGCCGAAAAGAAAGGAAGGTGTATTTAACTTAAGAAACATAAATAAAATATTGTGTAAGAGCGTCAGTCGGCCTTTCTTCTAACACAACACGGATAAAATTTATGCATATATAAATAAGCGCACTCTGTGTCTGTTCACTGATGTGGAAAATACAGCTGTGGTGGCAATGCTTCCTGAATTTCGCAACAATCCCCGGGTATAATTTTTCTAGTCGCCTAAAGGCGATGATGCCGACTTACGTGCTGTTTTTGGACGCCTCTTCAACGGTGGGGAACCGATGTTCAGGTGAGCCTGGTTCGGATATTCTTAAACATCGCTATAAATATCTTTTCTAAAATGGGATAGGCTTACCTTTAACTACTTGCAGAGAGCAAGATTTCACTTGTGCAGAGTTTTTTTCTTTGAGTGACCATCAGCACACCACTTGCTCTTTCTACAGTTCCAGATGTTTAATCTTTGAAATACATTATCTGTTGTTGTGAAAGAGATTTATTCACTTGTTCAACCGAATAAAATGTGTTTCTGTTTGGTCGTCGTTTTTCGGTGGTCAGAAGTGTGCGTTTCTATTGAAATGTGAGTGGGCATATCTGCGTTTCTCCTTTTTTCCTGTCAGTGCTCTTTACTTATGGTTAATTCTGAGCATTTTCCTTCTGCGCGCTTTTTCGTAGTGCAAGGTAGCAAACCTAATGTTTCTCTTTCGAATAAGCTTGATGTCTTTATTGCTGCTTTTTTATTTATTTATCTTTTTTGGGGCAGGAAACATGCATAAGATACGCTTTCTTTATCCTTCTTGCTGCCGACGCGTGTTGTTTGGCTATTTCCTAAACATTTTTCATAACACGGTATCGCTTCACGCCTTTTCTTTCTTTTTGGCTTGGCCGATCTACGAAATATAGACCTTCTCAGCAGAGGGATCCGTTGATGTTGGCAACTGCCATTATTATGACAGGGCTTCTACAGCAGTGCGATTGGGTCAGCACTCTGATTGTGATGCTGGAATCTTTCATCCTACGACAGGGCTTCGACAGCCTTGTGTTAGTGGCAGCCCATTTTTGCGGCACCAAACACTCTACACTGCAAATGTCACTATCGCGTAGAATGTAGGTGAAACATTCAATAAATCTAATCTACAATAGATACAGCAAAGTTTACAACATATGAGGTTTTTACAGACAAGTACACAAAATCTTATGAGTACAGTATTTGATGATGTGAACATCGTGAAATACAAATATATGATGTGAACAAAATGAACAGTATATTGAGTCGATTCTGCACCACTCAATCTAACGTAAATGTAAAAGTAATTTACGCAGTAGGATGGATATTAAAGTAAATAGTCAAGCGTTAGGGGGAATAGCGTCGGTGCGGAGAATAACATGGACGAAAAAGACAGAACACCGACCGAAAGTAAACTCTACTCATGAAAGAACTTTGCGGCTCTCGTATGGGAGCCTTCTTTAAAATGAATGAATGAACGAGTTCTAACCAGTAATATCGTTCTTTCGCTGACTGTAAACAACGCTCCCGTGTGGCACCCGGAACATTTTCTTATGAAAACACTTTATATTTGGTCGGTGTTCTGTGTGTTTTTCCTTCTTATAGAATGTACTTTGCAGGCTGCCTGGTCTCATCTAACCTTTTTTTTTATTGCCGCTTGTCCTTACACATTACAGTAAACTTTCATGCACAGGTAAGTGATACAGATGATGATTAAAAAGTGTACATATAAACCTCCCGAAATTTTTGTATATTTACAAAAGAAAAATATACGGTAACCGTTAAATGTAAAACTTGCTGTCTGCACCCACGCGAGCAACAGGCAATTTTGAATGAGGTATGAGCGTTACCAAATAACTTAGTATTGTGGGTAGCTATTACCGAATGCATCAGTTCAGAATCCACTTACTATGCTTTGTCAGAGGCGGGTGAGAATTAGACGCTGAATTTAGGTGAAGTACGAAATAAAACTACGAGAATGACCATACGTGTTTAGTACAAAGCAGACACATGAAAAGGCCCTCATAGGGTACTCATCTCCAGCACATTAATTTACTTGAAATTTTAAGCATGTTGTTACCCAAAAGAATTTACTCTCCACTTGTATACAGGTTGACTCGTGTTAATTAAATGCCCCTTAGATACCTTTATCAAGGAGTAATTGGATAAATGCCGGACGATACAGTAAATGACCACACCTTGTACTCGTCCGAGTTGGCAGCTAGGAATCGATTAAAAAGCACGGATTGCGTCTTTTCACGCTGGAGCAACGCCACAAAATATGTATTGCGCTTGCGTATGGAGCTATTTTTCACAGCGCATCTTTTAAACTGTTGTAAAATTTAATTGAAGCTATTAACCAGTAGTTTTATTATCGCGGGTCAAATTATCCTTGCCTTGGACGCCGATATATGAGAACTGCAGGGAGTAACAAAAATGTGCCCACTCGCCATTCCTCTCAACGCACCCGAGTATTATTAGGTAACGAATGGAGCAGAACGTCAGAGAAACTTGCAAATGGCGATTATATAATAAATTTCACTCCGTTTTATAAAACAAGAAAACAGGAATTATCTTTAGGGTACGGGGTATGTACTACATAAACATGACCAGGTTTTGACGGTTGCAAAATTTAAGAAAAAGTAGGAAACATCGCAAATGGCTCATGTCTCATGGCTCATGGCTCATGTTTGGGACAAAAGAAAAAATAAAACTGCACGGACTGAAAACAACACCGACGCAAACACTCACGAGCGCAGTGTGCGTTTGTGTTTATGTGGTTGTTAGTTTGTGCAGTTTTTTTTCTTTTGTTGAGACGCAGCAATTCGCCAACAATTTCTTCTAACCAGTATGAGACGCCGCGTAGGCCGAAGCCAGACCACCTTAAAAATATAGCGGAGCTCTTGCAGCCCAAAGCCTTCGTAGAACACACTTCTTGCACTGATTGTTAAGAGAGGAAGCACCTGTGGTGCTAGCTCCTGGAAACTTCTTGCAGATCAAGCACCGGCAATCGTTGTTTATGCTCTTATTGCCTTCGGTGTGTCGTTGTCAAAGGTACATGTGACAACGTTCACAAAATGCTCGAAACAAAGTTCGATTCTTCCTAAATAATGTATAAATAAATGAGTCGTTCGGTAAAGTCTAGCGACTGCAGTGGGACCCTCGATTAACAATAACATAAAGAATATTATAAAAGCAAGCAACATTACAAACGCAAGAGGTATTGAACACTGAAGGTACAGAAAGCAACAACGAGTAAACAAAAAGAATCATCAAAGAGAATCAAACCAAAAGTACAGAGTAATCAATACATAGGCACGTCATAGAACAAAAAACCCAAATTCACAAAAATTTTTCAAATTGCATAAACACATTTACATCAGAATTAGTTTTTATACATGATAAAGTTTTTAAGTTCTTTTTTTAATGCATGCAAAGATGATGATGATTTTATTGTGTAAGGCAAGTTATTCCATAGTTTAATGACCGTAAAGGAAGATGTCATTTTGCCGTAATTGGTGTTACATTTAGGTAGAAGGAAGTTGTGATTGTGGGCGAACCTAGTGCTATTGGTGTTAGTGAGTAATCTAGAATCGATTAAATTAAATGCAAGCTGATTGTTAAGTTGTTTAAATAGCATTATGATTAAGTGAAAATTAAACAAGCCAGACACGGTAAGAATACAGTTAGCACGAAGGAGTGGGGTAGCATTAGAAGTGAATGAACTGTTGGTAATAATACGAATGGCCTGATTCTGAATGTGCTGTACAGACGAAAGATGAGTGTTATATGTATTTCCCCATGATGTAATGCCATATATGATGTGACTATGTACGAAAGCGAAGTATAAAGACAATAAGGCATCAAGCGAAAAAAATGGTCGAGATTTGATGAGTGATCTTATGCCAAATGCTGTTTTTTGTTTAACATAGAGAATATGATTAGTAAACTTCAAATAAGGGTCTAATTTTATGCCCAGAAAACACACACAGTCAGATGCAGGAATGAGATGATGGTCAATGGACACTTGTGGATTGAAAGTTAGCATTTTTTGAGAAGTTTTAAAAACCATGAACTGAGTTTTAAGTGGGTTTAGAATTAAGTTGTTTAAACGACACCATTTAACAACATTGGTGAGTTCCTTGTTCAACATACTGATCAGAGTAGTTAATGATTTATGCGAGATCGAAATAGTCGTATCATCAGCGTAAAGAATAACTTTAGAATCATCAAAGTAGTCAGGCAAATCATTAATATAGATACAAAACAGTAGGGGCCCAAGAATAGAACCCTGTGGTACCCCTTGGTTAATTATTTTAACATTGGAGTTAACACCCCCTATGCACACTGATTGTTCCCGATCAAGCAGGTAATTTTTGATGAAGGTTAAGGATGGACCAGTGATACCCAAGGATTCTAATTTGCTAAATAAAATATTATGACTAATGGTATCAAAGGCTTTCGTGAAATCAAGAAATACAGACCCTGTGAAATTACCGTTGTCGATGGAGGATTTTAAGAAATCGGTTAAAGATAGCAATGCTAGACTCGTAGAGCTACCAGCACGGAAACCAAATTGACAAGGCTTTAACAATTTAAATTTGTTGAGGTACTTGTTCAAACGTTTCAAAATAATTTTTCAATAAGTTTGCTGATGGAAGACAAAATAGAAATGGGGCGATAGTTACGGACATCTGTGGTATCACCTTTTTTGTGTACTGGGATTAACTTAGCTTTCTTTAATGAGCTCGGGAATATACCACGTTTAAAAATGGCATTAATTATATTACTTAATACCTCTGAAACATCTGAAGCAGCAAGCTTCAAATGAAACGCCGATATATTGTCTAGTCCAGCGCTACAGTTTCTTAGACTAAGGATTGTAGAATAGACTTCATTAGTGGTGACAGGAAAAAGAAAGAACGAATGGGTACAGCGGGTAAGAGTGTACGAAGATACTACGGGTCTATCATTGTATATTTCATAGAAGTAATGACTAAAGGACTCAGCTATATCAGATGACTCAGTACAAATTTGCTGTTTATACCTAATTTTATCAATTGTATTTCTAACCTGAGGCCTATTTAAAAAGTCATTGAAAAGTTTCCATTTTTTCTTTGGGTCATTTTTTCCCTTACAGAGTTCTTTTTCATAATAGAGTCGTTTTGATTGTTTCAAAAGCTTATTCAGCATGTTGCTATACTTTTTATACCTAAGTCTCAGATTCACATTAAAAGGCTGCCTTTTAGTTTTCCTATAAAGATTGTCTTTTTTCCGCATACTTGTTAACAAGCCTTGAGTTATCCAGGGGTTACGGTGAAACCGAAATATTTTCTTGCATTTAACAGTTTTAGTATTTGCATACACAGCTTTAAGAAATAGGGAGCAGAAAATGTCTAGTGCTGTTTCAGGATCTTCCAAGCTGCCAATGGAAGTCCAGTCAGTGCCCTGAATGGCCTTGATAAAGTTTTCCTGATTGAAGCTTGAAGTGAAATGGCACGTATTATGGCGAGGTACATTTACGGCGAAGGTTACAAATACAGGAAGATGATCCGTGATAAGCACATCAATGACTCCTGCACCAGGCGTTGGCGTTACATTACTTAATACGTGGTCAATGAGAGTATTAGTTCCAGTGGGAGAAAATCGGGTAGGCGATGATATTAAGGACTCAAGCCCGAAGCCAAGAAAACAATCACTATATGCTATGGTGCTGTTATTATCTGTGTCCATTAGGTTAATGTTGATGTCACCAACCAGAACAACTTGTTTGTTTTCAGCAGTGATTATGTCGAGTACAGCAGCTAAATTGTGTAAGAAATGCGGAATAGATGAAGATGGGGAACGGTAAATGCACGCAATAATCACTTTATCCAGATTACCAGAAGAGGGAAACTCAACCTCGACCCATACAGATTCACAGTTCAAAATATTTAAGGATAGGTCATACCTGCGTTTGTACTTAATCTCGGACGATATAAATATAGCCGAGCCGCCGTAGCGACCCGAATCGCGGTGACAATATTCAGAGTTAAACGATCGAAATCCATACAGATTGCCATCAGAATATCCTAACCATGTTTCGGTAATACATAAAAAGGAAAAGGAATGACAGAGTGAATCAGTAAATGCAATGATGTTGTCGTAGTTTTTTGACAAACTACGCGCATTAATGTGCAGCAATGAACAAGTAGAAGTAGCAAGCAGGGATTTAGTTTCCTCGAACTGAAGCAACGACATGATGATACACGACGAAAGCTATGGGATGGGAAAAATGAACCGAAGCTCTCAACGTCAAGCAAATATACTGAGATCTGACTCCGCGTTAATCCAAAAGACCCTGCTGTCATCAGACTTGCGGGCCTTGATATGACAATTCTCTGTCCAGAGGAACCGCCATTTCTTCTCCTTTTTTGTTGTTACCCAAAAGAATTTACTCTCCACTTGTATACAGGTTGACTCGTGTTAATTAAATGCCCCTTAGATACCTTTATCAAGGAGTAATTGGATAAATGCCGGACGATAGAGTAAATGACCACACCTTGTACTCGTCCGAGTTGGCAGCTAGGAATCGATTAAAAAGCACGGATTGCATCTTTTCACGCTGGAGCAACGCCGCAAAATATGTATTGCGCTTGCGTATGGAGCTATTTTTCCCAGCGCATCTTTTAAACTGCTGTAAAATTTAATTGAAGCTATTAACCAGTAGTTTTATTATCGCGGGTCAAATTATCCTTGCCTTGGACGCCGATATATGAGAACTGCGGGGAGTAACAAAAATGTGCCCACTCGCCATTCCTCTCAACGCACCCGAGTATTATTAGGTAACGAATGGAGCAGAACGTCAGAGAAACTTGCAAATGGCGATTATCTAATAAATTTCACTCCGTTTTATAAAACAAGAAAACAGGAATTATCTTTAGGGTACGGGGTATGTACTACATAAACGTGACCAGGTTTCGACGGTTGCAAAATTTAAGAAAAAGTAGGAAACATCGCAAATGGCTCATGTCTCATGGCTCATGGCTCATGTTTGGGACAAAAGAAAAAATAAAACTGCACGGACTGAAAACCACACCGACGCAAACACTCACGAGCGCAGTGTGCGTTTGTGTTTATGTGGTTGTTAGTTTGTGCAGTTTTTTTTCTTTTGTTGAGACGCAGCAATTCGCCAACAATTTCTTCTAACCAGTATGAGACGCCGCGTAGGCCGAAGCCAGACCACCTTAAAAATATAGCGGAGCTCTTGCAGCCCAAAGCCTTCGTAGAACACACTTCTTGCACTGATTGTTAAGAGAGGAAGCACCTGTGGTGCTAGCTCCTGGAAACTTCTTGCAGATCAAGCACCGGCAATCGTTGTTTATGCTCTTATTGCCTTCGGTGTGTCGTTGTCAAAGGTACATGTGACAACGTTCACAAAATGCTCGAAACAAAGTTCGATTCTTCCTAAATAATGTATAAATAAATGAGTCGTTCGGTAAGGAATTCATCTAGCCTACTGAGCACTTTTTGTCGAGCTTTAAGCTCATTGCAAGATCGGAATTTAAAAAAAAAAAACGACAGCATTTGTTAAACTCTGTCTTTTTATTTAAATTTTCAATTTTAATTAAGTACCCTCAGCTTAGGGCAAAAGAAAAGCCGTTAACTGAGAATACTTAAAGAAAGAAACATACGTCACCACGTAGTTGGCAATCAGAAGTAATAATATAACTGCTTACGCTGCTGCAATGACACTGGAGTACCTCCATACAGAGCTCCGAAAATATCAGTGTGGGCACAACTTCGAGCATTTCCGGAGAATCACAGGATCACTGGCAACCACCATGCCCTTTTTCCCGCGCGATGTTCTGAGACAACAATGATCTTTTTTAACCGCAAGGACAAATGCCGGTGCTAATTGATCCCATAAAGAGCAAAGACAGGTGCTTTTTGTTTAGGCTAGTGCTGACAGCATAGTCAAAATGTCGCCCTTTTCCCCGTGTCTCATTACACCTCGCCTCACCCTATATAAAATGTAATAGAACGTAGCAGTGGCCCAGTTTTAAGATCAACTCTTAAAATTAATGCGTAGTGTTAAGTTACAAACGTACTTGAATGATACACGAAGGAGCCCCTTGACAGCCTTTCCTAGAACTTAGTTATGCCGTTTAGATTTGTAAAGCTAGTCTTATGACGATAGCGAGGACAGTGAACTCGATGAAGACAGAGTGACCTCGACAGCGGAGGACTCCCTAATGGATACTGACAAGATGAGAATAGAGGAGGCAGATCACGTGAATGGTTAGAGGGAGTTAGGTGTAGTGACCCCCCCGAGACTGCCAGTAAATCTTACCAGCCCTTTCCATCCAGCTCAATCTGTGGCTGCCGTGCTTGACAAAGCCTGGTGACGGAAGAAAAATAGAGCACTTCATAAAAGCACTTGGGCTTTCTTCCTTGTCTGCCAAGAATCCCGTGAAAGCTGGCCTCAATTTGTCGCCTTCGCTTGACATTTCCTTTCATTTGTATTCAGTGGGTCGCCGAAGGAGATTTAGTGACCCTGCATGGTGGTAAAGGGCATGAAGCGGGGAAGCTAGGGTGAACCAAGAAATAAAAAAAAAGTAGAGGTCGTCCTGCAGAGTTAACATTGTTATTTACTTGATTGGCCCCTACGTCACCCCTGTTTGTTCAAGGAGTGAAAGAAATGAAGTGGCGTTTTTTGCTCCTGGCGGCGTTCAGCAGAGCTAGTATGATTGTGGTACATTGCATCAACCCGCGAAGGCGTAGCATGCGCAACCATGAGAACAAGCACAAATAAAAGAAGATAGTAGTATTACAATATGAGGAACAATTCTATTATCCTGCACAATGTGCGGGTATGAAAAAAATAAAATGGAGACCTTGTGGTGGAGGCATCGTATTCTAAAGCGTAGCCAGTTTTAATTGGTGAGGACCGGGGAAGCGTACGGTTTTATTGCGATAGCAATTATATGGACAGTCTCGGCTGGTTTTTGCCGTCCCCGTCGCCGCCGTCATGAACCGTATATGTATAAGTATGTATATATATATATATATATATATATATATATAAATTCCAAAGAAAAATAGTTCAGATAAATGCTTTTTAAGTTGCTCGCTGCTCTTGTTCCCATTTTTCTACAAGGCAGTGGCTGCTGTAGCAGTTACGCTGTAAGACTACTTGTAGAAGCGGTAAATTATATTAGAGGCGGTGGTGACTTGTGAAGAGCAGTTCCTGCGGCAGATACCTCAACGCTAGCGTAGCAGCGTCGCTCTCACTCCTCGTCGCAGAACGTGATATTTAATCACTCTTTTCGGGGGCGTTCTTTTATTTGCTATGTGGTGAAAAACACTTGTGATAGAGATAGTTGCCGGCCTTTGGCTCACATTTCATTGTTTGCTTTTTACTCAGCTCTGTAAGATGCAGCTAAAGTGCTGATCAGGTGGAATTTTGCTCTTACTAAGACAGTTGCTTTCGAAATTCGTTGCCTCTTAGCACTTCTTAGCAAAAGTCTCGCACTAGGGTTGTAGAAAGAGAAAGAAAACCACACGCGTAATGGTGAGCTCCGTAGCGCCACCTCGCGTCTTGCGCGTTTCAGACAAGTTTTTCTTACATATATGTATTCTAAGAATACAGTGCAAGCAGGAAAAAAGAAGACTAGGACACCTCGACAAAGAAGTATCGCTTAATCATCTATCTAGTCACAAAACATCGTTCTATGTCTTCACTTGTAAGCAAATATAACTCTTCTTAACAAAATGAGTGTGGTTACGTGCTTGCATGACTCAAATTTTAGTTTCCTGTAAGGATGTAGAGAAGCTGTTCTGAGAGTGGAGTAAAACAAAAATCACGAAAAAGATGTTTTCATAAAAATAAATCGACATAGGAGAATATGACATAGGAATCAAATCGACATAGAAGCATCGAAATAGGAGACGATGGAAACACTGTACAACCTGTCCATGAGCGGTAGTAACGTCGGTATAATAACGTATTCTTGGGACCAAGAACTACATTTCGGCGAAAGCGAGTCTCATGCTCCGCAAGGTGTGCCTGTGAACTATATTATCGCGCGTATTGCCCTGTCGAGAAATCTTGTGATTTCGTTTATGTGCGATACCATCTTTAATGCTGTGCCAAAACCCTGCAATAAGGGCCCAATACTTTTTCAGGGGCATAGTTGCGGCATAGATATTTCATATGCATCTAAAAGCTTGCACCACTGTCGTGAAAGCTGTCGTTACAAAACAAATGTGAAGCGTCCAGTAGATTTTGAATTCATTCAAGAGCGTCACACGGAACGTGTGCGTTGTTATAAATTTCCAGTGCCCAGAATAAACTTCATTCATGTTGGCTTCTAAGACAACTTTTCTTTTCTCTCGGTAAATCGAAACTCCTATATTTGTAGTAGAAAATTGCAAGGGAGCGCCGACCCCACACGCGTCTTGCATGTTGCGCAAAATCTCAGTGTCCAGACGGCCCGTCCAGCTGTATGCTCTGTGCGTACACCATCCACTTGTCATCAAGTTTCCTTCGATCAATGTGGGTCATCGTAAGTGTCGTTGACTGTTCGAACTCATCCCGAGATTTGTCTTGATGGTTGCAGACAGCTGTGGGGGTGGAACATGAGGGCGGCCCGCTGTCGTGTCGCAACTGACATTAAGAAACTCCAGGGTCCTATGGCTATAAATGGGTTTTCAGACGCTGCTCGGTCATTCCTTGTCGTATTCTCGCACAGTCTGTAGCTGCAATATCTTATTCGTCGTTTTTGCGCGCCAAGATTCTGAGAGAGAGAACGGGCTCCAGTCCGTCGCGTCACTCCCAGAGAAAGCAAAGGAAGTGTGGCGACACGCTGAATACATCACTGTCAATCATCATTACAAATGTCTTCGTCGCGGCGGCGTAGCTACTTCTAAGTCCAGTGAGGCAAATGACTTTTGTGTTCCACGTCTTCCGATTCCTCTCTTTGCGTTTTACCCCAAAATCTCTATTTAATACGGCAGAATGTCGCGGTGTTTCTGCATACGAAGATTCATCGTTAATTCTGGTCCAACAACTGCGGAAGCTTCGTTTCTGAATCTTGTGACGATGAGGTAATCTCTTTAGTGTCTTTGCTGCTCGAATCATGTTTCTGTCCAAATAATTCGTGCCACATCAAACAAAAACACACGTGCGAAGACAGTTAACATTTTGTGTTTCGTCGTGAAGCATAGGGACCACTGACTTACAAAGAAGAAGAATGATAAAATATGGAGGCAAATATATAACGATAAAGGTTACCATTAGAGAATGAAATGGTTGGTCTTCCTCTCTTTGTTATAGGAATCAGTCATAACAAGAAATTTAAAGATGTATCTGTAGGAGGTGGTGAAGATCTGTGGGAAGTCAAGGAATGCAGTTTGGACTTCGTGTATTGCTATTTGTCTGATATGATTGCCTTCGACACGGATACCACATCCACAATTCTTTTAACCAGAGTCCCACATTTTTACGGAGAAACCGCAGGCTGACATTGGCGTTTTCCTTAGGGTGCACTTACTGCCTTCGCTTCATTGCCATCGCTGAAAATCGATATGCATACTTTTTTTTTCTCAGCCGATTGGCTTCACTGGCTAAAGCTGACAGAAATGGCAGTGCTCAGCTCAGTCATCATTCAGGACCAATGGAACATGCTCGAATATCGTCGACAATTCTCATGAGATTTGGTGCGCAATGCGAATGTGGCTGTGCATTGTCGATGCTCCGCGACGACCGGCAATAACTCAAAAATATAAAATGACTCATACATATATAAATACCGAAGCATTTCGTCCATGGGCCAGATTATCGACAATCCTCGCCTCTGCTCGCCGGTATCGTTGTGTAATGTTTTACTCGTGTGAACTGTGATTCTTGCTTGGTGCGGCACATAAAGAGCTGTATTTTTAATGGTTAGACTTTTTGAGTTCTGTACCATCACACACAAATGACATCATTACCCGCATATTTTGTATACGTTCAAAGACGTCATTAGAAGGAAATGCAATCAATAATTAAATTTTGTAAGATGCTGCAAGGCCACGTTATGAGAACATAGACACTCCATCAGTGCCAAGACAACAAATATCCTGCGAAAGAGCCTGTTTGAATCATGGTATATCAGCAAATATACGAGAAAGTTGTGATAGCATCTCAGCATTTTTGTTTAGGCTCAACTAATAACCAACAATCTTTCCCACAGTTCAGTGTCCCAAACATTTGTATGTCCTTGGGCAGCGGGAAGATATTTCTTTAGCGATCGATCGAATGATACATTCTGTGCTTTGAAATGGGGAAATCTGTAAAAAAACTTGATAGGTAGAAGGTAAAAGAGACGCGATGTTCTTGAAGCCTGCCACGAACATTCAATTGAGTGCACCCGCGCAGTAAAAAATGTTTGCTGCGCGAATGCGATTCCTTCCACAGAAGGAACGAATGATTTTCAGCTTTCGCTCGATTGTGAAATATCTAAAATTTAGCATTTCAATTGCACCTAACCATGCGAATCAAAAGCGGTGCTCCTTGTTTTCAGTACAGTGAGCAAACTTCTCAGTCCCACGAAAACACTATATTCAATAATACTTCCACTAACACTTAACGTTCACTTTTCCACAAATCTATTCTCGAAGCCACGGAAATAGATAAGCTAAAGCAGCTGCTTTTTGCTTATGTGGAACAGCGGTTGGTATTTGTGACATCGTTCTATTCATTCACTTCGGCTATTTCATTACGTCAGACTACTTGTCGCGTTCTACATAATGCACTTTCTTCGACCGGAGATCAAGGAAGCCTTACTTATTTCGTCCCGCAATTTCTGATTGGCTTACTTATGCGGTTTCACGTCCCAAAACGACGATATGGTCACGAGACACGCCGTAGTGGAGGGCTCTGAAAATTTCGACCACCTGGGGTTCTTTAACGTGCACTAACATGGAACACTACACGTACCTCAACGTTTCGCATCCCCAAAGCGAAAAGAAAATCGAATCGCTTCTTGAGATTTGCACGCGTGCTCTCGCGTACCCGAACGCATCCCAAGTGATGCTCTCTTTCGCTATCATCGCTTTCGTATGCGGTCGCTTCAGAACCTATTTCTCACCCGATTGCCCGAAACCCGTAAGGCCCAGCGCTTCCCTAACATCCTTCATTCGGTTGTTTCTATTTGGGGAAACGCAATTCATTTTCTGTCGGTCTGGATTTGTTTATTCCTAGCAGCTTGGCCTGAATCGATAATGTGTGGCTGCACGCGAGTTTCAGAAAGGAGGTTCGCATTACCATGTGGAAGCCATTTCGAAGTGAGATTCCTTGTTCGGTATGCCTTTCATCGCACCACCACTATTTCTGCCCCGGTTGTCCCATATGCGATTTCTGCTTGTATCGGCGTAACATAAGCGCTCGTAGGAACAAAACGAAAAAAAGAAAATACTATCCTTGCTCAGCAGATGCGTGCATAAAAAGAGGGGTGCGTATCGGACGTTTCGATCGATAAATTGCCTTTCCTATGCATGCAGCCGCAACGAGAGAAAATGGGCTGAAAAGAGGCGAGGTGTATGTGATAGCTTGTGGCTGTTTCAAATACGTATCTGCATTTTAAATGCTGGCTTGATTTAATTTCAAAATAGCATATAGAACCGTCACTGAAAAATGTAGTTATGTCCATTATACGTGCTCATCGTTAAGCATGAACCATCTATAGAGGAATTGATAATGTTTAAAAGGACATGGAAATCCTGCATAGACAAAATTTCAAAGTGGCCCATAATAACATGCACCGCAAGGCCTTGCAGGCGTATACCAACTGTAGTTATGACGGTTTGACCGCTGCTTCAAGCGTGTAGGCAGCTTTTATCTGAAATGGTGACTTTCTCCCGTGTAAGGAGCTTCACAAAGTGATATATGCAGTAAGGTTTATGTTCTTTCCTGTTGTATCTAAAGGTGGCAAGCCTACCTCAGAGTTAAACAGAACGAAGAATACGAATTGTAATTTTTGTCACACGGTTACACCAAACACAAGTGCACGGTAACACATCTGTTACAAATGCGCGTCCTGAACGTGCGTTAGAACGTAGTTTGGGAAGGAGCTGTTGCACCGGCGCTTTCATCGAAATGCTTGGCTTCCATGCTGGCAAACTCTGTGCGAGCATGACCACGCTGTCTACGACAGCCTCAGCGGATGGTACATTAAACGTGAAAGAATTAGATACAGTCTTCTGTTTGTCTTAAGGACGATAGTCTTCCTTAGGATACTTTAACGAGTAAATTTTGGTCTGTCTTTTTGTTTTTCTGTCTGTCACACGATTCAGCCACCCGGCCAAAGTTTAAGCACTTGCCTAACGACCATCCCTCTTTAACTGGTAGCTGCATTCATACTTGGTAACATTGTCGACAAAAAGCAAATATTAGGCATATTTGAGGTGCAAGATCAATACGTAAGTATTAGATGGTGTGTTCCTTTACTAGAAAAGACATAGATACGTAATTCTAAAGACCCTAGTGTATAAATACCCTTGTGTTTCTTAGGCCTGCCCTAAAAATGCGACGCTATGCACGAAAAAGTTCTCTGCCGACGATTTGGTGCTGCCACCTGGCAGTTGCCCAGTGATTCTGCACAAGGTCATGTTTCCCGACGGCGCTGCCAGATGGCGTCCACATCTCACGCAGCGTAGTACGGCCGGCAGATGACCATCGCCTTTCGACGACATTTGCAACGTGCAGCGAAGGACGCATATACGCGGCCTGTTTTTAACACAGTAGTGTTACAGTTCGTGTTTCGCAGAAAATCCGGCAGGAGCGTGTCGCGAAGGCGCCCGCATTCATGGCGGAAAAATCATACCGAACCACCCCGACCACGCGCGCACATTGCATTAGTGAATAAAATTGATTTTATCAAAGTAAAATCCATTAGGTAAATTGCAGACTACTACTTAAATGAAAACTACATTCACGATTACCCGGATTGTAACTTGAATGTGCGAGAAAACGTACTTATGTTACGAGGAAACTTCAAATATAGTCCCGTTTTCCAGGATTCCTCCAAAAGCCGGCGCGCCCGGTCAGTGCTATCCATATAGAGGATGCCTTGGTCGGGTTAGGCTACTTGCGTAAAATCATCTAGATGGTACTCGCCGTTTCGGAAGCACTGCGCAGAGACTTATATAGAATAATATGGAGGAGTCGGTAGCTTTATTGAATGTTTTGTAAGAAGAGGTTAGATACGGTGCTTGATAACGCTTTTTCGCCCCACTATTAAGGGAGGAGCTTGAGCTTCCTGCATTTCTTCGTGGGGGAGGGGCGCGGAGGCCACCAGCAAGTGTTGACAAATTTTATTCGTTTAATTTTGGTGCAATAAAATGTGCGTACCACCAGCTCTGTCGTTTCTTTTCACGCCAGCTCTGTGACATGGCGTGACGGGAGCACTAACAGGATTTGCCTTTTGCTATTCATTCGTTCTTGTGTTTGCCCTCATGAGTTTTAAACCTATAGTAACACTAATTTCACCGAAATTTTATAAGTAGAACAGGCGACGAAATGCGCCTTGTGTGGTATTTTACGAATGGAGATCGCAATTTTCCATTCTGGCACTATTTTACATTTGGTTTTACACAGGAGGTAGTTTTGTCACGACTGCTCTCTGCTTGTGCAGACCTGCGACTCCAAAGTGTATGACAAGCACTGGACTAGTCAGCTCGTACAGTCTAAAGCCCATAAAACTATGGCTACTTAGTGTAAAAAGAAGGAACTTCGAAGAGACGAGAGAAGTTGAGGACTGAGATAAGTTGAGAGGGCATGCTCAGCACTCACCTCATCCAACCCCCAAAAGCTGTTTTATTTTCGTTGTTTTTTTTTTGTGGAAGCTGACGATAAATCTGTGGTCCTAAATTCGTGAAGATCGCTAAATTTGTGAAGATCTTGTGATAACAATCCCTTTTAAGGACTAAACAGAATGGTACAGTGAAATTATGTTGAATTCTAATGCCCATTGTGTTCTACGTGGTGTTCTTCAAAGTGCACTCACAGCGAAAGGTAGACGAAACTCAAGCATTTTCGCTTCCATCGAAAATGCGACCACCACGACCAGGATCGAACCTGCGTACATCTGGTCAGCAGACGAGCATCGAAACCACTGACCACCGTGGCTGGCGAGTGTCAACGCGGTGCACTACTACACTAGCATAATCTTTAATATTAATTTTTTTCCCGCGGACATATTCGCATTTTAGGCTAAAGGCGTCGTGGTAAGAAAATGTAGTGTTAGGCAAACTACTAGTGCACTCAGTAAAACAATGTGCTCGCGAAGACTGCCAACCTACGTCAAGAATAAAGCAGGCTGTCTCCAGACAAAAGTGGTGGCCTCCAAATCCATGAGAGAATAAAGACACTCCTTTCATTCGAGAAAGCCGGGTCGCGACTTTCCAGGGAGACCGCGTTATCTTTCCAGCCGACTGCATTTTCGCCGATCTTGAGTTGTCGTTTATACGAGCTGTAGAAGAAAGCGACAAGCACCACTCTCACAAAATATCACAGAAAGCTGTGACTACATTTGCTGATCTGAAGGTAAATTGCTGCTCCGGCATAAAAAAGATCAGGCGGCGGCGGCTGGCTTGCATAAATATATATTTTTCATTTCACTTTCACCTTTTATGTCATTCAGAAAGTTTGTTCTAACTGCATTCATGTTTAGTTGTCAAAAGCGTAACTTTTTTTTACTTCCTACCTGTCACGGGGAGGTCGCGTATCTCAGCTTGTACGACGCCAGTACATAACCACTCAAACGGTGGGCCTGTCAGCTTGTTGGGATGCTGACATGCATGCATGTCTGCCTTGTAAATGTTAAGCAAAGGGAATAATCCGAGAAGTTGAACCACTAAGGTCTCCTGAATGTACAAGAACAACAAAGTGTTATCACGAGAGAAGCAACCGTGACTCTTTAAACCTTCGCGCTCCTTGTTTTCTCTCTGATAGTGTCAACAGAGGTCGATGACTTCGAAGGATCTTCCGGAATGTGCTCGTGTTAGCTCACTGTGAGACCGTGTTTATACGAGGGGCTTCCGCAAAGAGCTACTGCGCTTCCGGGAAAACCGGAAGAAGTTAAAGAATTGATGACGTGCAGTCAGCCACAGCTCCAAGGCATTAGAGCTTCTTTTGTCTGCGCAAGAAAATCCTTCGGCAGCGCGGAACTTCTTATGCATGGGCCGGAAGACACGGCGCTGATAAAAACAAGGGAAGTATTTTAATCTCCTTTGTCTAATGAGTGCACATCGATTAAGTAAGAAATTACTTTCAGCGCGTCATAGTCGATATGCCGAAGATGATCAAAACAAGTCGGAAAAATTCGTTGATTGGACGTTTCTTCGCGCACGAGGCTCATGAAAGAAGTGGAGGAAAGTACACGTTGCATTCCTGGTTTGCTCTTATACGCGAGTTGCGGATAGGAAACGCACTGGTTATAATCCGGCCGCGTCGGTCGTACTTTCAATGGAGGCTGAAATGCTATAGGCGCGCGTACTGTGCTATGTTGAGGACGTTAAATAATCCAAGGTGGTCAAAATTTCCAGCGCCTTACACAATGGCGTTTTCTCCTCTATACCCTTTTATTCACTTTCCCGTAACTCCGCGGACACTAACCCGTGCTTCCGACAAGGGCTGCAAAAAACAGCGTGCTCTCCTTAACCGAAGTTTCTTCTTCTTCTTCTTCTTCTTCTTCTTCTTCTTCTTATTATTATTATTATTATTATTATTATTATTATTATTATTATTATTATTATTATTATTATTATTACTCATGCCGATTTCTGTGAAGGCCTGCATACGTACACAGATGGAGCAACAAACAGACTGTTATATTAAGTGTATACCTAAGGCGATACTAAAGATCTTGCGTTACACACAAAACAACGAAATTCTTTAAAGAAGCAGAAACTGTTAAGAAATGCTTCCTATATTTGATAATTTATATACGCGTTCTTTTTTTTTTCTTTTATGTGGCCCCACCACTGTAGAATTTTACAAATAAGAATCACGCGTTAATCATATTGTGTATTTTGCAAATAAAAGTAGGACCACAGAATCATGTGCTTTTTGCAATAAATTAATTTCAACTACGTTAAATAAGGAAACCAAGGAAGATCTTCAGGATGCTTACTTAAAAGAACACACAGGGTAGGAGGAACACATGCTATTTGTCCCTTCACCCACGAAATTCTTTCAGAATGGAGTCTTTGTAAGTGTCGCGTGAACACTTCTGCGCAGTGCCCGTGTGAATGCATGTTTAAATTTCTCTTGAGCGCGCCGGCGGTTCAAATTCATGTTAAGACAGTCGACATACGTGGAACACGTGCTTTAATTTTGAAGGAAACTCTCTTGGGCACTGCAAGTTTTGGTGGCAAGTGGCAGAGTTGCTGAGAGAGCCATCTTATACGTCGTACTATATAACTAGCGTGCTTGGCAAAACTAAAGAGATAAAAAAGTAAAAAAAAAAGAAAAGTGTAGTGATTGAGGACGTGTTATGTGGCTTCTTAGCCATGAGCGCGTGCAGATAGATGTACCTTTTGCAACTTCAAACTAACCGGAAGCGAAGAATGAAAGCGCCTTCTTCTCTGAGAATTATGTTAATTTTGTTTCGGAGGTCTTCCATCTGTTGTTGTATAGTTGAAACCTGAGCCGGACGCATGCACCAGAAAAGTTGGAAATTTCGTATTCAGTCGCATTATAGTCTTCGAGAGCGCAGAAAGGTGCCCGAGGTTCACCAGCACCTAACAATTCTTTTTATCGCACTGTACGTAATGCCTCTGTTTTAGACGACTGCAAAAACGAACTATAGGTGGTGAGCCCACCGTATCAAAATCAACGGCATAGCAATTTTCTTGATGCGGACAGGCTATATTTAGTTGTTTGTGGCCAAAGGTTATTTTGTATGTAATGCTTGTTGATTCACCACCATTAAGGAAACGACTCCGGCCCATTGCGCAATACAACGCAGGGTCGTTAGGGCCAGCAACCCACTTTCGTTTTCTTCCTCCCGCCCTCGTTACTACCGTGAGGTTCACTGATTGCGCCGTTCTTCTTGACGATGCTCCACGAGGATCTTCTTAGTCACGGGTCAGTTCACTTGCGATCCCCACAGGGCTTGCGCAACTTAGGTATGTTACAATGGAATTCCAACCTCACTGGCGAAAAACACAGCAGCATAGCAGATCAGTAAGGCTTGCCACCAGAATGGCTTTGGGGAACGGACTTGCGAACAAATAATATTCATTGATTACTCTTGTCACCTTTACCGCTATTTAACCTTGTACTTTCGTTGTTCATTAATCATTGCGACGCTTTATAGCAAGAAAATTGTCACGCGGAACTGGAATTGTTCGTGGGCCGTGACAGGAACTGTCGTCGTCAGCGAACAGAAAAAAATGCGGGTACCATATTGCGTAAATGCCTCTGGCGTGTCTCTCATGTGGTCCATGCATCGCCTTGATGTTGGTGGCGGAATAACTGAATTGTCTAAAACCACCACTCTGAATTCGGAACTCAATAGAAAGTACTAGTCAAGCCTGCCATTCGGCTAACAGGTATAGAGGTTCGCATTATTTTAAGACGGTTCTACATGTATAATTAATTATGTAATCGGAAGGCTTATTTTATGCAACTTTTCTACCGGAGTCCAGAATGACGAAGCTTGGGTTCCGGTAGAAACGTTGCATACGATAAAACTTCAGATTTTTTTGTTCCAAGGACGACAGTTTATTTTCTCTCCTGAACCCTCATTGTCAGCCATTCATATGCATCATTTTCACAGGAGGCTGTCATTGAGACACTATTTCGCTTTATTTTGCGTCAGTGGTTCCGTGATAACATGTTTCAGTTAGGGCGCTGCTTCGTGTTATCTTGTAAGCTTTGGCAGCCTAGAAGGTGGCATAAATGGCTTCCCAATAATAAAGCTTTCTTTGGCGTAGTGTTCTTCCTTTACTACCTTAATGTACAGTCGCCACACCTTGACAGAATGAAAGTTGCGCGAAACCATAAGCTTCCAGGATGATACAAAAGATGGTGTGCTACAATATACAGAGAATTGAGAGCGATGTTGTTAAAAACAAGTGCAAAACGTTCCACAATAGCCACAACTCAAGAACAGCAACCTATAAAGAACAATAAACTGAAAATGTAATAATGAAAAAAAATTAATACGTAACACACATAGCAAGCGCAAAATGTGCAGGGCGCTTTAATCATGCAGGGCCCACTACACATCTAGAAAATCTGCGGTGTTTACAGCGAAGTAAAAGACCGTCGCTTCTAGATATCAAATTTGAAGTCCTCATGTTGTTGTTCTCAGTTCTTCCTTATACTTATGTCAACCTTGACTTTTGTCACAGACCTCTACACGTTAGTCCTAACGTTAACCTTGATCAAAGCTTCATTGATTATTGAATGTTTCCTCAAGTCCAGCATAGTATTCTGATGCCACAGTTCATGGAATTTCGCACTTCACGGAAGTAAGTGCCAAAACCGCATTGTCTACAGCGAAGATGCATACGACTATGAAATGAAAAGGCGTTGTGGTCCGTGAGTGTGCAGAAACTGTCAGAAAGAAGTAGGCGCGCACATATTATTGCTCTTGCTCTTCGATTATTTATCCTCGCAGGTTTCGAATAGCCACAATCAGAGGGGGCACTAGACAGCTACGTAAGTTGACTTCTAATACAACACTGCGCAGCTTGGATAATCGACCATCTTCATTGAGTGCAAACCCTGTCAATCAATCAATCAATCAATCAATCAATCAATCAATCAATCAATCAATCAATGAATCAATCAGTCGCTTTTTTTTTGGGAGGGGGGGGGGGGAGGAGTACAGGACTAAAAGCTCCAGCACCTTGGCGAGGTTCCGACCTGGTTACAAGTTGGCAAAGCAGCAAGATGGCAGTCAATCCTGCACGGCGAGTGCAAATAAATCGACACTCATTACATACTTCAGTCGACATGCACTTCCGTTACGGAAGCGCGTCACTGATTTCTTGGGGGACTCCAGCATAAAGGATTTTTGTGTTAACATATTAACAAAACGCTAAGCAAAACCGAAAATTGCCAGTCATAAAACAAAGAGCAAAGGCAGCGAATGAAAATAAGAGGGGCAAGAATCCGCAGGGATGTACTATTCCTGAAACTACATGAACTGGGCGAAGCCTTTAACGACACAGTTTTCATTACATGAAAGATCGAAATCTTCATGGCTTATTGAGTTCAGCAGTGAAAGTAGCTTGCAGGTTAGATATTTTTCATTACGAATAGTTCTAGGTTGGGTACAGTCGACATTTCATAGTGCCTCGTCGATTTGGTTTACCTCACTGCAAGTTTACCTCACTGCAACCACAACCTCCTTACACCCGGAGGTTTGTGGTTTTCGGAGTTCTCCCAAACCAAAACTAACTGTAGATAATAAACAGGCTGCAAATAATTATCAATCGCGCGCAGCTGCAGTTGATTCGCCATGATATGACTGAAGTGCCCCGAACTGTACATTGCAGCAAAAAAGCACGCGATGAAAATTTTTCGTCAGTGTCGCTTTAATATATGTCACAGCGGCTAAAAACACGATGAAGGCAGGGCTTCCTTCATAGAGCTCGTTTCGCAGAAATTCTGGTGTCGGTGTCGGCGTCCTTAGCTGCGAGCGAAAATTTGAGGTAGAAGGAAATGAAGAAACAGGAAAAAAACCTTCGGCCACCGGGCAATTGAACACGCATCCCCTTGCTCCTGAGTGCGATGACCTACGCGCTCAGCCACCCCGCATATATCCATCCCCCTGCCTTCCTCTTGAGGTGGTTGCAGGCGCTACACAAAACACGGACGAAGAAGAAGACGCGCAGGTGCATCTTCTTCTTTGTCCGGGTTTCGTGTAGCATTGCACCAACCTGAAAATGGGCCCTTGCCAATTTGCTGAAGTCTCAGTTATAATGGTGCCAACTTCATCGGCGAAGTTTCATGGCACATTTATGTCAAATGGCGCGAGACGACGAAGGAGGCCACGCAGTAACGCAAGTAACTGCACTTTTTGCCAAGTGGTGTCGTGACAATTACGCGTTTAGGCCACTGAAGAGCATGACAAGCGAAAGAGGGTCCAATGAAAATGGGAGCAAGCATCGATATGGCGTTCAACTTTTGAGGCCAAGCTTGAGTGTCCCACAATTTTTATTAGTATGTGTTCACTAATTGGACATTCCGAGGAGCTGACGACCAAGCTAGCCCTACACAGCGAGTAGTTCTGTATCGTTAGGGCAATCTAGGTCATAACGAAGCGCCTTGTTCGGTTCTCGATACCATATTTAGCTCCCAAATTAGCCCGTCTGTAGACTTCTCCGTTAGGATTGCTGCGCCGACTTCCGGGTTTAACGAATGCAGAAGCACCGTCACTGATCGTAACAAACATCATGCTCCGAAACCTTTAATGCCCAAGTTGCAAACAAGGCCTTCAAGGCGATGAATTTCGCCGTTGGCGCTCACGTATAATGTCGTGCCTCTGTGTAAGCCCTCGGGCCCTTGTTTTATAGCCGACATTGAGAATAATAAGACCAGATGCGAGGCTTTAAGGCGTAACGTAAACACATCGTCCGCATTCAAGGCGAACTTAATTTTACTTGAGAAGTAACACTACAGGAGAGGAACAGATTGCTAAACTAATGTGCGCCGCTTAGACATGCAGAACTTCTTCCTTAAGGCAATCGCTGTGAACTATTGAACAGTACGCACTGTGATCATCTTTCAATTCAGGCAAGGTCTCTACACGTAACTAAATAGTGATGTACGCCAAAGTTTTTCGCTGTTGACTTGGAACGTCGAATGTTTCTCTGGTTGTAGAATATACAGCCAAACCTGCACATTAATTTTTCCACATTTAATACTTTTAGAGAGTTGTGACTTTGTTGGTAGACGGTGCCTGCAACATGAGATTAGAAAATGTGGGTAATGGTGAATGGCCCGAGCTCTGTTTGCCACAGTGGTTTTCTACAAGAAATATTATTAGCTCTTTTTTGCGTCTACTAAACGAAACTAATGAAACAATCGGCACAGGCGCGCTAAATAGGAGACACGAAAAAAGCAATGTTATCGAAACTGCCAATTCCTGCACGACGTCAGTGCAGAAAAAAGTTTGAGTAATGGTTGTTAACAAAGAGTAATTGTCACCGTATGACAAAAGTTACTTCCTCCGGACAAAATTAGAAAGGGGTCAAAAAAGAAAATAGCTCTCTTGTACCCAAATTTTATATGATCACGTTGCCTGGCATTAATAACGAAAGTGCAACCATCTATGGGCTTTCTTAAGACAATGAAATGTAACGCAGCAGTGACGCATCCGAGCGCAGCTCTGGGTACAAGTACGGAAATGTTAGGCCGCAAGTGCCCAGATGAAGTGTTTGTGGTTTAGGGGATGATGATTCCAATAAACTCCCCTCAGAAGTAGTGGGTTTCAATGGCCTGTGCTAGAAATATACGTACATCAGCACAAATTATTCGCTATTGGGTCAGATCGCTTGGGAGCCACGCCTTAGACTTCGCCGGCTCATAAAATCATACAATGTTTCTTTTACAGCCCGAAGGTGAAAGATAGAGGGCGTGGCACGTAGTGCACGTAAATGATATTGTGAGACAACGTTATTTATACCTCTGTCTCTTCGTCCTCTTCCCTCTCTCACCAAACCATCTTCTTCCCACATAGTAGTGCACTAGACACATGTGATATAGTAACCTTGCTCTTTCTGTCACCCTCCACGTGTACCGGACATCAAGCTGTCTAATGTCGCGGCAACCAGTGTGTCTAACTAAATGGAAAATTGCGAACTACAACATTATTTCATTGTATAGATTAAGCGCGGTAAGTGCTACACGTAACATATAGCAGTTTAACTTGTTCTGGAACCATGAAAAAAATTACGCCATCTCCCCGAAGGGGACAATGAGATGATGCGAAGCATCGCTGGGAGTTTAAACGGTGCATTTAACGGCGGTGTTTACAGGTTTGCACTGTTTTCGGTGTTACCTTTGCGGTGAACCTTGCGTGTTATTACGTTGTTAACTTGGTTCGTTACCACGCATCGCGTGACCGTTGTCAGAGTGTGGGTTGATGCTGATGCGTACTTGCGTCAACCCACTCGCTGACGGAATTGTTGCTTCCATCACACAACACTACCAACTTCTTTCATCGGAGAAGGAGGAGATACTACTGAAGCGAAGCGCGCGCGCTCTCTACCCGCTTTATTTATTGCAGCAGCTGTTGGAGAGAGGGAAGGGAGAGGAGAGTCGCGCATGCATAGTGTGAGTGCGGACGCCGGACGTGTGACATACCCGCGAGCAAGAGATGCTCCACATCTAAAAGGAATTATTAGAAAATTAATTATTGTAAGCCCCAAAGGAGGTATAGCTAGAACACGCCGAGTCATCGCTGAGGGAGAGGACGGACTGGCTTCGCAACATAGGACGTCCCCGGCTTGGACCTTGGTTGGCGTCGCTATTTGTTTATTAGATTCGTCTCAACCAGGCAGGAATCTGTCAAATGTTTACCTCCAGATTATTATTGTGTGATTATTAAGAGTAAGAAAACAACATAACTACAAATTTTCGACGATATATGACTTTTTTTCGCGACCCTGGTAACGACGTCTCTATTGGGAAACCAGCATCAATACCCGCCTCTCTAAGCCAATCTCATGGCTCATAAATTTGATAGAAAAAAAGAAAGAACAACTAAATGTACGAAAACGTGGCTTGCACGCTTCCATTTCCAATGGGATCGTTCTTTTTTTTCTTGCAGTGCCGTGCACTATGCTCCGTCGGTATAGGATTACCGAGGGCATTGCGACCACACTGCCGTGTTCCGAGGCTGAAGTTCCATTGTTAACAGAAGAGCTCAAGTGATGTGTAAATACCATTTCACTGATACTCTTGTGGCGGATCACTGGCTGTACAAAGACTAGTGGCCGTAGCCATTGTATGGACGAAAGAAGGGCAATGACCTGTAGAACCCATTTTTTTGGGCACCGCCCAGGACAACTATTCTCTATGTTACGAAGCGGGCAAGGTGTTTTGGATCCACCAGTAATCTGCCTCTTCACACTATAGTATCCTACATATCAAGGCAGGGTGCCACGGAGCGCTCAAAACAGAGCGAGGGTGCGCCAGAACCTTCCAGAATTCAACGCTTGCCGAGTTCTCTCTCTGTCTTTCTATTTCTGTTCCTGTGTACAAAAACTGTTCTTTTTAATTTTTACTCGAGTATCAATTATTCCCTGTTAGTAGAAATCACTCATCTCGGCCCCGTTGGTTTTGTTTTCACGAAGGACGTGCCTTTTTTATGCAGTATCTGCAACTTCACACAACAAAGTTGGGATAATTCCACGATGCACTGAGCATAACGTATGAACGTTTGTAACACGCGAAGACGGTGATATACGCCCTAACTTTGGCTGTGCTGAAACCGCGATAATTTAAGAGAAAGTTGGAAAAAATAAAGAACTGGCAGCTCCCCTGCAAGTACATACCTTTATTGAAAATTGCTTTGCGGTTGAAAAATTCTGCATATCTCACGCGTTATCAGAATCTGTGTAATGCGAAACAAACAACGACAAAGCAGCCCATGAGGAATTGTTTGGCGTTCAGCCAAGTGTTATGAGTAGGATCAAGGTCTTTCCGCAAACCGCATGAGCACCCACTCATGGGCTTGTTTAACCTGGGCTTAACAGGAACGTCGACAGCACCGTGGCGACTTAATCCTATCTCATGGTAGGACGTAACGTTGGAACACACATTAGTCCAAAGCACAGGCGTCTTTGTCGAAGAAAAATGCACTGTACGGTGCTAAGATGTGCTATCATAATAAGCGTCGTTCATTGAAGTATTTCTACGGGAAACTTAGACATCGCTGTAGTAACCGAGTTAGAATGAAGTGTCGAGGCACAGTTGGGTCAGTGAAGGAAGAAATTAAAGGAACTTTTGTCGTTGAACGTCAACAACTAAACGCATTCTGTACGAAATAGCTCCAACTGATACCTTACGCAGACGACCACGACGACGACGACGACGACGACAACAACAAACAACAACAACGACGACGACGACGATGTCAAAAAGCAAGCCTATGTTGACAAAGAGGGCCTCGCAAACCAAGAGAAGCTAAAAAAAAAATGACCTCCAACGTCTGGTCATTTCAGGCTCTGCCACCACCGTGTTACTTTTAAGACTGGTCGCCTGAATATTATATTTTCCCCCGCTTTGCAATTTGTGCATGTTGTACTTTGGATTGCAGTATACGGGAACATATTGTTATTCTCGATGTTAATATGTAGAAAGAGTGCATCTTAGGTAATAAATATAAGCGTACCCACGAGTCCCCAATATGATGCTGGCTCGCCAATTCAATAAGCTTTATAAAGCTTATTGCAGGCTTAAAGCTGCGAAAAGCTTTAAAAGCGTCGAATATAAATTGCGTTTTTATACTGACGGTTGTTCCTACAGTGCTTGGTTCAATAGTGAAGATAAATGAACAGCGACATTTTCTTTGTCGCAGATTGAGAAAAGTGGAATAGGATGTTTAGGCGATACACCGAAAGAGTAATCATGTACGCGCGGTTGCTGTTTACGGTCCGAGGTAAGTAGGTTGCGATAGAATTCGCTGACCAGTCGGTCAGTATTCTGCTCAGATGAGTAGGTGCTACGTGCTTCCCAAGTATACGTGGCCGAGAATATTTTGCCGTTATCCAGTGAGGTTGCGCACTTTTATTTAAACTTTGTTCGAAATAATGGCAGTAAAGGAAGAGGTTACTAGAGGTCGTCGTACATGTTCCTTTACAGTAAGCAAATAGCACCTAATTTTAGTGCATTCCATGTTCTATGAATTTGTTATGACGCCACTATTTGCCCCTTTATAACGAGATTTTTTCGTGATTACTATGTTCCAAGAGCGTTGCAGTTGTGAAAAAAAATGTGGCTGATTCCTCCGTCAAAGGAACCGGTATAACACAAAAATGAAATATCTTCGCATGAGCACTTGAATGTTTATTGTTACATCGAGGTGAACTTGCATATTGCCAATACTAAATGAACCTGCACTGTTACGAGGTTTATGATGTGTGCCTAATTTGTACTAAATGACCTAAAGCGAAGTAATGAATCTTATTGACGTTGTCCCTAACGATAACCCATTTGGCAAAGAAGACCGGCGATTACTAGTTTTGTTAGCAAGCGCGATGTGTTCGTGGGTTACGGCAAGAGCTATAACTCGCTTGATTTTTTTTTATATATCGATGTTACAACTAGTTACACAAACAAGTAGCGCAAAACAACGCCACAAGAATGTTATGGTGAGAAGTAGTAACGCTCCGGCGCGAAAGGCCGCACTGCAAAGCCCTTTCATGGCGTTATGTTTCACGAACCGAGTTATCTTTGGTTAGCTGGCGGCTCCCACCGGCATGATGTATGGTCCTAACTTAATTAGCATGGAAATGAAAACAATCAACTCTGCGAACGAAAACAATGTGAGCATTTACCGGGCCTTCTCAGCGAGTACAACAAAATGGTTAAAATAAATAGAACTAAACCGCACAGCTGAAGAGAGCGCGTTCTAGTGACGTTGTCGTTGATAATAAAGGATATGGGAGAAATGGACACATTTCGACTGTGCCGAGAGCCCACACTGAGGGCTTTACCGAAGGGATGTACACTGAAGTTAGGGTAATCATACCAACCCTCAAGTAACTGTTTTTTCTTTTTTCTTTCAAGCTGTCTTTCTGGCATCATCAAGGATGCGGTACCTTTCTTTTGTTTTGTCACGCAGTTCTTACTGAGCGCTTTTGAGACGTTACCCTATTTGATGCTGATGCGCAGATCATCTAAAGAAAGGCGAAAAGGGCCTCATAAATGGATGTGTGGGTAATTGTTGATACAAAGTTCATCATGCACATATTGAAAAGAAAAACTGGATAAAATTAAAAATACGGCAACGTAGAAAACGGAGCTCCTAGTAATTCCTCCATGGGCTACGCTGTTAATGCATAATACGAGCGCATATGTAAAATCACAAGGGGAGTGTAATCCAATCTAGAAGAGAAGCTTAGGGAAAGATTGAAGCTTGAATCGATGAAAAGATCGCTAAATACGATTTAGAACAGGGAATGTTGCAGAAGCAAGGGGAGTGTAGTAACAGCTCGGCCAGCGCCTGGCTCGGCAAACGCATGGATAACCAGCCTTATTTCAACCGCCAGCAAAGCTACACCGTCGAATTGCAGCAACGTGGAAATGTGGAGCCGAATACTTAAACTCGCACAGCACAGTCTGAGCGAACTCAATGTTGGCACAAGGAGACGTGAAGAAGAGACGAGGAGGAGGACGCATTGTTTCAGCTGCCTTGCACACAAAGTAATGACACCAAAAGTAAACAGGAAGTACGTTGCTCTTATGCGTACAGATTGCACACGACCAGCGTTAATTTGTGGGGAATGTCACAGCACGTGTGTGCACTCTGCTCTTCCTCTTTCTCCTTGCTTTTTATGCGCTTACTTGTCTGATTCTCTTAGACATACTTTTCTTGCTGCTGCATTGCGAACGTAGGTGTCTCAGGGGAATTCTTTCGTTGCGTTCCCTCGGAACAAGACTGTGTGTGATCATCGCGACGTTTTTCTTCGCGTTACGCTCATGTCAGGGACTTCTGGCTGAAGTTGTTCCCCTGACCAGCGTATGCACGTCGATGCGTTTGCGTACGTTGTCTTATCTGATGATTGCTTGGTTAATGCTGCATCTGCTGCCGATCATAAATTGGGAAAGCGCTAGAAATGCCGCGGCGTTGGGCATATTGCCTATTAAGTATACCTTGTATATGTTGCCATTAAAAGTTCTTTGTCTGTCTGTCTATATGTTGCTTCTTCCGCGTAACAAGATATACTGTCGAAGATGTAAGCTCCCAAAATTAGGTCATGAGAGAAATGCCAATAATTCTTCGTTGGTACGCCGCGGTTGATTCACTCGACCAGTAAGGCAAAAATTATGGAATACTTTATTCCTACAATCTTCCTAGCCGCAACGTCACGTCGTCTTTCTGGAGCAGGACGAGGTTGATGTTGGCAGAGATTATAGGTGGCGCGTAGCTTACGGCATACAGTAAACGAAATGGAAAAGCACTCTTACACATAAGTGGTAGGGTCACCTAAGTGGAACATCTAGGCACTGACACCGTCACTAAAACCAGGCACTGACTAGCCTTGTAGACGTCCATAGATGTCACCTTATTACAGGTACTTGTGCTGCGCAAGTTACACAGAAGTATCGCCGCTTCATTTAGCTCACAAGTGGTGCGTTAGTAAATGCAAGAGCTGCGATCAGTGACACTTCAGTACTGGTCTCGACCTCATTATTCCGTTCCATTTCGTTCCGCCTAACCAGCACGTTATCTCGTCTTCACGAGAGTGCAGCGGTGGGGGAAAAGAGGGAGGAGATTGGGGGAAACGGGAAAGCCAGGTGAAGAGGGGCTTAACTACGTGTAGTCAGGTATGCTTAGCGGACCAAGTAAACGCTCAAGAGCAAATGGGCTGCACGCGGGACCAACGCACCCCATTACTGTCATTCGCTCATATCAAGTCGTAACGTGGATGAACGTACAAGCGTTCCTGTGGCAATTCTCGCCTGCCAAGAAAACGGGCACAGTGATGGCCTCAGATCCATGTCGTTAGTCATACTCAGACATTACATTATTCCGCTTGCAAAATGACACATATAAATGTCTACGTTGTCCACGCAGTAATGGCATAAGTAAACGTACACGTATACGCTGCTTGGTATAAGTGCTTGTGTGTCGTCTTTGCTTGTCTTATCGGTCCCTTAGTTTTGCTCTTCCCAAGATGATGGATACTTACCAACTAGCCTGATTTATTTGTTTATTATGGTATTCCGACTTCCTTTGTTTGTTTTCAACTAAATATTTTTGTACTGAAGCACTTCCTTACCTGGACGCAAGACGAGCTTCGTCCGCGGTATAATTTGTAAGATAACTTCGCAACAGGCTTTTCAGGTTACAAACTGCTGCCAGGAGTAGTTAGGGAATGCGTAACATGCAGAAAGCACGTCATTATCTTTCTCAAAATGTCGTCAATTGTAGTGTTTCAGCTTCTCTAATCACTTTGACGTTTGAAAAATACATACTAAAGTAGAAAAAAAATATCATAGCTGAAGTGTTGGATGCCCGGGGTCCAACATTTTTGCTAGATTTGTGTTCTTATTTTATCCCTTGACGTTTCATTTGCTTCCTGCTGGTAACTCTGCTTCTTTAAGTCTTTCCCGGTCACGTCCTTCACTAGCCGCCTCCTATACCGGCTTCTTAAATTTTATGCCAGCGTGGGCTCACGAAGGAGCGTGTACTCAAAGGTTCAATGGACCAGCTTCGTCGTCTTCGAAGGCGACGACATAATACTAAGTTGAAAAGCAACTAGTGTCTGGTCACGATAGCTCACCGTAACTCACTTAACCCTATGATGCCCGATATGGTGGTGAAACAAGAAAAAATGCTTTCCGAAAATCAATAATAATTTCAGAGTTCTCGAGACCTCAAGCGCCCGCTGTAGCGGGAAGAGAAGGAAGCAAAAGAGGAAATAGGGGAAGGTTATCCAGTGCTGATAGCGGAAGGCTACCACGTTTAGGGGAAAGAGTAAAGGGAATGAAAGTTAATAGAATGGAGACACGATAAGAAAAAAAAGAATAAAAATGCAACACCGCTTAAAATCTGTCCCTTAGATGGTCCGCCCTTAAGAAGAGCTACAACGCGTCATTCAGCGCTTCTTGAGCTGACTATGGTCCCTGCCAGTGTCCGAACTCTCGTTCCTCCGACAAAGAGCTGCTGTCAAGTATATCTAGAGAAGCGGTAAGTTCCTTCTTGGGAGCAAATTTTGTGACATTGCTAGCCTCTATTACATACCTCGCTTTAAAAAAATGTCAGTAAAGAAAATCCTCCGTGATATTTTTATAAAAAGAAGAATGAAGTAAAGGGTTCACGGGAAAAGCGAAAAACCCATTAACCGCACGGTCGAGTGACGCGGCATAGACGCCCATAGTGGATAGAGCATATTTCTTTTAAGTCTCAGCAATAGTTCTAAAAGCTGCGTTCATCGAATTTCCCCGATGTCCCTTTTAACGACAATCACATTACCGAAACAACTGCGTAACTTTAATAATGGTGGAGGAATAAAACAGCAGACGGTAGCTTCACCATGTGTGAAATTTGCCGAAACAGCGGAGCCTTGGTTCTCCTATATTTTCGTTATGATTTTCTATGACTTTCTGTGATTTTACTTCGCTGCCCCGGAACAGTCAGTTCTTTCGTTCTTTCTTTCTTTCTTTCTTTCTTTCTTTCTTTCTTTCTTTCTTTCTTTCTTTCTTCTTTCTTTCTTTCTTTCTTTCTTTCTTTCTTTCCCTTCGCATGATCACTATTATGCTGCAGTGGCCTGAGTGTAGGAGTGGGTCGAGTGGGGCAGAGGAGTGCAAGGGAACGCTCTTTAGAGAACATGCGGACATAAAGCGGCGGCGGGCACCGATAGGCAGTTAAAATACACGAAAGGATAGGCTTTCCATTTGCAAACTTCGTACGGCTAACCAAGCTACGTTAAGTTAGCGGAACTTTGAACATCACTGCTTTATTTACCCGCAGTTTTTCAGCCAGGAACTATGCTCTTCGTA
Source organism: Hyalomma asiaticum (assembly GCA_013339685.2). Taxonomy (NCBI): domain Eukaryota; kingdom Metazoa; phylum Arthropoda; class Arachnida; order Ixodida; family Ixodidae; genus Hyalomma; species Hyalomma asiaticum. Next base: position 48,608,181 of record CM023485.1, on the reverse strand, counting down.
AGAGGGCGCTCAGCAATTTGCATTCGGAGTACACTTGCTAGAAGCTACCTTTCTGCGGGCTGTTCATTTCGGTTTATTTCATCGTGCCGCTAAACCCATGCAAGCGGAAAATACATTTCTTTACTCTTGGTATTTTTTTAGGTCCCCTTATTTGTCACCAGCCTCGTGTTACAAGAGGTCTTAGCCGCGGCGAGTCAAACTTGCTGTACACAGTCAGAACGAGTTCAGCATGCACTCCTGCATGATCTTTCAAAGCTAGGGGCGCTGCTTCGCCATAGTGCGCGGAGTGCAATAAAGTCGGAGATACTGAGCACTATATCTGGTCCTGCAAGTGATTTTGCCCTGAAAGAAACGCCCCCATGCATAAAATAAAAAAAGGGTTCCCTCACGCGTGCGCTTAACTGATTATATACTCAGAAGGTGCACGGGTGGTTCGCAAAGAAGGTGTCGGTCCTGCTTTTAACATTTCTGCAAGAGACGTTCATGCTCTCTGTAACATCTATAACTAAAACAAAATCTTTTCCGGGATTGTTTCCTTTTCAGACTTTCTCTCCTTTTCAGTTCTTTCTCCGTCAGCGGCCCAGTAGCCGAAGTCGACAAAACGAAAAAGGGAATCGATTCATTTCCTCAGATTTGAATATGGCCTCGCATTTGCGGCAAATACATATTGTAGCTCATTTTTTTTAAATATCGTAAGCGCTGCTTCGGAACCTATTTTTCACCCGATTGCCGAAACCTATATGGCTCCGTTCTTTCCTGGCATCGCTCATCGCGCTCTTTTGTTTCGTGAAATGCTCTTGATATCTTGTCTTTCATAAGCTGTTCTTTTTTCTTCCTCCCCTAAATCGATTATGTGCGGCTGCACGTAGAATCCAGAAAGAGGGTTCGTATTTCCATGCGGAAGACATCGCAAAGCGAGATTCCTCGCGCGGCATGCCTATCCTCGCGCCCACACTATTTATTCTCCCGATGTCCTGCGCGCGGGCTTCGCTTGTATCGGCGAAACATGACCGCGCGTGGAAAGAACAGAAGGGGAAATCGAAGTCGCTTCTCTTTTGATGTATGCGTTAAGTGGAGTGAAGGACGAGCGCTTCCATAGAGAAAAATGTCTCTGCTTTCACGAATGATCGTTGGTTCATGCTTTAATGCGATTTCAAAAGGGGCGAATACAAAGCCTAGTTGTGGCTGATATTATTACGTGCCCACATTTAGTATTTGCATTTTTTTCTCACACTGCACTAAAATTAAAACGCGACCATACCTTGACGTGCGCTTTACCTGTATAGCCTGGAACGGTGATACACATAGCTTAAGCTATCGTAGCCACTAACTGTAGCTGTGAGCAATAATTAGTTCACGCAGTTGTGTTGATAGGTGCATGGTCACCGCTTGATTACCTTCCGTTTGCAGCGCAACACATGTTCTACACGTGGGCCACTAACTCTCTTCGTTAACCCATGTTTCTAAACGACTCGCAGAGTTGGCCATTAACTCCTCTTTTAGTTAGAAAATACAGCGGTGGTTACCGCTCTGTTGAAGGTCTACAGTAAACATGCACTGTAATTTGAGAGGACTGTGCAGCCACTTTATCGGATGGCCTTATGCGTAACTTAAACCTGATATGCAGAGTCCTGAAGTAGTTCAGCATGCAGTGGCAAAATATGTGGCTCTATGGACCAGAATGTCGCGGAAACGTAGCAGAGAGCAGTTGAGTCATAAAGAACGGCACACTCGAGAAAACATATCTGTACTAGCGAAAATCACTTTGTTGTGCGGACGAATGCGTAGTTGACCGAACATTACAATGAACACTGAAATAATAAACAAAATATAGAGAAAGGTGGAAATTCTAACCCCCACCCCCCTCGGGTTATGCGCCATGCTAGCACCATTCTGGACTGGCCATTACGCGAAACAAGTCAATAATTCTATTTATTGAGCAAACTGGAACGCGCTATAACAGAAGCTTTATCAGCATGTTTCATTTCAGAAGCCCTTATACTACGTCGCGACAATAGCGCTCTGTGTAAAAACGTCATTTGCAAAGGCTATCACATACTTTTTGTTCACCGAGAAACACACAGCAGTGAATCGTTGCTGTATTCTGTGCTGCACGACGTTATGCCACTGGAAAGCCGAAAGGCCTTAAAATTGGGCCAGAAATGCCCGTGAGGAGCAGAAAAAAACAATTTTGACGATACAATTGGGTTCTTCCAATACTAGTGAACTTAGAGGATGAGAGCCGTTATGTTCCAGGTTCCGAGGCACGTAGTCATTTATGTAGCAGCCGCGAATACCCTTGTGCACAGGTTGGGAGGAGCTTATAGTAGGAGGCTGCTGACATACGTAAAAAACTGACATAAGTAAAAAATCTTTAATAAACTGGAACGTTTACGTCTAAAAAGATAAACATTTATTTCCTTCTTGCTGCACACATGATAGCTTGATAGTGGTCCGGTTAAAGGAAAGGATGCTAATTTCTGCAGCCCATGTCTGCAGCACGGCTAAGCGTCAGGGGGGGTAGGAGAGAGGGAACGAAAGAGATAGAAAGGAGAGAAAAGCCATAGTCGAGGGCTCGGGAAATATTGAGCAGATGGGGTTCCTTAATGTGCACTGACAACACACATGTCGGTGGCAGTAGCTATTTTTTCATGAACCTTCCACTTTCCTGTTTTCAGCAGAACTGATGAGTGACGTGCAGCATCATGGGCCGCTTCTCGAAGGCGAATAACACACGACCTCTACATAGTTGAACAGAGATGTGTTCTTTCGTCAAACCTCCCTTTCGGCACTGTGACAGAGAAGCACTCCTTGGGTGTCACTCAAACAATAAAGTGTGTGAAATAAAGCGAACCTTTAGCCTGTTTCACGCTCTCGCTCTCGTTGGTTTACACCCCAGCGTGCATATGGAATCAAAGACAATCCGCTTCCACGATTTCTCTTCCGCTATGAGCGTAAGAGAAAAGAGCCAAGAAGCACCACTGCGGCGTCGCACACTAGCAATGCTCCAGGCGATCTTTCTCAGCAGAGTTTAGACGTCACCTTAAGGTTCTTCCGAGAAAGTAGTTTTGCATATCATGGACGAACAGTGATGCTCACTGAAAAAAATAACACAAAATATCTCCACTCTTTCCCACAGCGCATAAAGCACCAAAATACCAGTCGCTGCATTCACTTGGCCATGACCCGCGCGCCTTAGATTTTACCTTGTTGGGAATTCTCATGTCGTTCCACTGATACTTCAAATGCACTGCGTGCTACCGATTCTTTCGCGCATTCTCGACACGATTTAGCATCACATTGCTTTATCCTACTTTCGGGTCACACTTTCTACATTTCAACACATCCCGTTCCTAGCGATAGAGTCGTATGTTCGTAGTACTTCGCTGGCAGTATACTGGCGCTGTCATAACTACAAATACAGAATAGAGAACCAAAACGACTTCAATAAGTGTTTCGCAAAGATGTGCAATCCTAACTTCAAGGCTGTGAAAGCGATTACTCCGTAAGTGCGCATCAGTGTCTCCCGTGTTCAAACAAAGGAAAATTGTATATTGGTAGTTCAGTCAAATCAGATCACTTCTTGCGTTCGGACATGTATTGCGACATGTACAATGAACTAGTTACTTCAGGTGCTGCGATAACGGCAACCGGTTGTTCACACCGCTGCTACGTTCTCGAACGGCAAAGATATTGCACGTTCGCCGTCAATGTAGTGTAGATCCCTGAAGTGGCACGGCGTTGCCCACTTAACGAACATTTGACGGCAGGAAATAGTGGAACGAAATTGGATTCGCCAAGTTCAAGGTACGTGTATGAGGAATTTTTGCGAAATGAGCGTATCTATTGAGACTAGTAGCTGGATGAACACGTACCAAGCACCTATAAAATGTGTGATGCAAACTGTACTTATAAACCATTCAGTCAACTACGCCCTAAGGTCTAGAATTTTTCGCTATTGACCCCCAGAGGGGCATAGTGAGTCTGAACGAGGCAAATGAGACCAATTATACGACGAAAACAGGCGCTCATGCCTTTAACGCATTTTCTGTTTTCCTTCTAGTTGACGTTGACGTACATGAGTGCACAAGGTTTAATGATTCTAAATTACGAATGCAACAATCCATGTACTGCATCGCCAAGAAAAACGGCGAATCCTCATGGACAAAATATAAAGAATTTAATAACGCCACCCATTACACGAAGGTATTGTGGTGTAAGAAACGGTTGCTTTGAGAAAGGAGGCACCATGTTTTGTTGAAAGCGTGCTTTTTCTTTTTTAGATCTCGAGGTGTAGCTTATATGTACATTAGAAAAAAAAAAAACGACCTCGAGCCGGTTCAGAAGCCTACAGAAAATCTTTAGAGGGACTCTTCCCGAAGGTGGTTTCATCGCTCGCCCCCAACAGGTCGCAAAAGGAGGCGCTTCGTTTTTGATCTCTTGTACGGCAACAGGCAAAGATATGATAGGTCTTGTCTTCTTTTTTTTTTTTACCTTTTTCCATTTCAAGCTTCACAGTTATTTCCGATGGCACTATTTTTCGAGTTGACGTCGCGAAGAAATTCGCTTGTTTGCACGCTTCGTATGCACTGTTTGTTTGTTTTTCCTTGAGATTCGCCTCGTGAAGTCCAAGAAAAGTTCAAATTGGGAGGCACCGGAAGCAAGGTTCAGTGGGACAAGCACGAGTGGTAGGCTTAATTTAAGTTTTGTTGCTTCCTGCCGTTTCTGAGAGCATGTAACGCAGCATATTGGAGGTTTCTGTGTGGCAAAATGAGGCTCATAAATCGACAAAGGACGAGAACAAAGGGGGACTTTACATTGTATACACAGGGCTACGTCTATCTTTGGCCTCGTCCTTTGTCGCCATACGAGCCTTATTTCGCGAGCATGACTGCAACTGCGAATGTCAAAAGAAAAAGGAAACTAAGTTAGTATTAAAAAAAATAAAAGCGGCATTTTCATTCGGGAAAAGAAGGAACCGGTAGCAAACAACGCTCTCACTAGAAAAAGATTGATTGGGCTTTTCAACTTTAGGATATTATTTGCTGCTTTTTCCTTTTGTGTGAACACAAGCTTGTGGATTGAAGATATGCCAACTCCAAATTGTTGTGAGGCGGTATTTACAACGTACTCTCGACGAGCACAGCTGTCGCTTTCACGTTCAAGGAGAGAACAAGCAAGTAAAAACGTTCGGAAATGGGCACATTGGCAAACTCACTGACTACCCTTTTTCTGCGCAAAAGTAAGGTAGGCGGCGTAACTTCTAATGGAACACACGAGAACAACACTCTCTTAAGGAGCACCATCTTCATTACGATGATCTGTGTGCAATACAGCTGACTGCAGGTATTATTTACTTCTTGTATGATTTACTTGCAATACCGAAGCCCTACAAGGATAGTTGGAATTAGCAATGCAGCCTTTATAGTCTAAGCAAGAGAAACGCAAGGACGGCTTATGAAGTTCCGACAGATAATCAACGTAAACGCGTGGCGGTTGTTATTAATTCGCATGATGTCTTTTGTAAACCATATTTCAACAGGCACTGGACAAGAAATGCGCGCGAAGGGTAATTTAGCACCATTTCATGGTTTATAAGTGCGCTCGCTTGACGTGTGCATTATTTTCCTAACCGTACTTGGACCTCTAAACTTTCAGGGCAATTCCAATTTCAGGTATGAAATGTTTTCGTCTTTCCGAGTTGATCAATACACAACCACAGCTCTGAAATTATTGAGGGGTAGTGTTCGCATGAAATGAATGCAGATCAATGTGAGTCAATACTTTTTCAATCAATGTTCGCTTAGAGCCTTGCAACGAATGCACGCGCTCTCTATTTGGTATTTCATAATCAACGAGTAGCTTACGCTCAAAGGAGACGTTGCTCATTTTGTTTCGTAAACGCCTCGCTTCTCAGGTTCCATTTGGTACTGATCTCTTCAGTATAGGCTTAAAGTGTCCCACTTTTTGGGATTTAATGAGTCTTGAGGCTCTTTACCCGCGTATGAGCCCGCTTCCCGAACTACGCCTTAGTATGGTCAATAACTTCACAATGGAATACCACGCGACAATGCGATTTCGAAATCTAAAGCTAGCCTCAAAGATCTCACGCAAAAAAAAAAAGAAAGGAAAAGGACGAAAGTAAACGCTATTTGCGTGTGGGCGTGAAACGTGATATATTATTTTCCTAGATTTTTTTCTGTTCGCGGATCCTTACTGTCATGATCGCTCGGAGAGCTTATGCTTACACATATGCTTCTGGAAATGCCCCTCAGCTTTGTCTAAATATTGACAGAAAGCCTCCACCTTAACCATGTAAAACAATATCGGGCGCTCCTCAATATCTTCCCGAAGGATGCTCGTGTCATTTTTAAAATTTTATTTATTTGCTTGTTCAATACTCTAGGCCTTTCACGCCTGTTTATGAGCGGGCCTACAATATAAAGATGACTTCAAATTAGGAAAGAAGCAAATAAAAGGCCGTAGCACAAAGAACCATAGCAGCGACAACGTCTACTCCAAACTGAGTTCACTGCGTTGCACAGGGGTTCTGGTGCTTCAGCAAAAAAAGTATTTGGGGAACGACATCTTTCTTGCAGCCTTTCTTTATCACGGCGTTGTTTAGGCGGCTTGCGTTGTTTTATGGAGACGCGACATTATTCAGCATCTTAAGTGCAGCCGTCTTTTGAATAAGCTTTTAAAGCTTACAACGTACACCTCTATCATAGGGTTTGTCAAGCATACTTTGTGATGTTCTCCATTGTAGACGCGTGCTGTTTGGAGGGTCTAAAATTATTACACTTAAATGTACAAAAAATGACTTCGTGCTTATTCTGGCACATAAGTGTTAAAAATGTATTAAAAAGTGTTTGAAGGCGCATGACCTGAAACATTTTGTGAGATGCGACTATAACCTTCAAGCATATTTATGCCACCTACTTATAATAATAAGAAATCAGTAAAATGAATCAACCTTGTCCTTTGTTTTTGGTTTTCGCAAAAACATATTATTCATTTCTATCGTCATTTTAGCAAAATTTCAGTTGTGTGCAGCGTTGTACACATCTGCCACTCATAAGGAAGTAGCTTATAGGCGTTGTACTGTTCGGCCTAACTGGGCAACATTAAATCTTGCTAACTCCTTTTCGGCCTATTAGTTCATATATGCCACAAAGGTCTTCGTCGAAGGCTCCGGAGGACTGGCTTGGCAAACGATGGTAAGATGCCTGTCTACGATCGCGACAACAAACTCTAATGGCGGAGTTGTGCGAAGAATATCTGTGATCGTGACACCCGGTATTAGTTACATCTCTGTGCTGCCAAGCCTATGTATTTTTGGCTGCGCCAGGCTCAGCGCTTGCAAATGTGTACATACAAAGTAACACTGCTAAACGCAAGGCTTTAGCGATGTGGTAGAAATAAATGACGTAATTTTTAAGCCTGCCTAATTTGGCTAGCTGCCATACACAGCCTCGCCATATTTTAGAAGCGTAGTGCGCACGTTTTGCAGGCTGGAGTCATTTTTTTCCGGGACGAGCTCGATGAAGTTTTGTGATACGCGTGCTCCTTACCTTCACTTGTGCTACGGTCCGGCATCCTGTAATTTTTATCTGCAAAGGATTTGCAATGCTTGCGTATCACGCCTGCTTCACCGAGAAATTAACTCGCAAGGATGTTTCTTTAATATAGTCTTAGAAGCGAATTGCTTTTAAAATAGATTACTGGGCCAAATCTGCATCAACGACGCATTGTACTATGCATATACGCAGGTCCTCTTTTGATAAGTTGAAGTTTTCACTAAATTTATGACTCCCTTTCATACAGCTTATTCGATTCAGCTTCGTAGGTCATCAACCTTAGTAGAGACAAACGGCCAGAGATTTTTTTAAACTCTTACGCACGTTCTTGATACCCATTTTACACAAAAATAAAGTTTATTGAAATACTGACAGTGAACAAGTTGAAATCAAGCGTTGTGGCGGTTTTTCAGAATACCGCATGTGAGATATGGTCAATCCAACAACATTAACACCGAACCGCTACGGTAACAGTACGGTAACAGTATTTCGTTGGAGGGTGTGGGAACAGAGAGGAATATCGTTAATAGTTCGTTATTGCACATTCAGGTGCGCCTACATTTCCGACTAGTGTGGTGTGCGGCTAGTTAATAGATAAAAACAGGATCCATGCAGTATATAGAAAAACGATAACACAGGCAGAAATCTAGAACCGAACAAAAGCGTACGGGCGAGGATTGTAAGGTTTTGGAATTCTGATGGGCAAAAATGCAAGCCATTACTTCGGAAGATAGAAAACAAAGATTTGCAACAGAAATATGGGGACCGAATTAGACCGAAGAAATCACGTTGTTAATGCGGAGGCCAGGCAGAATCCAAAGATTAAACCGTCAGCCATCCAAGTTACTGACTGATGCTTTATTTATTCAACCTCTTGCTTCCAGAGAAAAAAAAAAGGAACAGATCGCTAAACACGATTTAGAACAGGGAATGTCGCAGGAGCCAAGGTTCCGACATTGATTCAAGCCTCCATCTTCCCCTGAGCTTCTCTTTTAGTTTGGATTCCAGAAAAAAAGGCCACATAGACAAACTTAACGCGGGCAAATACCACTGCATGCACCACGTGGAGTTTCGGATATGTGAATTCATTTTCGTCAAGGAAAAAGGCAGCAGCAACTGATAAAGGAAGCGTTAAGACCAGGCTTTATTCTCCCTTTGTACACTGTGCGAAACAAGTGTCCATATATAAGTGCCAACAGCACTGTCGAGTATATCACGTTTTTTTTTTTAGCTCCAAGGTTCCTAAACAGATCGGGTGCCCGCCACAAATGCGATTGAGGAGGGCAGCGACACCGCCCTGCACGAAGACAGTAATGTAGCAAGGCGGGTACTGTATAAAACCAAACGCAGACTCATCACAGAGCGATACAAGAGGTCACGGGAAGCGCAGCGGATATAACAAGCAAGATCGACTGAATGAAACAGATTGCCTCCGCAGATCTAAACGCAACAACTAAAGCACACCAAAGCAAACGCCTAATGCCATGCCGGGCGACCACACCTGTCAGTAACAACTGTTAATTCGGAAGGGAGAGAGCGGGTGGGGCGAGAAGGGGGGGGGGGGGGGCTCTATAACTGTGTGCGTTCGCTCTCGGGATGTTCCCGATCAGTCTTAGTTTTCCTCGCTTATTTTTTTTTCTTCTTCTGGCTGCTTCGTTACGAGCTGTCTTAAGCTGACTGTCGTTTTACCCTGGGGAACATTTTACGTATGTCCTGTCTCATCAAGAAGTTCTGCTGTCTCAACGACAGTTTTTTTTTTTTTTTTGCACTGAAGCTTTATATGTTGAACGACTTGTTGGTATTCTTTGTCGTTACTATGTTTCGCTGATGCTGTTAGTACTTATGTGCAATCGTGCTTACATTTCTGTTGGTATTAGTCAACAATATATGCGCCCGGTAAGACTCGTAAACGGATTAACGGTATTCGATCGAATGTTGGTGCGCTGTTACTGTTTCATTGGCACAGAAGTCGAAAAAAAAATGTCGTTGTATTGTGAGTTTTGATACGCTTTCTTAGTCGCCATTCGTTCAGCCGTTGTCACATTGATATGTTGGAAAACCCTAGCAAGCCTGTCTTGGATGGTAAATAATAGGAAACAGTATTGTGCCAGTAAGGGTAGCGCATATATTCAGCGGCCTCTTTGTCCAGACTCTATTCAGAGCAACAGTTATTGGTGTATATATAAAAGTCAGCAAAATATATGCACAACGAAGAGAACGTTATATAAATGCGTATGGATTCTGCTGTCACTGTCAATAAAAGAGCCTCAATGTTAAGCTCTTACTCGATTACGCGGGACTCTAACCAAAGAAGCACGTACGCCGGTGAGTGATACTGCCTCGCGAGAATAAATTTGAACAATAAACGCGCTATCAAATGAAGTGAACGAAAAGAAAACCTATGGCTTAGTGAAGTTCCCTGTAAGACTCCAAGCTCCTTTGAGAGAAGCGAAACAATTCAAGAACCTTTTTGTAGAAGCTAGCTTGCCTTAACTGGACTGCTGAGCACAAGGCACAGAATTGGAACCACTAAGCATATAGCCAAAATGCCATAGTCTCGAGGTGGCCAGAAGAAGCAAGATTAAAACGATCGCTTAGGCTGCAACGTTTTAATGACCCATACCGTGTTAGAAAACAAGCAAGTGAACAGCCTCCACCAAGAGAGAGAGAGAGAAAGGTAAGGAAAGGCAGGGAGGTTAAGCAAGCGCGCGTCCGGTTTGCTACCGTGCGCCTCCACCAAAGTTCTCCTTAAAGTACTAAACTTAACTAAGGCACTGTAGCTCAATTTGATATTCAGTCGTATCTGGTTGTTCTGCTATATCCTAAAAGACATACAACTGTCGGAAATTAGGGTGAAAGAACTTTACTCGCTTATTTAAGACTAGAATCTAGATCCTGTTCGCTTGTACGCAGTGAGCTCAGTTTTGCTTTCTAATATTACAACAAAGAACATTTAATCATATGAAATGAGAAAAATACGCTCGAATATTATTTTTAGGTTCATATTCTTCGTCCCCGTTGCTAGGGCGACTTTTGGTTTAGGTAATAGCATGTTGTTTATCTGAGAATTCTCACTGCTGGAAGTTAAGGAAAGACAAAAAAAAAAGCTGTGTAATAAAGACTCGCAGTCACTTGTTGTACGGCGGATACGACAAAGTGCTGCACTTCCGTTTTTTTTTTCTGGGTTTTGAAATAACTGTCATTCTAGAATCAGCACTGAGCAGTCATTAGGAAGGACACATCCATATTGAATTTTCTTAACACGCCCTGCTTATAGTTTTCTTGGAACCCACTGCTTACCATTTTCTTTATTTGCCTCCACTTAAGAACCTCTGTCCTGGGCACATTTCTTCCTTCACAGAACTCAGACTGCAAATTCCAGACTTTCTGCTGCTTCCATAAGACAGCACGAGTCGGGATTTATTTCTGTATAAGAAAGAAAGAAAGAAAGAAAGAAAGAAAGAAAGAAAGAAAGAAAGAAAGAAAGAAAGAAAGAAAGAAAGAAAGTTCAAATTCAAACTTGCGAAATCAAGCCAGTTGATAATACACTCAGCACAGCGTTTCCATTTGGGATGTCGTAATGGAAGCTCCCAGATTAAAGCAAATGACATTTCAATTTGCCGGCATTCTCAGCCCACGACGGCAACCTGGAAAAGAGAGCTCCTGGCTCGCGTGCCTGATGCAAGCCGCAAGAACAAATACCAGATATAAGATGTTTTACAAATATTTGCGTTTACTGGAACAAGCATTGCGCCCTTTCAGACTATTTTTGTAAGTGTTTCCTCCCAGCGCTATTTTAACCAGCATTCAATTTGCTGACAGCTTACAACCGACGAATAACGGTAGAGTAACGTTGCTCTTGGTACGAAGCACATATGCCCAGCCAAGCAAAAACTTATGTGGTGTTAATCTTGAGAATCTCTTCCGATGTTATTGCATCCGCGTTTAGTGTGATGAGGGTGGAGGTTGTCTATGGCTATGTCCGATTATAAATTTAGGCCGAAAAACATAAGCTTATACCGTGTAGCTAAGAAGAGCGTCTCGAAATGGCCACTTCACTTGAACTACTGTATCTTCCACAGCACTACTAGCTCTCGTTAGCACTCACTACTCGTGGATAACTCGTGGATAACGTCGATCAGTATTGCCGTTGACATGAGGTAGGCGAAGTTCATCCTAATGTTAGTACCAAATCATAGAGCAGTAACACATTCTTTACTACATATCGATCTAACGATCGCCATTTTTTTTATTTATGTGTCCACACGCTCCTTTCACACAGGGAGAGAAATAGGACTATGTTTATTACATACAAGGTTGTGCAGCATGTGCAGAGGTAAAAGCATTACTTGTCAATCAAAATCCAAGAAGAAAGAATGTCTGACGGATCAGTGCCAGTACTGGAGTGATGCCTTTTACTTCATAGAACAGTAGCTGCTGCAGAAACCGCCGCATATTAACCTGACGAATATCCCTGAGTGACTACCACTCCCACGCGATTATAATACAGTGCACATTCTGATGTAACTTACAGCGTCATGCTATAAACGCGCCGCGTTGTTTGCTTGCTTCGGCTGTGTGGAAAAAGTATATCCCCGCGAAAAACATATAGGCTAAATACTACAAAAATGAGTTTGTCCCGTGTGACTAATCCCTAATAGACACCCTATTTATGATTCTCAAGAGCAATAGGTCGTTTAGTGAACGCTTGCTTTTGAAAAGAGAAAACTTGAGAGCGGTGTAGAAGCAAAATGCACAGTAAAAATAATTAAAAAAAGCCCTAGCACCTGTGCCGCTGCACATAGGAAATGGATCCAAGTTGTTGAAATATGCTTCCACAGTAACGTTGGTGACCGTCATTAACACAACCTTTGTTAGATGACATTCCTATGATTTTTTTTTTGTTAAAGCATGCGACTTCCACAAATTGCACGTGTTTCTGCTTCCGAAGAAGGCAACACTAGTTGTTATTGGGCATTTTACGCAGTGAAGACAAAACATCACAAAGAACTTTATTTTTCTTTATTTATGTCTCCACAGGCTCCTTTCACGCAGGAAGAGAAATAGGAGTATGTTTATGATGTACAAGGTTGTGCAGCATGTGCAGAGGGAAAAGCATTGCGCGAATGTGCCGTCACTTTTCAGTCAAAGACCTCCCCCCCCAAAAAAAAATAAAAAAATGTCTGACGGATCAGTGCCAGTACTGGAGTGATGCATTTTACTTCATAGAACAGTAACTGCTACAGAAAACATGAAACGAGATTTTATTTTGTTAGTACGGTGGGAGATTGCCGCGTCTCGGCCCGCAGCAGCCAGTCCCGGCCAGCTGGCCACTTGAGGGCCGTCGCGCCCAGCCGCGTCCAGCCTAGGCCCGGACCCGGCTAGAAAGCCAGCGCGCGCCCCAGCACCACACACGCGCAGTTCGTCATCGTTGTCGTCTCCATAGTCTGTAGCCTGGCGGCCGGCGATCCCCACACTACTTAGTTACTGCTTTTCGAATGCGTGAGCAAAGAATGGCTCTGTTCGGCCTGGAAATTTGCGTCGCCATCGTTAAAGGGCAGCTACGGCGATTTGTCTGTGTCCACTGATCCCAATAAAATTTTCAATATACAGGTATGTTATCCTCTGTATTGTGTAAGCACAATACAGAGGATGTGGAAAACTGCCTTACTCGCAAAAGCCAGGCTTTTGCGAGTAAGGCAGTTTTCCTGAAAATGAATTTTAACATTTTTTAGCGGATTTGCATGCGGGCCACCCCAGGTTTCTGACGCCATTACCTTCAACGCTGCCTACCCGAGTAGGTGGCCGGTCAAAAGCAAAACGGTGTTACAGAGCGCTCAAATCATCGCTGTCCAGTTTAGAAATGTTGGCATAATTCAATACATCGTGGGTTGACATCACCACTTTCATTTCTTTTTTTTTTTTTTTTGCATCAGCTCCATATCTTTGATGGTGGAGAAGCCGCGACGTCGTCGCATAACCTGCACGAAGGGCCCAACCATTTCTGCTTCGATTTGAACTCATCGTTCTTTCGGTTATCTAAATATTTTGGCGTGTTTTTGAGCAAACTGAACTGCCGCGGCTGCTGCAGAGTATCAGTAGCATGGAAAACAGCGATATCAGAATATGGTGAAAAAACCGCCGCTGTTCGCCTTTAAAGGCCACTAATGACAGGATGGACGCAACTAAATAACCAAATTCCCCCCCCCCCCCTTCCCCCGTTTTCTTTTTCTCTATACACTCCTGCAGGCCCTCCTCGGGCACATGCAAGAGTGCCCTTGACTTCAATGCAGTTTACAAATGAAGAGAAAACAGAGAACATTAGCTCTCACAAGTACGGATGCGTGACTCCAGCAAATGCAGTCTGCGCGCAGGAGTGCGCTGCTCCTAACATGACCCATGGTGGCATGAAAAGGGTGGGAAAATGGTAAAGTTGGTGGTGAACACAAGATTAGCCCAACACAGCAAATTAGCCTTTGAAGACATTTCGAAACGCTGCTGTGTGCACTTGGAAATAGAAATACGTTGAAGTTTATTTCCTTATTTTATAATAGCTCGGGCCCTCCTCGGGCGGCCTTCCTCTGGTCCATACAGGAGTTCATACCATTTAAATACAGTTTCTAAAGGAAATAAACAATAACCACATTTATAAAACAAAAGAAAGACAGCACGCACAACAGTGTCAGTAAGTGCACACATTTTTCTTCAGTAAAATAGGAAAAACGATAATGTAGTAACAACGACGGCAGCTTGCATTTCCACTTGAATCCTGAGTTGTCAGTGCTGCGCCAAATAAGTTGCAAATATCTTCAAGAACTTGCACTGTGGAGCTAACACAATGCCGGAGATATGTGAACATGGTGCGATAATCGAGCACAAATTCTGGCCCACAGTACGATAATTGCACTACCGAGCCATGAGGACAACAATTTTTTTTTCCGCAGAAATTGATAGAATGGTAGCTAATGTACAAGGATTCTTATCTACTCCTACTATATATTCCCCGTATTGGTTTACAAAAAACAAAAGCGTGACTCAAGAGGTATACAAGGGTAAAAGGTGTGCACTATAATGTTCGAAATCACTGATTAAGTTGGATGATGCTTAAGCTTCGCCTTTTCAAAGTCAAATGCTATAACATCATTGGGTCACGTTGGCATTACCTTCTGATCATCATCATCATCATCATAATCATCATCATCATAATCAGCCTATTTTAAGTCTACTGCAGGACGAGAGCCTCTTCCAATGATTTCCAATCTGCCCCATTCTGAGCGAGCTTGTTCTATTTTATGCCTCTGAACTTCTTTATTTCATAGCCCCATGTGACTTTTTACCTGCATCTTTTATTGGTATCCATTCCATCGCTCTTACTGGCCATCTGTTGTTTGTCCTCCGCATGACATGTCCACCCTAGGTCCACTTTCTTCTTTTAATTGATATAAGAATATCTACTTCTGTCAGTTCTCTGATCCACACCTTCTAATAGAACATTATTAAAATTAGCGCTCCCTCTGTAATGCGCTGGAATTATTTGAGTTCCCTCGAAAGAGAATTATGTTTTGTAGTACATTCTAAATGGAGTGAGACCTATCATGAGTGATTTTTAGTTAAGTCATAGTTGACATTTTCCTGACGAATATTACTTTATAGGAAATTAAATTTTGTTCGGCAACACACCTGCGATATGGCGAAGTGGTTGCATGGAAAAACAGTGCCAGCTTGATGTGATTACTTCGGCCATGGACGCACATACCAAAGCCGACATCGATGCAAGATTTTCTGCGACATGGTCTTCTCAACGCTATTGCACTCAAACCGCCTTCACACGAGGCACGGTTTCCACGCTGCCCAAAAATAATGGTCGACCTAGTAGATTCAGTCGCGGTGTAGTCCCAAAATATGTGTTTTCTTTAATGAGTATTTTCCATGGGTACGCGGCCTGCGCTGTCGCTCAAGCTCGGGGTCGTCTTTTTACCAGATCTCCAGCAGGATAACTGCGCTAATCAGCCCACCTATGCAAGGAAAAGCAATCTCTAACGACGTGGTAGAGCACTTGCAGCTATGGCTTAATGTACTTCGTAGTGTTTTCTTGCTAGTTTTTTCTAGAATATGACAATCATCGCTCACCCTGCGGAAGTACACCAAAATATAGTGCATATTTGGAAAAAGGGAAAGGGAATGTAAACCGGTTCAGTCTAATTGCGTGCGCATCGATACTGGTCGACGGGGAAAAATGAGACTCGGTAAAACTGACACGATCGATATTTCAGTCTCTCTCCTTAATTAAAAGCTCTCGAAGACATCAATCTCGCCGTTTTCATCGAGTTTCCTGCATTCGATTTCACAGTGCACGAACTCCGTGTGCCGCATAAGCTGCACTTTGCCGTGTTATCAGGCTTAAAATGAAGAAGCGCTGACTACGTTGACCTGCGAGTTTTCTTTTTTTTTTTCTTAATTCTTCACTGTCTGCCGCTACTTTCTTTTACTTTCTAGATTAAATATAATTCAAGATGGGAGACGCAGCTCAATGCTACCAAAGGCGAAGGGGCTGACTGAGCCAACAGTCGTTTGGTCATCTACCCTGAATTTGGCGTGGGTGAAGACAAAGAAATAAATAAAAAAAATAGAGAACTTGCACTGGTGGCGCTAGGATAGCGAAGCAAATGGGCCCTTGACCAGTCCTAGTTCCTTTTTTTTTTTTCCTGCACACCCGCATTTCGTCGTGATCCAAGGGTTCGGGAAACGCCTAGCGAAGGCGGTGGCAGATGCGCCATGCCTGGTCTCGATTTGACGCCGTCGGATCCATTGCTATACTACACTACGCAAGCCTATGCTATTCTAGGAGCTGCTTGCACGCCACAAAGGGGACGCGTGCTCTCGTGGCGCAAAGCTATGCCCAAACGTATACATTTGCCAGACGCTGTGCACTGGATTGATTGACGATTGTGGCTCGGTTAAGCAAAGGACGCGAATTTCTGTAACCCATGTCGGGAACACGGCTAAGCGTCCGCGGGAATAGGGGAAAGGGACACAAAGAGATAGGAAGGAGAGAAAAGCCGTAGTGGAGGGCTCCGGAAATTTTGACCACCTGGGGTTCTTTAACGTGCACTGACAACTTACAGTACACGGGCCTCTAGCATTTTAACCTCCATCGAAAATTCGGCCACCGATGCCGGGATCTAGGGAGCCTACAAGTCATGTAGGCTCCCTACCGGGATCCAGGACACATCGACACGCAGTGTATTTGTCTTTCTCTTCTTCTCCTTGCACGTGGCGTGCGCCCGCGAACCGCAGTTTTGGCAATGTAGTAGTTGGCTGAGGGCATGAACGAAAGTGAAGAAAGAAGCGCACATGCAAACGCTGCACACTGGAGATTGCATAGAAGTGCACGCGCCCTCTTGGGAACCGAAACTAATGATGATGATAGTTTTTGCATATGGTCGCCGTCTTTACTATTTGACTAACAACTTTGCTGTTAAAAGACCACGATGGGTAAAAATAGACCCCATAAATGATGGTGGAAAACGGGAAACGCGCACGTCCGCTCAGAGCCTCTAGTTTAGGCTATAGTACTCTTTACAGGATATATTAAATGGCCCAGGTGTTCTGGAAACTAGATATACCGGCATGGCAAAAACTCCATCTCCCGCCCTCGGAAAACTGTCGCGGTGAGCAAAACTTTTTTGGCCAAGTCAGTCAGTCAGTCAAGAACTTTATTAAGGTCCTGAGGAGTTTAAGCCGTTGGAGATCCTACGCGAGGAGCTCCTCGGGCCGAAACCGTAGGCGACGCCCAAGTCGGGACGGGAACGTTGTGACGCTCCGCCAGTTCTTGGGCCCTCTGGACGGCCTGGAGTTGAACTTTGAGGTCCGGGCTTTTGAGGGCCTCTTCCCATTCGGGCTCACTGGAAAGAGGACCCTTTGGTAACGCGGTACATTGCCATAGCATGTGCGAGAGCGAGCAATAAGGCTCTGGGCAGTCTGGACAATTTGCCGGGATGTCCGTGTTGAAGTGACTTAGCAGGCCTCGCGACGGATACGAATCAGTTTGTAACATTCGAAACGCGGCCGCCTGCGCGCGTTCGAGTTTGGTGTGAGGGAGCGGGTATTTAGTTCTGCCTTTGCGATAATGTGAGGTGATCTCTTGGTAAGTAAGCAGCGGATCATTAAACTGAATGTCCAGCCCCTCGGAGGCCGTGGGACCGTCGCGGCGGGCAAGTTCTCGCGCACGGTCGTGGGCCGTTTCAGTGAGGTTGGGTATCTGCGGGTGAATGTCTTTCCCCATGTGAGCGGGGAACCAGGAGAGGCATCGTTTGCTCTCGTTTGAGCTCGCTAGTAGTATACGGGCTACTTCTTTAGATACACTGCCGCTTTCGTAGGCCCGAATTGCGGCACGCGAGTCAGTGAGCATATGGGTAAATGTGGGGTCTGCCATGGTGATCGCTACGGCTATCTGTTCTGCTTTAGCGCTGGTGGTTGTTTTAACCGATGCGGATGATCGTAACGTTCCGTTGCCGTCTATGACTGCTATCGCGAAAGTAGATGTGTTGCCGTACTGGGCAGCGTCCACAAATGCGGTAGCTTCACGATCCGCGTCTGTGCTGTCGAGAATCGCGCGGGCGCGGGCCCGACGCCTACCCACGTTGTGTTGTGGGTGGACGTTTCTGGGAAACGGTGAGACATTGTAGTTATCTCTAATTTCGCTCGGTAGTGTAACCGCGTGCTCGAGGTAGGGAGATGGGGAAACATTAGCTTCATTTAGGATTAGTCTACCGGCTTTGGACGAGGACAGGCGGAGTATTTGCGCCGTAGTCTGAGCCTCGATCACTTCGTCGATGTTGTTGTGCATGCCGAGCTGATCAACCTTTGTTGTAATTGCTCGTTGTGGAATGCCCAAGACCTGTTTGATACTTTTGCGCAAGAGTGTGTTTAGTTTCGTCTTTTCTATTTTCGTCCAGTTGTGGGCAGAGGCGACGTAATTTATGTGGCTCATAAGAAACGCGTGGTATACGCGCAGAAGGTTATCTTCGCAGAGACCCTTCCTGCGCCCCGAGACTCTGTGGATGAGTCGGATCATGTTTTCGGTTTTGGCGGTTAACTGCTTGATTGTATGTCCATGGCATCCGGTGGCCTCGATTAGGAGCCCTAGAATGCGTATGTGGTTGACTCGCGGAATCTGTTGTCCGTCTCTTGTGTGTAGTGCTATCGGAAGTTCTTCTAGAGGGGTTAGGTAGCGGACTCCTTGGCACGACTTGCGATTTCTTGGATGATAGCTTCATTCCTGCGTCTAGTAGATACTCTTCCGTGGCATCTAGGGCAGACTGTAATGCCTGCTCCACATCTGCCAGGGAACCTCCCGGGCTCCAGATGGTGATGTCATCTGCGTATAGAGCGCAGTTTACGTTCGGGATATCTCGTAGTCTGTCTGCAAGTCCCTTCATCACTATGTTAAATAGTAATGGGGAAATGACTGAGCCTTGCGGGGTTCCGATGGAGCCCAGCGTGTAGGGGTCCGACTTAAGTTGTGAGACTCGCAGTCGGGCTTCTCTGTCTTTTAGGAAGGAGCGTACGTACTCCTGAAATCTCTGGCCGAGGCCAATGCCTGCCACAGACTCCAGTACGAAGCGGTGCGAGACGGTGTCGAATGCTTTCGTGATATCGAGGGCGAGGATGCCTCGAACGTCTCTTGTTTTAACGTCGAAGATCTGTCTCTTTAGGAGCAGCATGACATCTTGGGTGGATAGGTGGGGTCGAAACCCTACCATGTTGTGTGGGAGGAGTTCGTGTTCCTCAATGTAGCGTGACACGCGGTTTTGAATAACGTGCTCGGCTGCTTTACCCACGCATGAGGTAAGAGAGATGGGGCGTAAATTGTCGAGGTTAAGTGGTTTGCCGGGTTTTGGGATGAGGCCAAGTTGATTGTTTTTTTCACTCAAGGGGGGCAGTCACATAAAACACCATCTAAGTATTATAGCGCATATCACATATGCTGCGAAAAACTGAACGGCCCTATCAACATTACAGCAAGATTTAAACCTGACTCATGCTTATGCAACATGTAGTCCATGGTCCTCTATGTAACAACATCGCCCAGATGCAGGACGCAGGAAATGCTGCTGAATTACTAGTCTGTCGATACTTATAAAGAAACCCGAAAAAGTAAAGACCGTTCCTTCTTTGCTTACTTGCTGTCATCTCGTGCATGCGGTTACGCTTAATGTTGCATAAAAATAGTTTTAGGCCAGCCTTCCAACGCCAATACGCCTTTGTATTCCGGCACGAACGTTCTAAGCTTTAGATTTTGCAAAATTAATTCTCTTTTCTATTCTGCCATCGCCTACTTTAAACAATGGCGTTTGTGATCAGAGCATACCTGGCAGTGGATCGTTACAAACCGGCATTGTCGGCAGCATAGAGAATACTTGAAGCTTCGAAAAAGACTTGTCAATGCGAGGCCTTAATGACACTACCGCTGCCAGTGATAAAGGGTCAGCCGCCTCGACAGCATCTGTGTACGCAGGACCTACGTAGGTGTCGAAAAGAAACTTCGCAATGCCTGTGAGTAGGCTACGCCCTTAGTAGGCAATACCTGTGAGTAGGCTATGTCCAATGCCTTTGAGTAGGTTACGACGTACACTCCGACGATGGTGTTGGAAAGTAAACTCGTCTTATCGTGCGGCTAATTGCTTCTGTCTTTATACAAATCTGACCTACTCAACTTTGCCTTTCAACACGCACGCACGCACGCACGCACCCACACACACACACACACACACACACACACACGCACACACGCACACACACCTGTTGACGCACGTGAAGACCTGATGGAGGTGGCAAAATAAAATTTCGAGAGATCTAGCAGAAAGCACGCACGCCCTGCGTGAATCGATTCCATGCGAAGCAGTCTGCAAAGTGCTGCCTATGCGCATTCTTTAGGACTGACTCAAGCGTTGCGATCTGAACCCATGCCTCAGTGCAAATTTCGTGATAGTGCACGTAACGTGGGCGACCACCGATGGCTACACCGGCGCCAAAAGGCTCAAGGCAATATGTGTGAGCGCCTGGTAAAGTACAAATTTCAATTGCTTTGGAGAAAAATGCATGCTACAGCACGCCGATGCGCGTGTTAATTGACGTATTTCTGTGGTGGAAATAACAGCTAACTAAAACATACTGCGTCAAAGTAGTACACATGTAATAATTATTATATTATTGTAAGATTGAATACCCAGAATGCAATCCAACTGTCGAGAAGCAGCGACATCACGTGCGACAGCAAAAGCTCATCATCAGTTAAGGATAGGCGCCTTCCTCCTTCCATCTTAGAGAGCTGCCAGAAAAACTGCTTATGGAACGTGTTATTTAGAATACGGACCACGTTGCGTCTTGCTGGTTTGTTAGCTAACGGGTTGCATGGTTAATTGATATTGGTCGCTTCAGTAAGTTTTGCTGTGCTTGCTTCCTTGTGCAATGGCCACAAGTATATCTAACGGTACGCATTTTTTTTAGTTTAGCCCATGCCAGGTGTGCACCCATAAAAGTATTATTGTCGACCCTGGTTGTTCCTGGGTTGACATAAACATTAGAGATTAGCTTATCATAACGCGCGGCCCCACGTCGTGGTCTTACCACACGAGATCACAATGTTGTTAGCCATGATATAATTAACAGAAATTCCATGTTAGTGGTGTCATAACCTATGACTCATGTTCGCCATATATACTGATACCCTGCCATGCTAGTTTTGGGATATACCAAGCGGGGGTCACGATCAGGGAATCGCAAGGACGTAGGCGGTGATGTGGAGAGATACGGGGAAAGTCAGTTTGGTTCCGATAAGAGGTGCTTCAAATTTCAAAATCAACGTACAAATTTATGGTTCAGTTTTTATTGGTTCTGAGGAAAAGTTGACGTATTCCATAATATTAAGCGTAGGCACGTCTTATATAAGACCTTACCTCTGCGCTGAGCGAATACATGCTGTTGCTTTTTTTTCCCACACAAAGGAGCACGGTATACAAGAGCAGGACACCCTCTGCATCGTACAGTCACTCGTTACGGGCATGGTCACTTATAGCGCCCTGTACCTCGGACTCAAGAACGGTGATAAAGACAAAATTAATACACTTATACGCAAAGCGCACAAGATCACCCTAGGCCTCCCACAAACCACCCCCACGGAGAAATTTCTGGCATTCGGTACACTCTATACGTGGGAAGAGCTGCACGAAGCACGCAAAGCCAGCCAGATCGAGCGACTCAACCTCCTGGTACGGGACGGGGCACAATCAGCAGACTGGTCTACAGAGTTACCGATGAGTAGGAATGCAGATGCAAAGCATCGCCAGAACTGATAAGCCGAATCAGCGTTGCCACCACCACACAACATGCATCCGGAGCTCCATAACACAGACACGGACAAAAGCCCACGCGCAATGCTATGGAGGGGACAAGAATGTGCGATAAGTCGATGCGGCCAAATACCTGGGAAGGAACGCATACGCGATCACCGTGGTTGACAACGAAGGCAAGACGCTCAACGCGGCAACGATCAAGGCAGACACAGAGGAGGAGGCGGAGGCGGCAGCCATTGTACTTGCGAGTACTGCAGCGCAGGGCCATGATGAAATTGTGGTACTTTCGGACTCACAGACTGTATGCAGGCATTACTTGGTGGGATGGCTCAAAAATAACACAGAATCTCCTGCAACAAGCGCACCGGACCCTACCACAGATGCATACTGTCTGGACACCAGGGCACGTTTCCTTCAGGTCAACGAAAGGACACACGCCACCGTCCGAGAGCTCACTTGCCGGGCACGTTGCATAGAGGGCGAACAGACAGCTGCTTTGTCAGCCAGCCAAGGGGACGTTGAAGACGAAGCTGTAACCACAACCATTTCGGACATCACAGAACACCACAGACTTCGTGGAAGACGTTACCCGCCACCTCATCTGACGTTCAGCAAGGACGACGAGACCACTTAGAGAAGACTCCAGACAAATATTTTCACCTACGGCAGGAGACTCCACGCGATGAACCCGGCCATTTACCAGAGCAAGTGCAAGTTCTGCGACGAGCCCTGCATCTTATACCACATGGTGTGGAAATGCACGACGAAGACTTCTTATTGACCATCCCCTGCCCGAACCCTCATCTTTTGAGCAGTGGCAAAGTTTGCTAGCCGGTCGAGACGTTGCCGCTCAGAGCCTCCTGATCGCCAGAGCTAGGCTGGCGGCAAAGACGCATGGTTTTCTGGACTGAGGAGATCACCCAACAGGAGATGACCAGCTTTCGTTGGCTCCCAATAAACATTTATTCATTCATCCTTTAATTTCCGTACAAAAACTTCACCTTGCCATAAAACCGAACATGGATGAACACAGCAAGAAGAGCGTCGTACCCTGTATTAATTTCATTTCCACACCCACACATCCATTTTAATATAGTTCTCAAAGCTAGCACTTTTAGACGCCCGAACTTGCGTTTTAAAATTTCACGCCAAATTTAAATTCCACTGCTCTCTTATGTATTTGAGCTTGGATACATAGAACACTCCTAACAGCATATAAAAATTTCAGTGTGCTTCAAGGTGGTCATAAATATTTGAAAAAAAAAGAGCAAGTAGGCAACAATTTGAGAGCTTACAGCACTTCCTAGTCCTGAATTCATAGGACAATTTATGAAACTGATTCATTTCCTCTTTTTTCTAGGTGTGCCCCAGAAAGAAAATGAATAAAAATAGATGTAAAACTAGGCTTCGCAACAGATAAACCCCCAAATCCGCTTGTTCAATGCGCCAGTTTTCGAAAAAAAGAAAATGGAAAGCCTGGTCTCAAGTTCCGAGCATTGAGTAAGCTGCCGTTACTTCCACGAGAGAAACGGAGCTTTTGATTAATGACTAAGAGTATTTGGAGTCCGCCAGAGGTAAATATAAGGTAAAGTTCGCTCACACCCACAAACAATCGAAAAGCCAAGTGCTCTCTACGGCCTCGGGAAGCGCTGAACAGCTAAGACCTCTCGCTTTGTGCTGGTGTTGTACAAAACTCTGCAGACTCAATAGTAGCTAAAAACACGCACGGAAAGGAAAGGTAGCCGTCATCCTGAATTCGTTAAGCTCTGGTAGCGTAAGAGAAGTGGTTTTTCAGTTACTTTTGCAAAAAAAAAAAAATAGAAACGTTAGAGATTAGGACATAGAAAGACCACTCTGAGCGAGTTCCTTTTTTTAAATTTCGTGTAGGGGCACACTTAAGCGAATATTCACGTAATTTGCATAGAAATGTAAATGTAGTACGGAAGTAAAACTGCCTAATGGCGACTTCAACTCATATTGAAGAATAATGGCAGCCTGAGAGCAATATTTCCTCTTAACGTAAAAAATAATTAGTGAACGTCATTTGTGCGCAAGAATAAACTTGTTCTTTCTGAAGAGTTATATACGAAGAAATAATTGATAATACCTAACAAGCAAAATTGAAAAGGACATGAAGATCAGGCAATCAGCTGCCGAAGAAGTGTTTATTTCAAAACTGTTCCTGCACAAGGCACATGCGTTTTGTGGTTTACTTGTAAGAATTAGAAATGCGTAAA